>OZ025244.1:3973434-4033483 GCA_964019155.1 Osedax fenrisi | reverse complement strand
CCACTGTACCCTTACACTGTACCCTTACACTGTACCCTTACACTGTACCCTTACACTGTACCCTTACACTGTACCCTTACACTGTACCCTTACACTGTACCCTTACACTGTACCCTTACACTGTACCCTTACACTGTACCCTTACACTGTACCCTTACACTGTACCCTTACACTGTACCCTTACACTGTACCCTTACACTGTACCCTTACACTGTACCCTTACACTGTACCCTTACACTGTACCCTTACACTGTACCCTTACACTGTACCCTTACACTGTACCCTTACACTGTACCCTTACACTGTACCCTTACACTGTACCCTTACACTGTACCCTTACACTGTACCCTTACACTGTACCCTTACACTGTACCCTTACACTGTACCCTTACACTGTACCCTTACACTGTACCCTTACACTGTACCCTTACACTGTACCCTTACACTGTACCCTTACACTGTACCCTTACACTGTACCCTTACACTGTACCCTTACACTGTACCCTTACACTGTACCCTTACACTGTACCCTTACACTGTACCCTTACACTGTACCCTTACACTGTACCTACTGTACCCTTACACTGTACCCTTACACTGTACCCTTACACTGTACCCTTACACTGTACCCTTACACTGTACCCTTACACTGTACCCTTACACTGTACCCTTACACTGTACCCTTACACTGTACCCTTACACTGTACCCTTACACTGTACCCTTACACTGTACACTGTACCCTTACACTGTACCCCTTACACTGTACCCTTACACTGTACCCTTACACTGTACCACTGTACCCTTACACTGTACCCTTACACTGTACCCTTACACTGTACCCTTACACTGTACCCTTACACTGTACCCTTACACTGTACCCTTACACTGTACCCTTACACTGTACCCTTACACTGTACCCTTACACTGTACCCTTACACTGTACCCTTACACTGTACCCTTACACTGTACCACTGTACCCTTACACTGTACCCTTACACTGTACCCTTACACTGTACCCTTACACTGTACACTTACCCTTACACTGTACCCTTACACTGTACCCTTACACTGTACCCTTACACTGTACCCTTACACTGTACCCTTACACTGTACCCTTACACTGTACCCTTACACTGTACCCTTACACTGTACCCTTACACTGTACCCTTACACTGTACCCTTACACTGTACCCTTACACTGTACCCTTACACTGTACCCTTACACTGTACCCTTACACTGTACCCTTACACTGTACCCTTACACTGTACCCTTACACTGTACCCTTACACTGTACCCTTACACTGTACCCTTACACTGTACCCTTACACTGTACCCTTACACTGTACCCTTACACTGTACCCTTACACTGTACCCTTACACTGTACCCTTACACTGTACCCTTACACTGTACACTGTACCCTTACACTGTACCCTTACACTGTACCCTTACACTGTACCCTACCTTACACTGTACCCTTACACTGTACCCTTACACTGTACCCTTACACTGTACCCTTACACTGTACCCTTACACTGTACCCTTACACTGTACCCTTACACTGTACCCTTACACTGTACCCTTACACTGTACCCTTACACTGTACCCTTACACTGTACCCTTACACTGTACCCTTACACTGTACCCTTACACTGTACCCTTACACTGTACCCTTACACTGTACCCTTACACTGTACCCTTACACTGTACCCTTACACTGTACCCTTACACTGTACCTCTGTACCCTTACACTGTACCCTTACACTGTACCCTTACACTGTACACTGTACCCTTACACTGTACCCTTACACTGTACCCTTACACTGTACCCTTACACTGTACCCTTACACTGTACACTGTACCCTTACACTGTACCCTTACACTGTACCCTTACACTGTACCCTTACACTGTACCCTTACACTGTACCCTTACACTGTACCCTTACACTGTACCCTTACACTGTACACTGTACCCTTACACTGTACCCTTACACTGTACACTGTACCCTTACACTGTACACTGTACCCTTACACTGTACCCTTACACTGTACCCTTACACTGTACCCTTACACTGTACCCTTACACTGTACACTGTACCCTTACACTGTACCCTTACACTGTACCCTTACACTGTACCCTTACACTGTACCCTTACACTGTACCCTTACACTGTACCCTTACACTGTACCCTTACACTGTACCCTTACACTGTACCCTTACACTGTACCCTTACACTGTACACTGTACCCTTACACTGTACCCTTACACTGTACCCTTACACTGTACCCTTACACTGTACCCTTACACTGTACCCTTACACTGTACACTGTACCCTTACACTGTACACTGTACCCTTACACTGTACCCTTACACTGTACCCTTACACTGTACCCTTACACTGTACACTGTACCCTTACACTGTACCCTTACACTGTACCCTTACACTGCTACCCTTACACTGTACCCTTACACTGTACCCTTACACTGTACCCTTACACTGTACCCTTACACTGTACCCTTACACTGTACCCTTACACTGTACCCTTACACTGTACCCTTACACTGTACCCTTACACTGTACCCTTACACTGTACCCTTACACTGTACCCTTACACTGTACCCTGCACCCTTACACTGTACCCTTACACTGTACACTGTACCCTTACACTGTACCCTTACACTGTACCCTTACACTGTACCCTTACACTGTACCCTTACACTGTACCCTGCACCCTTACACTGTACCCTTACACTGTACACTGTACCCTTACACTGTACCCTTACACTGTACCCTTACACTGTACCCTTACACTGTACACTGTACCCTTACACTGTACCCTTACACTGTACCCTTACACTGTACCCTTACACTGTACACTGTACCCTTACACTGTACCCTTACACTGTACCCTTACACTGTACCCTTACACTGTACCCTTACACTGTACCCTTACACTGTACCCTTACACTGTACCCTTACACTGTACCCTTACACTGTACCCTTACACTGTACCCTTACACTGTACCCTTACACTGTACCCTTACACTGTACCCTTACACTGTACCCTTACACTGTACCCTTACACTGTACCCTTACACTGTACCCTTACACTGTACCCTTACACTGTACCCTTACACTGTACCCTTACACTGTACCCTTACACTGTACCCTTACACTGTACCCTTACACTGTACCCTTACACTGTACCACTGTACCCTTACACTGTACCCTTACACTGTACCCTTACACTGTACACTGTACCCTTACACTGTACCCTTACACTGTACCCTTACACTGTACCCTTACACTGTACCCTTACACTGTACCCTTACACTGTACCCTTACACTGTACCCTTACACTGTACCCTTACACTGTACCCTTACACTGTACCCTTACACTGTACCCTTACACTGTACCCTTACACTGTACCCTTACACTGTACCCGTACACTGTACCCTTACACTGTACCCTTACACTGTACCCTTACACTGTACCCTTACACTGTACCCTTACACTGTACCCTTACACTGTACCCTTACACTGTACCCTTACACTGTACCCTTACACTGTACCCTTACACTGTACCCTTACACTGTACCCTTACACTGTACCCTTACACTGTACACTGTACCCTTACACTGTACCCTTACACTGTACCCTTACACTGTACCCTTACACTGTACCCTTACACTGTACCCTTACACTGTACCCTTACACTGTACACTGCACCCTTACACTGTACCCTTACACTGTACCCTTACACTGTACACTGTACCCTTACACTGTACCCTTACACTGTACCCTTACACTGTACCCTTACACTGTACCCTTACACTGTACCCTTACACTGTACCCTTACACTGTACCCTTACACTGTACCCTTACACTGTACCCTTACACTGTACCCTTACACTGTACCCTTACACTGTACCCTTACACTGTACCCTTACACTGTACCCTTACACTGTACCCTTACACTGTACACTGTACCCTTACACTGTACCCTTACACTGTACCCTTACACTGTACCCTTACACTGTACACTGTACCCTTACACTGTACCCTTACACTGTACCCTTACACTGTACCCTTACACTGTACCCTTACACTGTACCCTTACACTGTACCCTTACACTGTACCCTTACACTGTACCCTTACACTGTACCCTTACACTGTACCCTTACACTGTACCCGTACACTGTACCCTTACACTGTACCCTTACACTGTACACTGTACCCTTACACTGTACCCTTACACTGTACCCTTACACTGTACCCTTACACTGTACCCTTACACTGTACCCTTACACTGTACCCTTACACTGTACACTGCACCCTTACACTGTACCCTTACACTGTACCCTTACACTGTACACTGTACCCTTACACTGTACCCTTACACTGTACCCTTACACTGTACCCTTACACTGTACCCTTACACTGTACCCTTACACTGTACCCTTACACTGTACCCTTACACTGTACCCTTACACTGTACCCTTACACTGTACCCTTACACTGTACCCTTACACTGTACCCTTACACTGTACCCTTACACTGTACCCTTACACTGTACCCTTACACTGTACACTGTACCCTTACACTGTACCCTTACACTGTACCCTTACACTGTACCCTTACACTGTACACTGTACCCTTACACTGTACCCTTACACTGTACCCTTACACTGTACACTGTACCCTTACACTGTACCCTTACACTGTACCCTTACACTGTACCCTTACACTGTACCCTTACACTGTACCCTTACACTGTACCCTTACACTGTACCCTTACACTGTACCCTTACACTGTACCCTTACACTGTACCCTTACACTGTACCCTTACACTGTACCCTTACACTGTACCCTTACACTGTACCCTTACACTGTACCCTTACACTGTACCCTTACACTGTACACTGTACCCTTACACTGTACCCTTACACTGTACCCTTACACTGTACCCTTACACTGTACCCTTACACTGTACCCTTACACTGTACCCTTACACTGTACCCTTACACTGTACCCTTACACTGTACCCTTACACTGTACCCTTACACTGTACCCTTACACTGTACCCTTACACTGTACCCTTACACTGTACCCTTACACTGTACCCTTACACTGTACCCTTACACTGTACCCTTACACTGTACCCTTACACTGTACACTGTACCCTTACACTGTACCCTTACACTGTACCCTTACACTGTACCCTTACACTGTACCCTTACACTGTACCCTTACACTGTACCCTTACACTGTACCCTTACACTGTACCCTTACACTGTACCCTTACACTGTCACCCTTACACTGTACCCTTACACTGTACCCTTACACTGTACCCTTACACTGTACACTGTACCCTTACACTGTACCCTTACACTGTACACTGTACCCTTACACTGTACCCTTACACTGTACCCTTACACTGTACCCTTACACTGTACCCTTACACTGTACCCTTACACTGTACCCTTACACTGTACCCTTACACTGTACCCTTACTACACTGTACCCTTACACTGTACCCTTACACTGTACCCTTACACTGTACCCTTACACTGTACCCTTACACTGTACCCTTACACTGTACCCTTACACTGCTACACTGTACCCTTACACTGTACACTGTACACTGTACCCTTACACTGTACCCTTACACTGTACCCTTACACTGTACCCTTACACTGTACCCTTACACTGTACCCTTACACTGTACCCTTACACTGTACCCTTACACTGTACCCTTACACTGTACCCTTACACTGTACCCTTACACTGTACCCTTACACTGTACCCTTACACTGTACCCTTACACTGTACCCTTACACTGTACACTGCACCCTTACACTGTACCCTTACACTGTACCCTTACACTGTACCCTTACACTGTACCCTTACACTGTACCCTTACACTGTACCCTTACACTGTACCCTTACACTGTACCCTTACACTGTACCCTTACACTGTACACTGTACCCTTACACTGTACACTGTACCCTTACACTGTACCCTTACACTGTACCCTTACACTGTACCCTTACACTGTACCCTTACACTGTACCCTTACACTGTACCCTTACACTGTACCCTTACACTGTACCCTTACACTGTACCTTACCCTGTACACTGTACACTGTACCCTTACACTGTACCCTTACACTGTACACTGTACCCTTACACTGTACCCTTACACTGTACCCTTACACTGTACCCTTACACTGTACCCTTACACTGTACCCTTACACTGTACCTGTACCCTTACACTGTACCCTTACACTGTACCCTTACACTGTACACTGTACCCTTACACTGTACCCTTACACTGTACCCTTACACTGTACCCTTACACTGTACACTGTACCCTTACACTGTACCCTTACACTGTACCCTTACACTGTACCCTTACACTGTACACTGTACCCTTACACTGTACCCTTACACTGTACCCTTACACTGTACCTTACACTGTACACTGTACCCTTACACTGTACACTGTACCCTTACACTGTACCCTTACACTGTACCCTTACACTGTACCCTTACACTGTACCCTTACACTGTACCCTTACACTGTACCCTTACACTGTACCCTTACACTGTACCCTTACACTGTACACTGTACCCTTACACTGTACACTGTACCCTTACACTGTACCCTTACACTGTACACTGTACCCTTACACTGTACCCTTACACTGTACCCTTACACTGTACCCTTACACTGTACCCTTACACTGTACCCTTACACTGTACCCTTACACTGTACACTGTACCCTTACACTGTACCCTTACACTGTACCCTTACACTGTACCCTTACACTGTACCCTTACACTGTACCCTTACACTGTACCCTTACACTGTACACTGTACCCTTACACTGTACCCTTACACTGTACCCTTACACTGTACACTGTACCCTTACACTGTACCCTTACACTGTACCCTTACACTGTACCCTTACACTGTACCCTTACACTGTACCCTTACACTGTACCCTTACACTGTACCCTTACACTGTACCCTTACACTGTACACTGTACCCTTACACTGTACCCTTACACTGTACCCTTACACTGTACCCTTACACTGTACCCTTACACTGTACCCTTACACTGTACCCTTACACTGTACCCTTACACTGTACCCTTACACTGTACCCTTACACTGTACCCTTACACTGTACCCTTACACTGTACCCTTACACTGTACCCTTACACTGTACCCTTACACTGTACACTGTACCCTTACACTGTACCCTTACACTGTACCCTTACACTGTACCCTTACACTGTACCCTTACACTGTACCCTTACACTGTACCCTTACACTGTACCCTTACACTGTACCCTTACACTGCACCCTTACACTGCTACCCTTACACTGTACCCTTACACTGTACCCTTACACTGTACCCTTACACTGTACCCTGTACCCTTACACTGTACACTGTACCCTTACACTGTACCCTTACACTGTACCCTTACACTGTACCCTTACACTGTACCCTTACACTGTACCCTTACACTGTACCCTTACACTGTACCCTTACCTGTACACTGTACCCTTACACTGTACCCTTACACTGTACACTGTACCCTTACACTGTACCCTTACACTGTACCCTTACACTGTACCCTTACACTGTACCCTTACACTGTACCCTTACACTGTACCCTTACACTGTACACTGTACCCTTACACTGTACCCTTACACTGTACCCTTACACTGTACCCTTACACTGTACCCTTACACTGTACCCTTACACTGTACCCTTACACTGTACCCTTACACTGTACCCTTACACTGTACACTGTACCCTTACACTGTACCCCTTACACTGTACCCTTACACTGTACCCTTACACTGTACCCTTACACTGTACCCTTACACTGTACCCTTACACTGTACCCTTACACTGTACCCTTACACTGTACCCGTACACTGTACCCTTACACTGTACCCTTACACTGTACCCTTACACTGTACCCTTACACTGTACCCTTACACTGTACCCTTACACTGTACCCTTACACTGTACCCTTACACTGTACCCTTACACTGTACCCTTACACTGTACCTTACACTGTACCCTTACACTGTACCCTTACACTGTACCCTTACACTGTACCCGTACACTGTACCCTTACACTGTACCCTTACACTGTACCCTTACACTGTACCCTTACACTGTACCCTTACACTGTACCCTTACACTGTACCCTTACACTGTACCCTTACACTGCACCCTTACACTGTACCCTTACACTGTACCCTTACACTGTACCCTTACACTATACCCTTACACTGTACCCTTACACTGTACCCTTACACTGTACCCTTACACTGTACCCTTACACTGTACCCTTACACTGTACCCTTACACTGTACCCTTACACTGTACCCTTACACTGTACCCTTACACTGTACCCTTACACTGTACCCTTACACTGTACCCTTACACTGTACCCTTACACTGTACCCTTACACTGTACCCTTACACTGTACCCTTACACTGTACCCGTACACTGTACCCTTACACTGTACCCTTACACTGTACCCTTACACTGTACACTGTACCCTTACACTGTACCCTTACACTGTACCCTTACACTGTACCCTTACACTGTACCCTTACACTGTACCCTTACACTGTACCCTTACACTGTACACTGTACCCTTACACTGTACCCTTACACTGTACCCTTACACTGTACCCTTACACTGTACCCTTACACTGTACCCTTACACTATACCCTTACACTGTACCCTTACACTGTACCCTTACACTGCACCCTTACACTGTACCCTTACACTGTACCCTTACACTGTACCCTTACACTGTACCCTTACACTGTACCCTTACACTGTACCCTTACACTGTACCCTTACACTGTACCCTTACACTGTACCCTTACACTGTACCCTTACACTGTACCCTTACACTGTACCCTTACACTGTACCCTTACACTGTACCCGTACACTGTACCCTTACACTGTACCCTTACACTGTACCCTTACACTGTACCCTTACACTGTACCCTTACACTGTACCCTTACACTGTACCCTTACACTGTACCCTTACACTGTACCCTTACACTGTACCCTTACACTGTACCCTTACACTGTACCCTTACACTGTACACTATACCCTTACACTGTACCCTTACACTGTACCCTTACACTGTACCCTTACACTGTACCCTTACACTGTACCCTTACACTGTACCCTTACACTGTACCCTTACACTGTACCCTTACACTGTACCCTTACACTGTACCCTTACACTGTACCCTTACACTGTACACTATACCCTTACACTGTACCCTTACACTGTACCCTTACACTGTACCCTTACACTGTACCCTTACACTGTACCCTTACACTGTACCCTTACACTGTACCCTTACACTGTACCCTTACACTGTACCCTTACACTGTACCCTTACACTGTACCCTTACACTGTACCCTTACACTGTACCCTTACACTGTACCCGTACACTGTACCCTTACACTGTACCCTTACACTGTACCCTTACACTGTACACTGTACCCTTACACTGTACCCTTACACTGTACCCTTACACTGTACCCTTACACTGTACCCTTACACTGTACCCTTACACTGTACCCTTACACTGTACACTGTACCCTTACACTGTACCCTTACACTGTACCCTTACACTGTACCCTTACACTGTACCCGTACACTATACCCTTACACTGTACCCTTACACTGTACCCTTACACTGTACCCTTACACTGTACCCTTACACTGTACCCTTACACTGTACCCTTACACTGTACCCTTACACTGTACCCTTACCCTGTACCCGTACACTGTACACTGTACCCTTACACTGTACCCTTACACTGTACCCTTACACTGTACCCTTACACTGTACCCTTACACTGTACCCTTACACTGTACCCTTACACTGTACCCTTACACTGTACACTGTACCCTTACACTGTACCCTTACACTGTACCCTTACACTGTACCCTTACACTGTACCCTTACACTGTACCCTTACACTATACCCTTACACTGTACCCTTACACTGTACCCTTACACTGTACCCGTACACTGTACCCTTACACTGTACCCTTACACTGTACCCTTACACTGTACCCTTACACTGTACCCTTACACTGTACCCTTACACTGTACCCTTACACTGTACCCTTACACTGTACACTGTACCCTTACACTGTACCCTTACACTGTACCCTTACACTGTACCCTTACACTGTACCCTTACACTGTACCCTTACACTGCACCCTTACACTGTACCCTTACACTGTACCCTTACACTGTACCCTTACACTGTACCCTTACACTGTACCCTTACACTGTACCCTTACACTGTACCCTTACACTGTACCCTGTACCCTTACACTGTACCCTTACACTGTACCCTTACACTGTACCCTTACACTGTACCCTTACCCTGTACCCTTACACTGTACCCTTACACTGTACCCTTACACTGTACCCTTACACTATACCCTTACACTGTACCCTTACACTGTACCCTTACACTGTACACTGTACCCTGTACCCTTACACTGTACCCTTACACTGTACCCTTACACTGTACCCTTACACTGTACCCTTACACTGTACCCTTACACTGTACCCTTACACTGTACCCTTACACTGTACCCTTACACTGTACCCTTACACTGTACCCTTACACTGTACCCTTACACTGTACCCTTACACTGTACACTTACACTGTACCCTTACACTGTACCCTTACACTGTACCCTTACACTGTACCCTTACACTGTACCCTTACACTGTACCCTTACACTGTACCCTTACACTGTACCCTTACACTGTACACTGTACCCTTACACTGTACCCTTACACTGTACCCTTACACTGTACACTGTACCCTTACACTGTACCCTTACACTGTACCCTTACACTGTACCCTTACACTGTACCCTTACACTGTACACTGTACCCTTACACTGTACCCTTACACTGTACCCTTACACTGTACCCTTACACTGTACCCTTACACTGTACCCTTACACTGCACCCTTACACTGTACCCTTACACTGTACCCTTACACTGTACCCTTACACTGTACCCTTACACTGCACCCTTACACTGTACCCTTACACTGTACCCTTACACTGTACCCGTACACTGTACACTGTACCCTTACACTGTACCCTTACACTGTACCCTTACACTGTACCCTTACACTGTACCCTTACACTGTACCCTTACACTGTACCCTTACACTGTACCCTTACACTGTACCCTTACACTGTACCCTTACACTGTACCCTTACACTGTACCCTTACACTGTACCCTTACACTGTACCCTTACACTGTACCCTTACACTGTACCCTTACACTGTACCCTTACACTGTACCTTACACTGTACCCTTACACTGTACCCTTACACTGTACCCTTACACTGTACCCTTACACTGTACCCTTACACTGTACCCTTACACTGTACCCTTACACTGTACCCTTACACTGTACCCTTACACTGTACCCTTACACTGTACACTGTACCCTTACACTGTACCCTTACACTGTACCCTTACACTGTACCCTTACACTGTACCCTTACACTGTACCCTTACACTGTACCCTTACACTGTACCCTTACACTGTACACTGTACCCTTACACTGTACCCTTACACTGTACCCTTACACTGTACCCTTACACTGTACCCTTACACTGTACCCTTACACTGTACCCTTACACTGTACCCTTACACTGTACCCTTACACTGTACCCTTACACTGTACCCTTACACTGTACACTGTACCCTTACACTGTACCCTTACACTGTACCCTTACACTGTACACTGTACCCTTACACTGTACCCTTACACTGTACCCTTACACTGTACCCTTACACTGTACCCTTACACTGTACACTGTACCCTTACACTGTACCCTTACACTGTACCCTTACACTGTACCCTTACACTGTACCCTTACACTGTACCCTTACACTGTACCCTTACACTGTACCCTTACACTGTACCCTTACACTGTACCCTTACACTGTACACTTACACTGTACCCTTACACTGTACCCTTACACTGTACACTGTACCCTTACACTGTACCCTTACCCTGTACCCTTACACTGTACCCTTACACTGTACCCTTACACTGTACCCTTACACTGTACCCTTACACTGTACCCGTACACTGTACCCTTACACTGTACCCTTACACTGTACCCGTACACTGTACCCTTACACTGTACCCTTACACTGTACCCTGCACCCTTACACTGTACCCTTACACTGTACCCTTACACTGTACCCTTACACTGTACCCTTACACTGTACCCTTACACTGCACCCTTACACTGTACCCTTACACTGTACACTTACACTGTACACTTACACTGTACCCTTACACTATACCCTTACACTGTACCCTTACACTGTACCCTTACACTGTACCCGTACACTGTACCCTTACACTGTACCCTTACACTATACCCTTACACTGTACCCTTACACTGTACCCTTACACTGTACCCTTACACTGTACCCTTACACTGTACCCTTACACTGTACCCGTACACTGTACCCTTACACTGTACCCTTACACTGTACCCTTACACTGTACCCTTACACTGTACCCTTACACTGTACCCGTACACTGTACCCTTACACTGTACCCTTACACTGTACCCTTACACTGTACCCTTACACTGTACCCTTACACTGTACCCTTACACTGTACCCTTACACTGTACCCTTACACTGTACCCTTACACTGTACCCTTACACTGTACCCTTACACTGTACACTGTACCCTTACACTGTACCCTTACACTGTACCCTTACACTGTACCCTTACACTGTACCCTTACACTGTACCCTTACACTGTACACTGTACCCTTACACTGTACCCTTACACTGTACCCTTACACTGTACCCTTACACTGTACCCTTACACTGTACCCTTACACTGTACCCTTACACTGTACCCTTACACTGTACCCTTACACTGTACCCTTACACTGTACCCTTACACTGTACCCTTACACTGTACCCTTACACTGTACCCTTACACTGTACCCTTACACTGTACCCTTACACTGTACCCTTACACTGTACCCTTACACTGTACCCTTACACTGTACCCTTACACTGTACCCTTACACTGTACCCTTACACTGTACACTTACACTGTACCCTTACACTGTACCCTTACACTGTACCCTTACACTGTACCCTTACACTATACCCTTACACTGTACCCTTACACTGTACCCTTACACTGTACCCTTACACTGTACCCTTACACTGTACCCTTACACTGTACCCTTACACTGTACCCTTACACTGTACCCTTACACTGTACCCTTACACTGTACCCTTACACTGTACCCTTACACTGTACCCTTACACTGTACCCTTACACTGTACCCTTACACTGTACCCTTACACTGTACCCTTACACTGTACCCTTACACTGTACACTGTACCCTTACACTGTACCCTTACACTGTACCCTTACACTGTACCCTTACACTGTACCCTTACACTGTACCCTTACACTGTACACTGTACCCTTACACTGTACCCTTACACTGTACCCTTACACTGTACCCTTACACTGTACCCTTACACTGTACCCTTACACTGTACCCTTACACTGTACCCTTACACTGTACCCTTACACTGTACCCTTACACTGTACCCTTACACTGTACCCTTACACTGTACCCTTACACTGTACCCTTACACTGTACCCTTACACTGTACCCTTACACTGTACCCTTACACTGTACCCTTACACTGTACCCTTACACTGTACCCTTACACTGTACCCTTACACTGTACCCTTACACTGTACCCTTACACTGTACCCTTACACTGTACCCTTACACTGTACCCTTACACTGTACCCTTACACTGTACCCTTACACTGTACCCTTACACTGTACCCTTACACTGTACCCTTACACTGTACCCTTACACTGTACACTGTACCCTTACACTGTACCCTTACACTGTACCCTTACACTGTACCCTTACACTGTACCCTTACACTGTACCCTTACACTGTACACTGTACCCTTACACTGTACACTGTACCCTTACACTGTACCCTTACACTGTACCCTTACACTGTACCCTTACACTGTACCCTTACACTGTACCCTTACACTGTACCCTTACACTGTACCCTTACACTGTACCCTTACACTGTACCCTTACACTGTACCCTTACACTGTACCCTTACACTGTACCCTTACACTGTACCCTTACACTGTACCCTTACACTGTACCCTTACACTGTACCCTTACACTGTACCCTTACACTGTACCCTTACACTGTACCCTTACACTGTACCCTTACACTGTACCCTTACACTGTACCCTTACACTGTACCCTTACACTGTACACTGTACCCTTACACTGTACCCTTACACTGTACCCTTACACTGTACCCTTACACTGTACCCTTACACTGTACCCTTACACTGTACCCTTACACTGTACCCTTACACTGTACCCTTACACTGTACCCTTACACTGTACCCTTACACTGTACACTGTACCCTTACACTGTACCCTTACACTGTACCCTTACACTGTACCCTTACACTGTACCCTTACACTGTACCCTTACACTGTACCCTTACACTGTACCCTTACACTGTACCCTTACACTGTACCCTTACACTGTACCCTTACACTGTACCCTTACACTGTACCCTTACACTGTACCCTTACACTGTACCCTTACACTGTACCCTTACACTGTACCCTTACACTGTACCCTTACACTGTACCCTTACACTGTACCCTTACACTGTACCCTTACACTGTACCCTTACACTGTACACTGTACCCTTACACTGTACCCTTACACTGTACCCTTACACTGTACCCTTACACTGTACCCTTACACTGTACCCTTACACTGTACCCTTACACTGTACCCTTACACTGTACCCTTACACTGTACCCTTACACTGTACCCTTACACTGTACACTGTACCCTTACACTGTACCCTTACACTGTACCCTTACACTGTACCCTTACACTGTACCCTTACACTGTACCCTTACACTGTACACTGTACCCTTACACTGTACCCTTACACTGTACCCTTACACTGTACCCTTACACTGCACCCTTACACTGTACCCTTACACTGTACCCTTACACTGCACCCTTACACTGTACCCTTACACTGTACCCTTACACTGCACCCTTACACTGTACCCTTACACTGTACCCTTACACTGTACCCTTACACTGTACCCTTACACTGTACCCTTACACTGTACACTGTACCCTTACACTGTACCCTTACACTGTACCCTTACACTGTACCCTTACACTGTACCCTTACACTGTACCCTTACACTGTACCCTTACACTGTACCCTTACACTGTACCCTTACACTGTACCCTTACACTGTACCCTTACACTGTACACTGTACCCTTACACTGTACCCTTACACTGTACCCTTACACTGTACCCTTACACTGTACCCTTACACTGTACCCTTACACTGTACCCTTACACTGTACCCTTACACTGTACCCTTACACTGTACCCTTACACTGTACCCTTACACTGTACCCTTACACTGCACCCTTACACTGTACCCTTACACTGTACCCTTACACTGCACCCTTACACTGTACCCTTACACTGTACCCTTACACTGCACCCTTACACTGTACCCTTACACTGTACCCTTACACTGTACCCTTACACTGTACCCTTACACTGTACCCTTACACTGTACCCTTACACTGTACCCTTACACTATACCCTTACCCTGTACACTGTACCCTTACACTGTACCCTTACACTGTACCCTTACACTGTACCCTTACACTGTACCCTTACACTGTACCCTTACACTGTACCCTTACACTGTACCCTTACACTGTACCCTTACACTGTACCCTTACACTGTACCCTTACACTGTACCCTTACACTGTACCCGTACACTGTACCCTTACACTGTACCCTTACACTGTACCCTTACACTGTACCTTTACACTGTACCCTTACACTGTACCCTTACACTGTACCCTTACACTGTACCCTTACACTGTACCCTTACACTGTACCCTTACACTGTACCCTTACACTGTACCCGTACACTGTACCCTTACACTGTACCCTTACACTGTACCCTTACACTGTACCCTTACACTGTACCCTTACACTGTACCCTTACACTGTACCCTTACACTGTACCCTTACACTGTACCCTTACACTGTACCCTTACACTGTACCCTTACACTGTACCCTTACACTGTACCCTTACACTGTACCCTTACACTGTACCCTTACACTGTACCCTTACACTGTACCCTTACACTGTACCCTTACACTGTACCCTTACACTGTACCCTTACACTGTACCCTTACACTGTACACTGTACCCTTACACTGTACCCTTACACTGTACACTTACACTGTACCCTTACACTGTACCCTTACACTGTACCCTTACACTGTACCCTTACACTGTACCCTTACACTGTACCCTTACACTGTACCCTTACACTGTACCCTTACACTGTACCCTTACACTGTACCCTTACACTGTACCCTTACACTGTACCCTTACACTGTACCCTTACACTGTACCCTTACACTGTACCCTTACACTGTACCCTTACACTGTACCCTTACACTGTACCCTTACACTATACCCTTACACTGTACCCTTACACTGTACCCTTACACTGTACCCTTACACTGTACCCTTACACTGTACCCTTACACTGTACCCTTACACTGTACCCTTACACTGTACACTGTACCCTTACACTGTACCCTTACACTGTACCCTTACACTGCACCCTTACACTGTACCCTTACACTGTACCCTTACACTGTACCCTTACACTGTACCCTTACACTGTACCCTTACACTGTACCCTTACACTGTACCCTTACACTGTACCCTTACACTGTACCCTTACACTGCACCCTTACACTGTACCCTTACACTGTACCCTTACACTGTACCCTTACACTGTACACTGTACCCTTACACTGTACCCTTACACTGTACCCTTACACTGTACCCTTACACTGTACACTGTACCCTTACACTGTACCCTTACACTGTACCCTTACACTGTACCCTTACACTGTACCCTTACACTGTACACTGTACCCTTACACTGTACCCTTACACTGTACCCTTACACTGTACCCTTACACTGTACCCTTACACTGTACCCTTACACTGTACCCTTACACTGTACCCTTACACTGTACCCTTTACACTGTACCCTTACACTGTACCCTTACACTGTACCCTTACACTGTACCCTTACACTGTACCCTTACACTGTACCCTTACACTGTACCCTTACACTGTACCCTTACACTGCACCCTTACACTGTACCCTTACACTGTACCCTTACACTGTACCCTTACACTGTACCCTTACACTGTACCCTTACACTGTACCCTTACACTGTACCCTTACACTGTACCCTTACACTGTACACTGTACCCTTACACTGTACCCTTACACTGTACACTGTACACTGTACACTGTACCCTTACACTGTACCCTTACACTGTACCCTTACACTGTACCCTTACACTGTACCCTTACACTGCACCCTTACACTGTACCCTTACACTGTACTCTTACACTGTACCCTTACACTGTACCCTTACACTGTACCCTTACACTGTACCCTTACACTGTACCCTTACACTGTACCCTTACACTGTACCCTTACACTGTACCCTTACACTGTACCCGTACACTGTACCCTTACACTGTACCCTTACACTGTACCCTTACACTGCACCCTTACACTGTACCCTTACACTGTACCCTTACACTGTACCCTTACACTGTACCCTTACACTGTACCCTTACACTGTACCCTTACACTGCACCCTTACACTGTACCCTTACACTGTACCCTTACACTGTACCCTTACCCTGTACCCTTACACTGTACCCTTACACTGTACCCTTACACTGTACCCTTACACTGTACCCGTACACTGTACCCTTACACTGTACCCTTACACTGTACCCTTACACTGTACCCTTACACTGTACCCTTACACTGTACCCTTACACTGTACCCTTACACTGTACCCTTACACTGTACCCTTACACTGTACCCTTACACTGTACCCTTATACTGTACCCTTACACTGTACCCTTACACTGTACCCTTACACTGTACCCTTACACTGTACCCTTACACTGTACACTGTACCCTTACACTGTACCCTTACACTGTACACTGTACACTGTACACTGTACCCTTACACTGTACCCTTACACTGTACCCTTACCCTGTACCCTTACACTGTACCCTTACACTGTACACTGTACCCTTACACTGTACCCTTACACTGTACCCTTACACTGTACCCGTACACTGCACCCTTACACTGTACCCTTACACTGTACCCTTACACTGTACCCTTACACTGTACCCTTACACTGTACCCGTACACTGTACCCTTACACTGTACCCTTACACTGTACCCTTACACTGTACCCTTACACTGTACCCTTACACTGCACCCTTACACTGTACCCTTACACTGTACCCTTACACTGTACCCTTACACTGTACCCTTACACTGTACCCTTACACTGTACCCTTACACTGTACCCTTACACTGTACCCTTACACTGTACCCTTACACTGTACCCTTACACTGTACCCTTACACTGTACCCGTACACTGTACCCTTACACTGTACCCGTACACTGTACACTGTACCCTTACACTGTACCCTTACACTGTACCCTTACACTGTACCCTTACACTGTACCCTTACACTGTACCCTTACACTGTACCCTTACACTGTACCCTTACACTGTACCCTTACACTGTACCCTTACACTGTACCCTTACACTGCACCCTTACACTGTACCCTTACACTGTACCCTTACACTGTACCCTTACACTGTACCCTTACACTGTACCCTTACACTGTACCCTTACACTGTACCCTTACACTGTACCCTTACACTGTACCCTTACACTGTACCCTTACACTGTACCCTTACACTGTACCCGTACACTGCACCCTTACACTGCACCCTTACACTGTACCCTTACACTGTACCTTACACTGTACCCTTACACTGTACCCTTACACTGTACCCTTACACTGTACCCTTACACTGCACCCTTACACTGTACCCTTACACTGTACCCTTACACTGTACCCTTACACTGTACCCTTACACTGTACCCTTACACTGTACCCTTACACTGTACCCTTACACTGTACCCTTACACTGTACCCTTACACTGTACCCTTACACTGTACCCTTACACTGTACCCGTACACTGTACCCTTACACTGTACCCTTACACTGTACCCTTACACTGTACCCTTACACTGTACCCTTACACTGTACCCTTACACTGTACCCGTACACTGTACCCTTACACTGTACCCTTACACTGTACCCTTACACTGTACACTGTACCCTTACACTGTACCCTTACACTGTACCCTTACACTGTACACTGTACCCTTACACTGTACCCTTACACTGTACCCTTACACTGTACCCTTACACTGTACCCTTACACTGTACCCTTACACTGTACCCTTACACTGTACCCTTACACTGTACCCTTACACTGTACACTGTACCCTTACACTGTACCCTTACCCTGTACCCTTACACTGTACCCTTACACTGTACCCTTACACTGTACACTGTACCCTTACACTGTACCCTTACACTGTACCCTTACACTGTACCCTTACACTGTACCCTTACACTGTACCCTTACACTGTACCCTTACACTGTACCCTTACACTGTACCCTTACACTGTACCCTTACACTGTACCCTTACACTGTACACTGTACCCTTACACTGTACCCTTACACTGTACCCTTACACTGTACACTGTACCCTTACACTGTACCCTTACCCTGTACCCTTACACTGTACCCTTACACTGTACCCTTACACTGTACACTGTACCCTTACACTGTACCCTTACACTGTACCCTTACACTGTACCCTTACACTGTACCCTTACACTGTACCCTTACACTGTACCCTTACACTGTACCCTTACACTGTACCCTTACACTGTACCCTTACACTGTACCCTTATACTGTACCCTTACACTGTACCCTTACACTGTACCCTTACACTGTACCCTTACACTGTACCCTTACACTGTACACTGTACCCTTACACTGTACCCTTACACTGTACCCTTACACTGTACACTGTACCCTTACACTGTACCCTTACCCTGTACCCTTACACTGTACCCTTACACTGTACCCTTACACTGTACCCTTACACTGTACCCTTACACTGTACCCTTACACTGCACCCTTACACTGTACCCTTACACTGTACCCTTACACTGTACCCTTACACTGTACCCTTACCCTGTACCCTTACACTGTACCCTTACACTGTACACTGTACCCTTACACTGTACCCTTACACTGTACCCTTACACTGTACCCGTACACTGCACCCTTACACTGTACCCTTACACTATACCCTTACACTGTACCCTTACACTGTACCCTTACACTGTACCCTTACACTGTACCCTGTACCCTTACACTGTACCCTTACACTGTACCCTTACACTGTACCCTTACACTGTACCCTTACACTGTACCCTTACACTGTACCCTTACACTGTACCCTTACACTGTACCCTTACACTGTACCCTTACACTGTACCCGTACACTGTACCCTTACACTGTACCCTTACACTGTACCCTTACACTGTACCCTTACACTGTACCCTTACACTGTACCCTTACACTGTACCCTTACACTGTACCCTTACACTGTACCCTTACACTGTACACTGTACCCTTACACTGTACCCTTACACTGTACCCTTACACTGTACCCTTACACTGTACCCGTACACTGCACCCTTACACTGCACCCTTACACTGTACCCTTACACTGTACCCTTACACTGTACCCTTACACTGTACCCTTACACTGTACCCTTACACTGTACCCTTACACTGTAACCTTACACTGTACCCTTACACTGTACCCTTACACTGTACACTTACACTGTACCCTTACACTGTACCCTTACACTGTACCCTTACACTGTACCCTTACACTGTACCCGTACACTGCACCCTTACACTGCACCCTTACACTGTACCCTTACACTGTACCCTTACACTGTACCCTTACACTGTACCCTTACACTGTACCCTTACACTGTACCCTTACACTGCACCCTTACACTGTACCCTTACACTGTACCCTTACACTGTACCCTTACACTGTACCCTTACACTGTACCCTTACACTGTACCCTTACACTGTACCCTTACACTGTACCCTTACACTGTACCCTTACACTGTACCCTTACACTGTACCCTTACACTGTACCCTTACACTGTACCCTTACACTGTACCCTTACACTGTACCCTTACACTGTACCCTTACACTGTACCCTTACACTGTACCCTTACACTGTACCCTTACACTGTACACTGTACCCTTACACTGTACCCTTACACTGTACCCTTACACTGTACCCTTACACTGTACCCTTACACTGTACCCTGTACCCTTACACTGTACCCTTACACTGTACCCTTACACTGTACCCTTACACTGTACCCTTACACTGTACCCTTACACTGTACACTGTACCCTTACACTGTACCCGTACACTGTACCCTTACACTGTACCCTGTACCCTTACACTGTACCCTTACACTGTACCCTTACACTGTACCCTTACACTGTACCCTTACACTGTACCCTTACACTGTACCCTTACACTGTACCCTTACACTGTACCCTTACACTGTACCCGTACACTGTACCCTTACACTGTACCCTTACACTGTACACTGTACCCTTACACTGTACCCTTACACTGTACCCTTACACTGTACCCTTACACTGTACCCTTACACTGTACCCTTACACTGTACCCTTACACTGTACCCTTACACTGTACCCTTACACTGTACCCTTACACTGTACCCTTACACTGTACCCTTACACTGTACCCTTACACTGTACCCTTACACTGTACCCTTACACTGTACCCTTACACTGTACCCTTACACTGTACCCTTACACTGTACCCGTATACTGTACCCTTACACTGTACCCTTACACTGTACCCTTACACTGTACCCTTACACTGTACCCTTACACTGTACCCTTACACTGTACCCTTACACTGTACCCTTACACTGTACCCTTACACTGTACCCTTACACTGTACCCTTACACTGTACACTGTACTCTTACACTGTACCCTTACACTGTACACTGTACACTGTACACTGTACCCTTACACTGTACACTGTACCCTTACACTGTACCCTTACACTGTACCCTTACACTGTACCCTTACACTGTACCCTTACACTGTACCCTTACACTGTACCCTTACACTGTACCCTTACACTGTACCCTTACACTGTACCCTTACACTGTACCCTTACACTGTACCCTTACACTGTACCCTTACCCTGTACCCTTACACTGTACCCTTACACTGTACCCTTACACTGTACCCTTACACTGTACCCTTACACTGTACACTGTACCCTTACACTGTACCCTTACACTGTACACTGTACCCTTACACTGTACCCTTACACTGTACCCTTACACTGTACCCTTACACTGTACACTTACACTGTACCCTTACACTGTACCCTTACACTGTACCCTTACACTGTACCCTTACACTGTACACTGTACCCGTACACTGTACCCGTACACTGTACCCGTACACTGTACCCTTACACTGTACCCTTACACTGTACCCTTACACTGTACCCTTACACTGTACCCTTACACTGTACCCTTACACTGTACCCTTACACTGTACCCTTACACTGTACCCTTACACTGTACCCTTACACTGTACCCTTACACTGTACCCTTACACTGTACACTGTACCCTTACACTGTACCCTTACACTGTACCCTTACACTGTTCACTGTACCCTTACACTGTACCCTTACACTGTACCCTGTACCCTTACACTGTACCCTTACACTGTACCCTTACACTGTACCCTTACACTGTACCCTTACACTGTACCCTTACACTGTACACTTACACTGTACCCTTACACTGTACCCTTACACTGTACCCTTACACTGTACCCTTACACTGTACCCTTACACTGTACCCTTACACTGTACCCTTACACTGTACCCTTACACTGTACCCTTACACTGTACCCTTACACTGTACCCTTACACTGTACCCTTACACTGTACCCTTACACTGTACCCTTACACTGTACCCTTACACTGTACCCTTACACTGTACCCTTACACTGTACCCTTACACTGTACCCTTACACTGTACCCTTACACTGTACCCTTACACTGTACCCTTACACTGTACCCTTACACTGTACCCTTACACTGTACCCTTACACTGTACCCTTACACTGTACCCTTACACTGTACCCTTACACTGTACCCTTACACTTACACTGTACCCTTACACTGTACCCCTTACACTGTACCCTTACACTGTACCCTTACACTGTACCCTTACACTGTACCCTTACACTGTACCCTTACACTGTACCCTTACACTGTACCCTTACACTGTACCCTTACACTGTACCCTTACACTGTACCCTTACACTGTACCCTTACACTGTACCCTTACACTGTACCCTTACCCTTACACTGTACCCTTACACTGTACCCTTACACTGTACCCTTACACTGTACCCTTACACTGTACCCTTACACTGTACCCTTACACTGTACCCTTACACTGTACCCTTACACTGTACCCTTACACTGTACCCTTACACTGTACCCTACACTGTACCCTTACACTGTACCCTTACACTGTACCCTTACACTGTACCCTTACACTGTACCCTTACACTGTACCCTTACACTGTACCCTTACACTGTACCCTTACACTGTACCCTTACACTGTACCCTTACACTGTACCTTACACTGTACCCTTACACTGTACCCTTACACTGTACCCTTACACTGTACCCTTACACTGTACCACACTTCCCCTTACACTGTACCCTTACACTGTACCCTTACACTGTACCCTTACACTGTACCCTTACACTGTACCCTTACACTGTACCCTTACACTGTACCCCCCTTACACTGTACCCTTACACTGTACCCTTACCCTTACACTGTACCCTTACACTGTACCCTTACACTGTACCCTTACACTGTACCCTTACACTGTACCCTTACACTGTACCCTTACACTGTACCCTTACACTGTACTCTGTACCCTTACACTGTACCCTTACACTGTACCCTTACACTGTACCCTTACACTGTACCCTTACACTGTACCCTTACACTGTACCCTTACACTGTACCCTTACACTGTACCCTTACACTGTACCCTTACACTGTACCCTTACACTGTACCCTTACACTGTACCCTTACACTGTACCCTTACACTGTACCCTTACACTGTACCCTTACACTGTACCCTTACACTGTACCCTTACACTGTACCCTTACACTGTACCCTTACACTGTACCCTTACACTGTACCCTTACACTGTACCCTTACACTGTACCCTTACACTGTACCCTTACACTGTACCCTTACACTGTACCCTTACACTGTACCCTTACACTGTACCCTTACACTGTACCCTTACACTGTACCCTTACACTGTACCCTCTTACACTGTACCCTTACACTGTACCCTTACACTGTACCCTTACACTGTACCCTTACACTGTACCCTTACACTGTACCCTTACACTGTACCCTTACACTGTACCCTTACACTGTACCCTTACACTGTACCCTTACACTGTACCCTTACACTGTACCCTTACACTGTACCCTTACACTGTACCACTGTACCCTTACACTGTACCCTTACACTGTACCCTTACACTGTACCCTTACACTGTACCCTTACACTGTACCCTTACACTGTACCCTTACACTGTACCCTTACACTGTACCCTTACACTGTACCCTTACACTGTACCCTTACACTGTACCCTTACACTGTACCCTTACACTGTACCCTTACACTGTACACTGTACCCTTACACTGTACCCTTACACTGTACCCTTACACTGTACCCTTACACTGTACCCTTACACTGTACCCTTACACTGTACCCTTACACTGTACCCTTACACTGTACCCTTACACTGTACCCTTACACTGTACCCTTACACTGTACCCTTACACTGTACCCTTACACTGTACCCGTACACTGTACCCTTACACTGTACCCTTACACTGTACCCTTACACTGTACCCTTACACTGTACACTGTACCCTTACACTGTACCCGTACACTGTACCCTTACACTGTACCCTTACACTGTACCCGTACACTGTACCCTTACACTGTACCCTTACACTGTACCCTTACACTGTACCCTTACACTGTACCCTTACACTGTACACTGTACCCTTACACTGTACCCTTACACTGTACCCTTACACTGTACCCTTACACTGTACCCTTACACTGTACCCTTACACTGTACCCTTACACTGTACACTGTACCCTTACACTGTACCCTTACACTGTACCCTTACACTGTACCCTTACACTGTACCCTTACACTGTACCCTTACACTGTACCCTTACACTGTACCCTTACACTGTACCCTTACACTGTACCCTTACACTGTACCCTTACACTGTACCCTTACACTGTACCCTTACACTGTACCCTTACACTGTACCCTTACACTGTACCCTTACACTGTACCCTTACACTGTACCCTTACACTGTACCCTTACACTGTACCCTTACACTGTACCCTTACACTGTACCCTTACACTGTACCCTTACACTGTACCCTTACACTGTACCCGTACACTGTACCCTTACACTGTACCCTTACACTGTACCCTTACACTGTACCCTTACACTGTACCCTTACACTGTACCCTTACACTGTACCCTTACACTGTACCCTTACACTGTACCCTTACACTGTACCCTTACACTGTACCCTTACACTGTACCCTTACACTGTACCCTTACACTGTACCCTTACACTGTACCCTTACACTGTACCCTTACACTGTACCCTTACACTGTACCCGTACACTGTACCCTTACACTGTACCCTTACACTGTACCCTTACACTGTACCCTTACACTGTACCCTTACACTGTACCCTTACACTGTACCCTTACACTGTACACTGTACCCTTACACTGTACCCGTACACTGTACCCTTACACTGTACCCTTACACTGTACCCTTACACTGTACCCTTACACTGTACCCTTACACTGTACCCTTACACTGTACCCTTACACTGTACCCTTACACTGTACCCTTACACTGTACCCTTACACTGTACCCTTACACTGTACCCTTACACTGTACCCTTACACTGTACCCTTACACTGTACCCTTACACTGTACACTGTACCCTTACACTGTACCCGTACACTGTACCCTTACACTGTACCCTTACACTGCACCCTTACACTGTACCCTTACACTGTACCCGTACACTGTACCCTTACACTGTACCCTTACACTGTACCCTTACACTGTACCCTTACACTGTACACTATACCCGTACACTGTACCCTTACACTGTACCCTTACACTGTACCCTTACACTGTACACTGTACCCTTACACTGTACCCTTACACTGTACCCTTACACTGTACCCTTACACTGTACCCTTACACTGTACCCTTACACTGTACCCTTACACTGTACACTGTACCCTTACACTGTACCCTTACACTGTACCCGTACACTGTACCCTTACACTGTACCCTTACACTGTACCCTTACACTGTACCCTTACACTGTACCCTTACACTGTACCCTTACACTGTACCCTTACACTGTACCCTTACACTGTACCCTTACACTGTACCCTTACACTGTACCCTTACACTGTACCCTTACACTGTACCCTTACACTGTACCCTTACACTGCACCCTTACACTGTACCCTTACACTGTACCCTTACACTGTACCCTTACACTGTACCCTTACACTGTACCCTTACACTGTACCCTTACACTGTACCCTTACACTGTACCCGTACACTGTACCCTTACACTGTACCCTTACACTGTACCCTTACACTGTACCCTTACACTGTACCCTTACACTGTACCCTTACACTGTACCCTTACACTGTACCCTTACACTGTACCCGTACACTGTACCCTTACACTGTACCCTTACACTGTACACTGTACCCTTACACTGTACCCTTACACTGTACCCTTACACTGTACACTGTACCCTTACACTGTACCCTTACACTGTACCCTTACACTGTACCCTTACACTGTACCCTTACACTGTACCCTTACACTGTACCCTTACACTGTACCCTTACACTGTACCCGTACACTGTACCCTTACACTGTACCCTGTACCCTGTACCCTTACACTGTACCCTTACACTGTACCCTTACACTGTACCCTTACACTGTACCCTTACACTGTACCCTTACACTGTACCCTTACACTGTACCCTTACACTGTACCCTTACACTGTACCCTTACACTGTACACTTACACTGTACACTGTACCCTTACACTGTACCCTTACACTGTACACTGTACCCTTACACTGTACCCTTACACTGTACCCTTACACTGTACCCTTACACTGTACCCTTACACTGTACCCTTACACTGTACCCTTACACTGTACCCTTACACTGTACCCGTACACTGTACCCTTACACTGTACCCTTACACTGTACCCTTACACTGTACCCTTACACTGTACCCTTACACTGTACCCTTACACTGTACCCTTACACTGTACCCTTACACTGTACCCTTACACTGTACCCGTACACTGTACCCTTACACTGTACCCTTACACTGTACCCTTACACTGTACCCTTACACTGTACCCTTACCCTGTACCCTTACACTGTACCCTTACACTGCACCCTTACAATGTACCCTTACACTGCACCCTTACACTGTACCCTTACACTGCACCCTTACACTGTACCCTTACACTGTACCCTTACACTGTACCCTTACACTGTACCCTTACACTGTACCCTTACACTGTACCCTTACACTGTACCCTTACACTGTACCCTGTACCCTTACACTGTACCCTTACACTGTACCCTTACACTGTACCCTTACACTGTACCCTTACACTGTACCCTTACACTGTACCCGTACACTGTACCCTTACACTGTACCCTTACACTGTACCCTTACACTGTACCCTTACACTGTACCCTTACCTACCTGTACCCTTACACTGTACACTGTACCCTTACACTGTACCCTTACACTGTACCCTTACACTGTACCCTTACACTGTACCCTTACACTGTACCCTTACACTGTACCCTTACACTGTACCCTTACACTGTACCCTTACACTGTACCCTTACACTGTACCCTTACACTGTACACTGTACCCTTACACTGTACCCTTACACTGTACCCTTACACTGTACCCTTACACTGTACCCTTACACTGTACCCTTACCCTTACACTGTACCCTTACACTGTACCCTTACACTGTACCCTTACACTGTACCCTTACACTGTACCCTTACACTGTACCCTTACACTGTACCCTTACACTGTACCCTTACACTGTACCCTTACACTATACCCTTACACTGTACCCTTACACTGTACCCTTACACTGTACCCTTACACTGTACCCTTACACTGTACCCTTACACTGTACCCTTACACTGTACACTTACACTGTACCCTTACACTGTACCCTTACACTGTACACTGTACCCTTACACTGTACCCTTACACTGTACCCTTACACTGTACCCTTACACTGTACCCTTACACTGTACACTGTACCCTTACACTGTACCCTTACACTGTACCCTTACACTGTACCCGTACACTGTACCCTTACACTGTACCCTTACACTGTACCCTTACACTGTACCCTTACACTGTACCCTTACACTGTACACTGTACCCTTACACTGTACCCTTACACTGTACCCTTACACTGTACCCTTACACTGTACCCTTACACTGTACCCTTACACTGTACCCTTACACTGTACCCTTACACTGTACCCTTACACTGTACCCTTACACTGCACCCTTACACTGTACCCTTACACTGTACCCTTACACTGTACCCTTACACTGTACCCTTACACTGTACCCTCACACTGTACCCTTACACTGTACCCTTACACTGTACCCTTACACTGTACCCTTACACTGTACCCTTACACTGTACACTGTACCCTTACACTGTACACTGTACCCTTACACTGTACCCTTACACTGTACCCTTACACTGTACCCTTACACTGTACCCGTACACTGTACCCTTACACTGTACCCTTACACTGTACCCTTACACTGTACCCTTACACTGTACCCTTACACTGTACCCTTACACTGTACCCTTACACTGTACCCTTACCCTGTATCCTTACACTGTACCCTTACACTGTACCCTTACACTGTACCCTTACACTGTACCCGTACACTGTACCCTTACACTGTACCCTTACACTGTACCCTTACACTGTACACTGTACCCTTACACTGTACCCTTACACTGTACCCTTACACTGTACCCTTACACTGTACCCTTACACTGTACCCTTACACTGTACCCTTACACTGTACCCTTACACTGTACCCTTACACTGTACCCTTACACTGTACCCTTACACTGTACCCTTACACTGTACCCTTACACTGTACCCTTACACTGTACCCTTACACTGTACCCTTACACTGTACCCTTACACTGTACCCTTACACTGTACACTGTACCCTTACACTGTACACTGTACCCTTACACTGTACCCTTACACTGTACCCTTACACTGTACCCTTACACTGTACCCTTACACTGTACCCTTACACTGTACCCTTACACTGTACCCTTACACTGTACCCTTACACTGTACCCTTACACTGTACCCTTACACTGTACCCTTACACTGTACCCTTACACTGTACCCTTACACTGTACCCTTACACTGTACCCTTACACTGTACCCTTACACTGTACCCTTACACTGTACCCTTACACTGTACCCTTACACTGTACCCTTACACTGTACCCTTACACTGTACCCTTACACTGTACCCTTACACTGTACCCTTACACTGTACCCTTACACTGTACCCTTACACTGTACCCTTACACTGTACCCTTACACTGTACCCTTACACTGTACACTTACACTGTACCCTTACACTGTACCCTTACACTGTACCCTTACACTGTACCCTTACACTGTACCCTTACACTGTACCCTTACACTGTACCCTTACACTGTACCCTTACACTGTACCCTTACACTGTACACTTACACTGTACCCTTACACTGTACCCTTACACTGTACACTTACACTGTACCCTTACACTGTACCCTTACACTGTACCCTTACACTGTACCCTTACACTGTACCCTTACACTGTACCCTTACACTGTACCCTTACACTGTACACTGTACCCTTACACTGTACCCTTACACTGTACCCTTACACTGTACCCTGTACCCTTACACTGTACCCTTACACTGTACCCTTACACTGTACCCTTACACTGTACCCTTACACTGTACCCTTACACTGTACCCTTACACTGTACACTGTACCCTTACACTGTACCCTTACACTGTACCCTTACACTGTACCCTTACACTGTACACTGTACCCTTACACTGTACCCTTACACTGTACCCTTACACTGTACCCTTACACTGTACACTGTACCCTTACACTGTACCCTTACACTGTACCCTTACACTGTACCCTTACACTGTACCCTTACACTGTACACTGTACCCTTACACTGTACCCTTACACTGTACCCTTACACTGTACCCTTACACTGTACCCTTACACTGTACCCTTACACTGTACCCTTACACTGTACCCTTACACTGTACCCTTACACTGTACCCTTACACTGTACCCTTACACTGTACCCTTACACTGTACCCTTACACTGTACCCGTACACTATACCCTTACACTGTACCCTTACCCTGTACCCTTACACTGTACCCTTACACTGTACCCTTACACTGTACCCTTACACTGTACACTGTACCCTTACACTGTACCCTTACACTGCACCCTTACACTGTACCCTTACACTGTACCCTTACACTGTACCCTTACACTGTACCCTTACACTGTACCCTTACACTGTACCCTTACACTGTACCCTTACACTGTACCCTTACACTGTACCCTTACACTGTACCCTTACACTGTACCCTTACACTGTACCCTTACACTGTACCCTTACACTGTACCCTTACACTGTACCCTTACACTGTACCCTGTACCCTTACACTGTACCCTTACACTGTACCCTTACACTGTACCCTTACCCTGTACCCTTACACTGTACCCTTACACTGTACCCTTACACTGTACCCTTACACTGTACCCGTACACTGTACCCTTACACTGTACCCTTACACTGTACCCTTACACTGTACCCTTACACTGTACCCTTACACTGTACCCTTACACTGTACACTGTACCCTTACACTGTACCCTTACACTGTACCCTTACACTGTACCCTTACACTGTACCCTTACACTGTACCCTTACACTGTACCCTTACACTGTACCCTTACACTGTACCCTTACCCTGTACCCTTACACTGTACACTGTACCCTTACACTGTACCCTTACACTGTACCCTTACACTGTACCCTTACACTGTACACTGTACCCTTACACTGTACCCTTACACTGTACCCTTACACTGTACCCTTACACTGTACACTGTACCCTTACACTGTACCCTTACACTGTACCCTTACACTGTACCCTTACACTGTACACTGTACCCTTACACTGTACCCTTACACTGTACCCTTACACTGTACCCTTACACTGTACACTGTACCCTTACACTGTACCCTTACACTGTACCCTTACCCTGTACCCTTACACTGTACACTGTACCCTTACACTGTACCCTTACACTGTACCCTTACACTGTACCCTTACACTGTACCCTTACACTGTACCCTTACACTGTACCCTTACACTGTACCCTTACACTGTACCCTTACACTGTACCCTTACACTGTACCCTTACACTGTACACTGTACCCTTACACTGTACCCTTACACTGTACCCTTACACTGTACCCTTACACTGTACCCTTACACTGTACCCTTACACTGTACCCTTACACTGTACCCTTACACTGTACCCTTACACTATACCCTTACACTGTACCCTTACACTGTACCCTTACACTGTACCCTTACACTGTACCCTTACACTGTACACTGTACCCTTACACTGTACCCTTACACTGTACCCTTACACTGTACCCTTACACTGTACCCTTACACTGTACCCTTACACTGTACCCTTACACTGTACCCTTACACTGTACCCTTACACTGTACCCTTACACTGTACCCTTACACTGTACCCTTACACTGTACCCTTACACTGTACCCTTACACTGTACCCTTACACTGTACCCTTACACTGTACCCTTACACTGTACCCTTACACTGTACCCTTACACTGTACACTGTACCCTACACTGTACCCTTACACTGTACCCTTACACTGTACCCTTACACTGTACCCTTACACTGTACCCTTACACTGTACCCTTACACTGTACCCTTACACTGTACCCTTACCCTGTACCCGTACACTGTACCCTTACACTGTACCCTTACACTGTACCCTTACACTGTACCCTTACACTGTACCCTTACACTGTACCCTTACACTGTACCCTTACACTGCACCCTTACACTGTACCCTTACACTGTACCCGTACACTGTACCCTTACACTGTACCCTTACACTGTACCCTTACACTGTACCCTTACACTGTACCCTTACACTGTACCCTTACACTGTACCCTTACACTGTACCCTTACACTGTACCCTTACACTGTACCCTTACACTGTACCCGTACACTGTACCCTTACACTGTACCCTTACACTGTACCCTTACACTGTACCCTTACACTGTACCCTTACACTGTACCCTTACACTGTACACTGTACCCTTACACTGTACCCTTACACTGTACCCTTACACTGTACCCTTACACTGTACCCTTACACTGTACCCTTACACTGTACCCTTACACTATACCCTTACACTGTACCCTTACACTGTACTCTTACACTGTACCCTTACACTGTACCCTTACACTGTACCCTTACACTGTACCCTTACACTGTACCCTGTACCCTTACACTGTACCCTTACACTGTACCCTTACACTGTACCCTTACACTGTACCCTTACACTGTACACTGTACCCTTACACTGTACCCTTACACTGTACCCTTACACTGTACACTGTACCCTTACACTGTACCCTTACACTGTACCCTTACACTGTACCCTTACACTGTACCCTTACACTGTACCCTTACACTGTACCCTTACACTGTACCCTTACACTGTACCCTTACACTGTACCCTTACACTGTACCCTTACACTGTACCCTTACACTGTACCCTTACACTGTACCCTTACACTGTACCCTTACACTGTACACTGTACCCTTACACTGTACCCTTACACTGTACCCTTACACTGTACCCTTACACTGTACACTGTACCCTTACACTGTACCCTTACACTGTACCCTTACACTGTACCCTTACACTGTACCCTTACACTGTACCCTTACACTGTACCCTTACACTGTACCCTTACACTGTACCCTTACACTGTACCCTTACACTGTACCCTTACACTGTACCCTTACACTGTACCCTTACACTGTACCCTTACACTGTACCCTTACACTGTACCCTTACACTGTACACTGTACCCTTACACTGTACCCTTACACTGTACCCGTACACTGTACCCTTACACTGTACCCTTACACTGTACCCTTACACTGTACCCTTACACTGTACCCTTACACTGTACCCTTACACTGTACCCTTACACTGTACCCTTACACTGTACCCTTACACTGTACCCTTACACTGTACCCTTACACTGTACACTGTACCCTTACACTGTACCCTTACACTGTACCCGTACACTGTACCCTTACACTGTACCCGTACACTGTACCCTTACACTGCACCCTTACACTGCACCCTTACACTGTACCCTTACACTGTACCCGTACACTGTACCCTTACACTGTACCCTTACACTGTACCCTTACACTGTACCCTTACACTGTACCCTTACACTGTACCCTTACACTGTACCCTTACACTGTACCCTTACACTGTACCCTTACACTGTACCCGTACACTGTACCCTTACACTGTACCCTTACACTGTACCCTTACACTGTACACTGTACCCTTACACTGTACCCTTACACTGTACCCTTACACTGTACACTGTACCCTTACACTGTACCCTTACACTGTACCCTTACACTGTACCCGTACACTGTACCCTTACACTGTACCCTTACACTGTACCCTTACACTGTACCCTTACACTGTACCCTTACACTGTACCCTTACACTGTACCCTTACACTGTACCCTTACACTGTACCCTTACACTATACCCTTACACTGTACCCTTACACTGTACCCTTACACTGTACCCTTACACTGTACCCTTACACTGTACCCTTACACTGTACCCTTACACTGTACACTGTACCCTTACACTGTACCCTTACACTGTACCCTTACACTGTACCCTTACACTGTACCCTTACACTGTACCCTTACACTGTACCCTTACACTGTACCCTTACACTGTACCCTTACACTGTACCCTTACACTGTACCCTTACACTGTACCCTTACACTGTACCCTTACATTGTACCCTTACACTGTACCCTTACACTGTACACTGTACCCTTACACTGTACCCTTACACTGTACCCTTACACTGTACACTGTACCCTTACACTGTACCCTTACACTATACCCTTACACTGTACCCTTACACTGTACCCGTACACTGTACCCTTACACTGTACCCTTACACTGTACCCTTACACTGTACCCTTACACTGTACCCTTACACTGTACCCTTACACTGTACCCTTACACTGTACCCGTACACTGTACTCTTACACTGTACCCTTACACTGTACCCTTACACTGTACCCTTACACTGTACCCTTACACTGTACCCTTACACTGTACCCTTACACTGTACCCTTACACTGTACCCTTACACTGTACCCTTACACTGTACCCTTACACTGTACCCTTACACTGTACCCTTACACTGTACCTACACTGTACCCTTACACTGTACCCTTACACTGTACCCTTACACTGTACCCTTACACTGTACCCTTACACTGTACCCTTACACTGTACCCTTACACTGTACACTGTACCCTTACACTGCACCCTTACACTATACCCTTACACTGTACCCTTACACTGTACCCTTACACTGTACCCTTACACTGTACCCTTACACTGTACCCTTACACTGTACCCTTACACTGTACCCTTACACTGTACCCTTACACTGTACCCTTACACTGTACCCTTACACTATACCCTTACACTGTACCCTTACACTGTACCCTTACACTGTACCCTTACACTGTACCCGTACACTGTACCCTTACACTGTACCCTTACACTGTACCCTTACACTGTACCCTTACACTGTACCCTTACACTGTACCCTTACACTGTACACTGTACCCTTACACTGTACCCTTACACTGTACCCTTACACTGTACCCTTACACTGTACCCTTACACTGTACCCTTACACTGTACCCTTACACTGTACCCTTACACTGTACCCTTACACTATACCCTGTACCCTTACACTGTACACTGTACCCTTACACTGTACCCTTACACTGTACCCTTACACTGTACCCTTACACTGTACCCTTACACTGTACCCTTACACTGTACCCTTACACTGTACCCTTACACTGTACCCTTACACTGTACCCTTACACTGTACCCTTACACTGTACCCTTACACTGTACCCTTACACTGTACCCTTACACTGTACCCTTACACTGTACCCTTACACTGTACACTGTACCCTTACACTGTACCCTTACACTGTACCCTTACACTGTACCCTTACACTGTACCCTTACACTGTACCCTTACACTGTACCCTTACACTGTACCCTTACACTGTACACTGTACCCTTACACTGTACCCTTACACTGTACCCTTACACTGTACCCTTACACTGTACCCTTACACTGTACCCTTACACTGTACCCTTACACTGTACCCTTACACTGTACCCTTACACTGTACCCTTACACTGTACCCTTACACTGTACACTGTACCCTTACACTGTACCCTTACACTGTACCCTTACACTGTACCCTTACACTGTACCCTTACACTGTACCCTTACACTGTACCCTTACACTGTACCCTTACACTGTACCCTTACACTGTACCCTTACACTGTACCCTTACACTGTACCCTTACACTGTACACTGTACCCTTACACTGTACCCTTACACTGTACCCTTACACTGTACCCTTACCTGTACACTGTACCCTTACACTGTACCCTTACACTGTACCCTTACACTGTACCCTTACACTGTACCCTTACACTGTACCCTTACACTGTACCCTTACACTGTACCCTTACACTGTACCCTTACACTGTACCCTTACACTGTACCCTTACACTGTACCCTTACACTGTACCCTTACACTGTACCCTTACACTGTACCCTTACACTGTACCCTTACACTGTACCCTTACACTGTACCCTTACACTGTACCCTTACACTGTACCCTTACACTGTACCCTTACACTGTACCCTTACACTGTACCCTTACACTGTACCCTTACACTGTACCCTTACACTGTACCCTTACACTGTACCCTTACACTGTACCCTTACACTGTACCCTTACACTGTACCCTTACACTGTACCCTTACACTGTACACTGTACCCTTACACTGTACCCTTACACTGTACCCTTACACTGCTACCCTTACACTGTACCCTTACACTGTACCCTTACACTGTACCCTTACCCTGTACCCGTACACTGTACCCTTACACTGTACCCTTACACTGTACCCTTACACTGTACCCTTACACTGTACCCTTACACTGTACCCTTACACTGTACCCTTACACTGTACCCTTACACTGTACCCTTACACTGTACCCTTACACTGTACCCTTACACTGCACCCTTACACTGTACCCTTACACTGTACCCACTGTACCCTTACACTGTACCCTTACACTGTACCCTTACACTGTACCCTTACACTGTACCCTTACACTGTACCCTTACACTGTACCCTTACACTGTACCCTTACACTGTACCCTTACACTGTACCCTTACACTGTACCCTTACACTGTACCCTTACACTGTACACTGTACCCTTACACTGTACCCTTACACTGTACCCTTACACTGTACCCGTACACTGTACCCTTACACTGTACCCTTACACTGTACCCTTACACTGTACCCTTACACTGTACCCTTACACTGTACCCTTACACTGTACACTGTACCCTTACACTGTACCCTTACACTGTACCCTTACACTGTACCCTTACACTGTACCCTTACACTGCACCCTTACACTGTACCCTTACACTGTACCCTTACACTGTACCCTTACACTGTACCCTTACACTGTACCCTTACACTGTACCCTTACACTGTACACTGTACCCTTACACTGTACCCTTACACTGTACCCTTACACTGTACCCTTACACTGTACACTGTACCCTTACACTGTACCCGTACACTGTACCCTTACACTGTACCCTTACACTGTACCCTTACACTGTACCCTTACACTGTACCCTTACACTGTACCCTTACACTGTACCCTTACACTGTACCCTTACACTGTACCCTTACACTGTACCCTTACACTGTACCCTTACACTGTACCCTTACACTGTACCCTTACACTGTACCCTTACACTGTACCCTGTACCCTTACACTGTACCCTTACACTGTACCCTTACACTGTACCCTTACACTGTACACTGTACCCTTACACTGTACCCTTACACTGTACCCTTACACTGTACCCTTACACTGTACACTGTACCCTTACACTGTACCCTTACACTGTACCCTTACACTGTACCCTTACACTGTACACTGTACCCTTACACTGTACCCTTACACTGTACCCTTACACTGTACCCTTACACTGTACCCTTACACTGTACCCTTACACTGTACCCTTACACTGTACCCTTACACTGTACCCTTACACTGTACCCTTACACTGTACCCTTACACTGTACCCTTACACTGTACCCTTACACTGTACCCTTACACTGTACCCTTACACTGTACCCTTACACTGTACCCTTACACTGTACCCTTACACTGTACCCTTACACTGCACCCTTACACTGCACCCTTACACTGTACCCTTACACTGTACACTGTACCCTTACACTGTACCCTTACACTGTACCCTTACACTGTACCCTTACACTGTACCCTTACACTGTACCCTTACACTGTACCCTTACACTGTACCCTTACACTGTACCCTTACACTGTACCCTTACACTGTACCCTTACACTGTACCCTTACACTGTACCCTTACACTGTACCCTTACACTGTACCCTTACACTGTACCCTTACACTGTACCCTTACACTGTACCCTTACACTGTACCCTTACACTGTACCCTTACACTGTACCCTTACACTGTACCCTTACACTGTACCCTTACACTGTACCCTTACACTGTACCCTTACACTGTACCCTGTACCCTTACACTGTACCCTTACACTGTACCCTTACACTGTACCCTTACACTGTACACTGTACCCTTACACTGTACCCTTACCCTGTACCCGTACACTGTACCCTTACACTGTACCCTTACACTGTACCCTTACACTGTACCCTTACACTGTACCCTTACACTGTACCCGTACACTGTACCCTTACACTGTACCCTTACACTGTACCCTTACACTGTACCCTTACACTGTACCCTTACACTGTACCCTTACACTGTACCCTTACACTGTACCCTTACACTGTACCCTTACACTGTACCCTTACACTGTACCCTTACACTGTACCCTTACACTGTACCCTTACACTGTACCCTTACACTGTACCCTTACACTGTACCCTTACACTGTACCCTTACACTGTACCCTTACACTGCACCCTTACACTGTACCCTTACACTGTACCCTTACACTGTACCCTTACACTGTACCCTTACACTGTACCCTTACACTGTACCCTTACACTGTACCCTTACACTGTACCCTTACACTGTACCCTTACACTGTACCCTTACACTGTACCCTTACACTGTACCCTTACACTGTACCCTTACACTGTACCCTTACACTGTACCCTTACACTGTACCCTTACACTGTACCCTTACACTGTACCCTGTACCCTTACACTGTACCCTTACACTGTACCCTTACACTGTACCCTTACACTGTACACTGTACCCTTACACTGTACCCTTACCCTGTACCCGTACACTGTACCCTTACACTGTACCCTTACACTGTACCCTTACACTGTACCCTTACACTGTACCCTTACACTGTACCCTTACACTGTACCCTTACACTGTACCCTTACACTGTACCCTTACACTATACCCTTACACTGTACCCTTACACTGTACCCTTACCCTGTACCCGTACACTGTACCCTTACACTGTACCCTTACACTGTACCCTTACACTGTACCCTTACACTGTACCCTTACACTGTACCCTTACACTGTACCCTTACACTGTACCCTTACACTGTACCCTTACACTGTACCCTTACACTGTACCCTTACACTGTACCCTTACACTGTACCCTTACACTGTACCCTTACACTGTACCCTTACACTGTACCCTTACACTGTACCCTTACACTGTACCCTTACACTGTACCCTTACACTGTACCCTTACACTGTACCCTTACACTGTACCCTTACACTGTACCCTTACACTGTACACTGTACCCTTACACTGTACCCTTACACTGTACCCTTACACTGCACCCTTACACTGTACCCTTACACTGTACCCTTACACTGTACCCTTACACTGTACCCTTACACTGTACCCTTACACTGTACCCTTACACTGTACCCTTACACTGTACCCTTACACTGTACCCTTACACTGTACCCTTACACTGTACCCTTACACTGTACTCTTACACTGTACCCTTACACTGTACCCTTACACTGTACCCTTACACTGTACCCTTACACTGTACCCTTACACTGTACCCTTACACTGTACTCTTACACTGTACCCTTACACTGTACCCTTACACTGTACCCTTACACTGTACCCTTACACTGTACCCTTACACTGTACCCTTACACTGTACCCTTACACTGTACCCTTACACTGTACCCTTACACTGTACCCTTACACTGTACCCTTACACTGTACCCTTACACTGTACACTGTACCCTTACACTGCACCCTTACACTGTACCCTTACACTGTACACTGTACCCGTACACTGTACCCTTACACTGTACCCTTACACTGTACCCTTACCCGCGCCAGTACATGTGTACCCGGTACAGTTAGATGCGCATGCGTGGTACAGCAGGCTCATTGAGATGTACATTTGTTGTCCCCTACTCGCCACTATGAAAACGGTGTATAGGCCTATGTTAATGTACCTTTAACAACTAGACATATATGTCATATATAACTAGACATAACTAGACATATATACTATAGTAAAATTAACATGAGCTATAGTTTCATTAAAAATGAGATATTGTACTATGGTACATTTATATACAGTAATATACATTTATATATATATATATATATATATATATATATCAATATATAAGATATGGTACGTGCCATTTTAAAACCGCTAGAAAATTCGAGAAGGAGTGTACCCTTCTCGTAGATTCTCGCGTGCTCGCGTAGAATCTCGCATGATTATTGTGATTACACGTTACAAGTACCGTTATCGTACTCGATTATTGTCGAATACCTACAGGTACCGGGTACCTGGTACTCCCACATCCTACTTGTAATGGACACTTGTAACGTGAACAAATGTAATAGAACATCTGATTAATGTTCCAATATAGTGTGTACTATACTATACTACTTTGTATAATGTATATATATATATATATATATATATATATATATATATATATATAGTTGATTTACTGATACATTATATTACATTATACTAGTACTTAATAATATATGTTTTTAAAATGATATAATAAATGTATTTCATCAAATATTAATGTTAAACGTATTAAGAAAAATGACGTTTTAATGATAATCTATTTATCGGAATTCGAAGGAATTATGTATTATTGTAAGTTAAACATTATTTAAAAAAAGTTATTTAACAATACAGTATATTTTAAAATCGTATCATAATATACTCGATTTTATAATTTGATTTCATTATTTATATATATTTATAGTTTTATTTCTCTATTATTAAATATAACCACATTCTATTTGATGTTTATATAATACCCATATGCATATAGTATAATATATATCTGAATACTAATAATAATTATAATATATTGTATTCTGTATATGTTAGTTATAATAAATCTAGCCCTATAGGGTATACATGAGGTGGCAAATGCATAATAACGAATAATAACATATCGCTAAGTTATTACTAGTCGAACGCTTATACTTTACACTGGCTAGATGCTATCCTAATTACCACTACACACACCTGTAATGTGTTACCGTAACCTATATTCCTAACCTGTAGGTCATACAAACACCACGACTACACTTGTTGATGTAACTAGGGTAGAATGTAACAAGTGACTTTGTTTATTTATATAGGAAGTTCGTCTATACACGATAGTATATATATATATATATATATATGTGTGTGTGTGTGTGTGTATATATGTTGGTGAGGGTGTATTTAGAATAATATTGCGTAACGTAAACAATACTTCTGACGCATGCGCTGCGCCATCATAATTGTAACAACAACACGAATATTATTGATTGATTTACTAATAGATAATATCGAATAATGAATTACTACATAGAATCGGTGTCTTCTCGGAATGCTATATCACTGCATTATTTATATATATATATATGATATATTTAATATTATATATATATATATATATAATTAATAATACACATATATTTGTACACATACATACGTATATTTAAGCATATTGTACATATATATATATATATATATATATATATATATATATATGATATTATTAGTGCTTTAAACTATTACAATTGTAATGATTCTAAACTGTTCCAGTCAAATTAAAAGATGTAACAGTTTAGTTCAGTTGCAAACGGAAAGGTTTCGCATTGATTTTAAAATAATGAAAATAATTAAGTCATACAAATTGGGTTTATTATATAGTACAATAGTACCCTTTGTTACTATAGTAAACAAGGGTTCTTTGTTACAAAAAGAACTAATGAAGCATCATGTTCGCCATAGAGAAGATGTAGTCGTTCGTACATTATCTGTCCTGACGATCTAAATGTTCTTGCAAATGAAACAGAATAAACAGATATTTGTATTTAAAATGTTGTATTGACTACAAAATCATGTGGTGGTTATGGGTGTCATGAGAAGGAAACAACAATAAACTAAATAAAGTACAATAAAAATAAAGGAAATGGGAGGGTAGGTTACAATGTTAATAGGTGCGTGGAGAGTTATATATATAAATATATATATATATATATATATATATATATATAGTTGTAGCTCGATATCATATGTATTTTCTAGCTATTGTATATATATATATTTGTGAAAAGTGATTTATTCTATTCCCATTACTATATTATGATTTGCGTTGAATCTAACCTTCAATTTTATGTAGACTATAGTATACTATCTAGGAATCAATCATTACATATATTTAATATAATATGTTTTGTATACAACACATATTATCAGTTGATAGTGTCCAAAGTATGTGAATAAAAGTATAATAATAACATCACATATAGGGTAACATAACATTTGTAATTAACACATATGTCTACACTAACATATTTCCTTCATTATTTCTATACACATTTACAAAATTTGCTCTAAATCGATATAATTATACTAGAATCAATTAGAAATCGAAATATACAAAAATGATCAACGTAGATATAATCAAAATACTAGAAACCTCTTGACAAATTATCGTATCGTTTACATCACAAGTATATATATAGGCTTAGTAGGCTAAGGAGTCAGACACACAAGTAGGACATGGGTCCCACGTCGCAGGTTCAAGCTCAGTCCGGACCAATAAAATGGGTCTTAAAATATTATTTAGAAGTGATCTTATATAATTGTGTATAAATAAATGATTGGCTCTCGTTAAAACTATGGATGCCTTAACATGATAGCGGCTTCGAAGGGAAATTAGAGCCATATATGGTTATAAATGAAAATGTCATCTAAGTTCCTGGATGGGATGAAAGAACTCCACCAAATAAAAAAATATCTATACTAATTGTAAAGTTATATAAATGCATAATACATGTTTACTAATTTATCATATTATATTTAATAAATAACATATGATATTATTTGTACGGCGTATATTTCATTCAACCTGGTATATTTCTTTAAATAATTATTTGTATTCGATATTTTAACCAGTGATAAAACATAACACAATAAAAGAAGAGAGCTTATAAATAAAGTCAGTAGCATAATGAATAACATGAATAAATCATAAAAGAATGTTTATCCTACGAATGTACATAATAAATAACCAAAAATAATGAGTATAAAATCAATATATATATATATATATATATATATATATATATATATATATTAATATATACAACTGAATAACATTTATTTTTACATTTAATTGCCGATTTGATTTCACTTATGTTATGTTTGTACTGTTTATGTAAATATATTTATAAAATATATATATTTATAGTAATTTTTCCGAATACCATTATTGTATCTCAGTGACCTTGTATGCTAATACATAACAATACTAATACAAATGTATACACATAAACATTAACATATATATATATATATATATAAACATAATCAAATACACACACTAACACATATATTAAGTTATTCAATACATATTTTCCAATCTAATATACGTTTATATACTCAGTACTAAATCGTCAACAGTTTAAATATGTTTATATCTATTTATAGCGCGGGGTAACTCTTTAAATAACAATGCACCACGTGACAATACATCACGTGACGTGTATAACAATGCATCACGTGACAATGCATCACGTGACGTAATAGTAATCATTAAGTATAGATGTACACAAGCTTACGCAGCGCCATGTATATACTGGTAATATTAATTAAGTACGTAGAGCTAAATACTACAATATATAGTACAGAATGGCGTATAGGATATCGTATACGGTATCTATTAGGTATATGTTATTAGTTGTTAATTATATCATTTAGGAGGAGATCTTTCATCCAATTTAGGTACTTATATGAAGTTTTCACGTATACTTATAATTATTAAACCATTAATAAATGGTTGTAAATTAACTTCGATGCCGATCTCGTGTTAATGCAAATATTTGTTAACGAGAACCGATTATTTAATAACACACCATAGTGTGTATTATATATAATAGATAATTTCTAAATAATATGTTAAGACCTATTTTACAGGTCAGTACGATATTTTAACCCGCGTTATATTCTATGCATAGACAATGCAATACTGTGTGTATAAAACGTGACAGCCTTACGAGAGCTAATGAACGTATATAATGTATATATCATATATAGCAGTGTATATCATATATATATATGTATAGCCGTGTGTACACTAACAAATCGTTCCGGAGTTTACAACCACATAGCTGCTGTTGCTTCAACGTATTCCTTCAAAGTATTATAATGTACTTAACATTACTTACACAATGAACATGTGAAGTAACCGATATCTGATTGTAAAGATGAGGCCCCGGATGTATTGGTTTGGATGCCGATGTACATGCTTACGAAAGTATACGATATAATATGAACTGTTGCGTGGGATCAACTCCCATTAGTATACGTGCACAATAACATCCGCTTATAAGACTATAAGAAGGATTCGATATATTTAAAGTATGCACGGAATATTTAGGATAACCAGATTTACCGAACAATATATTGTATTTCTACTTTAGATTGTCGCACTATGATTTATTTAATTTTCGTTTATTTTTACGGTAATTATAGTTGAATATTTTATCGGTTATTACATCACGTTTTACATTCTTCATTTTATTAATGTCATAGTATTCTTTGTTTATTTCAATAACGTATATGTTATCGTTAGAAAATAATTTAATTTTATACTTTCAACTATATATTTCGAAAATATTGTCTTATATCAAATGGAATCAATCTATAGATGCTATTAATACTATAACTATATATATATATATATATATATATATATATATATATATATATATATATATATATATATATATAGTACATACATTTAATATTTATAATTTATACTTTCAGCTATATATTTCGACTATATATTAACTTAAATGAAAAAGTAATCAATTAATCTATAGATGCTATAGATGAAATAGATAAACGTGACTACAGTGTATGTACCGGTCGGGCTACCAGCTTCCCTCCATCACACCCTACCTTCCCTTCCATCCATCACACCTCCCCTCCCCTCCATAACACCCTCCCTCCTTCCATCACACCGCCCTCCCTCCATAACACCCTCCCTACTTCCATCACACCGCCCTCCCTTCATCACACCCTCCCTTCCTTCCATCACACCCTCCCTCCCTCCATAACACCCTCCCTCTCTATCACACCTCCCTCCAACCATCACACCTCACCCCCCACCCCCCTCCCTCCATCACACCCTCCCTCCTTCCATCACACCCTCCCTTCCCTCCATCACACCCTCACTCCCTCCATAACACCCTCCCTCTCTATCACACATCCCTCCAACCATCACACCTCACCCCCCACCCCCCTCCCTCCATCACACCTACCTCCCTCCAGCACACCCTCCCTCCCTCCATAACACCCTCCCTCTCTCCATCACACCTCCCTCCAACCATCACACCTCATCCCCCACCCCCTCCCTCCATCACACCTACCTCCCTCCATCACACCCTCCCTCCCTCCATAACACCCTCCCTCTCTCCATCACACCCTTCCTTCCCTCCATCACACCCTCACCCCCCACCCCGCTATGTAAATATACTTATCACAGTATTATCGTTGCCACGGAAACACCCATATGAAACATAAGCGACCCGTTTACTCGATTACGACACTCTAGTATATTCTAGCATATTCTAGCATATTCTAGTATAATCTAGTATATATATACACATATATACTATAGTATACTATAGTATATACATAGTATACCGCTATCGCGTGTGTTCGCATGCGCGTGTAATATAATATGACGTAATGCCGGTTATGTAATGATTACGTAACCGATAACGAACACATTACGTAATATGTATTACATATCACATACACACACACATATAATTTAGTCTATACGTCTGTATTATATTATATAATAATATAGAGTTGTGTATACTATATATATATATACATAACTAGGATGAACTTGTATAGTTTTCATCCCATTCCAAATAACACACGAATATCTAACTAACTAATAATATATTAGATAGGTACTATGTAAATATGTATATTAATAAGTCATATTATAACCTATAGGTTATCTATCATAGGGTTTATTGTATATACTACGATAGATATACGTACAAATATTCATAATTTGTTTATTCTATAGAAGTGTTTCAATTAAAACGTATATCTTTAAGCTGGTAAAGCGAGACGATAGAGCTGTAAGTCTTAAGATATAACCAGCGAGTATAGAGATTTAACAAACGCAGTAATGAAATATATCATTATAGTAACAAGATAATGAATATTTGTATGTATCAAACGTAGTATATATATATATATATATATACATATATATATGTATATATAAATAAATAATAAATCAGATTTATCATTCCTCTCCAACAGGCTAGGAATGATGGGGACATTAATAAACAAGTTAATGTTTTTACTAGAATTTCCCCAATCATCATATTTTTGGATAGTCTAGATTCTCATAAAATAAATAAAATATAAATATATTTAAGAATGTAAACAATTAAAATGTCTCTAAAAAGAGAGAAAGTATGAGGTAATTATATATAAATTGTTAAAATAACAAATGGAGTTGCACCTGAATACCTAACATAAAACAAAAATAATATTTTTGATTTTATTATTTTTTGTGATTTTAATTTGTTTTATATTTTATATATATATATACAGTGAAAGCCGCTTACATCGCCATGGTTGTGTAAGCTCCAAAAATGTCGATATAGGCGGATTGTCGATATGAGCGATAGGGGCGTAGCCCTAATGATGTATAACGCATTAGTTTATATATACTTAATTGTATGTAATAATATAATATATGCATATAATATAATAACAAAAAAGGTTTAATTACATGTTTATTAAATAATATTAATATTATTAATATTTAATAACTAATTATTTACACACACGTCGAAATTCAATCAAAGAATATATTAAAAAGTATTACTTAAATGTATATAGTATATTATAGTATAGTAGAGTATATTATATATAGTATAGTATACTATATAGTATATATTATACTTAACTATAAAGTATAGGTTATACTTAACCTATAGGATAGTATACAGTATATTTAGTGATGGGCAGGATCGCGATAATTGACCGGCGATCCTGGATCGGCTTATTTGATTCACGATCTTTATATTTATAATAATATTTTTCTATTTTATTATTTATGTTTTTGATATTTTTTGTTATATAGTTATATAGTTAAATCTTATTTTTAAATTATTGCATGTATGTATATATGCACACTATAGTATACTATTAGTTTATATATTCGAAATACAATGATGTATAATAGATAATATGATGATATTTAGACATATTGTATAATAATGAATTACTTTATTAAATATAACATAGGGTATAGAACAAATAAAAAAACCTAATGGAAACTAATGACGTAACAATTCGGTATGCGACATGTTAACAATTGCTTAACTTAAGTTACGCCAATACTTTTGATACTATTGATATTATGACTAAAATCTACTCTAAGAATTGTTAATTACAATTGAGCTCATATACCTGCATCTGTTGATGCAATGCACCACCGACTTGTACTCGATAAAGAGAGTTGATCCATGCCATGTACTTGTATATCATATAATAGTTTATAGTATTACCGTGCCATATGGTACTATAATACAATATACTTAACTATATATATATAGTATTACTTATAATGGATAATATGATAACATGATATATATATATACATTAAATATAAATATATACCTACACAATGAGTCATAGGTGTTAGTACGTAATAGTGACGCCAGTAATTAAGGGTACTATACACTACTGACACAATAATACATGACTACGGATTGTATAGTTCATTGTTACTTTCCTACTTTTTACTTATGTTAATGTTTTGATATTTGTATATGATAAAAACTTTATCAACAACTGAGTACAAACTTTGTATCTCTCGCGTACTTTAGTATTATAAAACTATAATATTATAATTCATTTTATTTAACATAAATATAAATTAGTATTAATACTGATATACAAGTAGTGTATAATATACAATATGCAATATGTGTATATAATATGATATAATATATTATAGCATATTATATTATATATGATACATATTTGTAGGCGGTATTGAGTAGTATGGGGAATAGCAATGAATACTAAGGGAATCATTTTCATACAAATTAAAATTTTTAAATAATTTGTTTTATAACCAAATTTGTCGATATAAGTGGATTCAATTCCAAATAGTACCTTATAAATATGTCGATAATGCCGAATTATCGATATAAGTGGATTGTCGATGTACGTGGATTAATTTACATGTAAATAGGTGTAAATCCAACAAAAATATCTCGAAATGTCGATGTAGCCAAATTATCGATGTACGTGGCTGTCGAAGTAAGCGGCTTTCACTGTATATATAATTGTATATATATATATATATATGTATATACATGTATGCATGTATATATATATACGTATGAGGATGAGGTATCCTCCATTATTGTTTATTCAATTGAAACTATTTCATTTAAAAAGGTAACATATATATATGGAGGATAACTTATCCTCATACATGTATATATTACATACTGTATGTATATATATAGTAATTAATCAAAGTAATTAACGGAAATAAACACACTGACCTAGCGGAAGTACGTACACGTTACCGTACAGTGTACACATACACATACATACACACACACACACACACACACACACACACACACACACGTACATACGTTATGATTACAATACAGCATAACTATGCTTATGCACACACACATATATAATTAGAACCGTTATTAGAACTTAATTCTATGTATTAGGATTATCAAACTAATGTGTCCGGTATACCGGGTACTACGGTTACCCTAAACTCCATTAGTATTGCACTATACTGATGAGTGTGCATTAGTTAACGTATATATGTGTGTGTGTGTGTGTGTGTGTGTGTGTGTGTGTGTGGCCCAGTTAGCTACTGAGTCATACCCACTATTCCACGATGCGGGTTTAATCATCCCAGTCCTATCATTTCATCTTAGAAGGGATATTGGAGTTGTTTTAAAAGTTATAATTTAAAACTTCATATACGTTCCTGGACGGGATGAAAGGACTCCACAAAAAGTAATACAAAAATATCGTAACTCTATAATTAAACATTTACATGTATTATTATTAGTAAACATAACAATGTGTATATACATTGTATATAATTGTAATTGTATATATTGCAAACCAAGTATTGTAATTCGCGAGTAGATGTATGCCACACACATACACACACATGCATACACACATACACACATATACACACACATACACACATATGCATATACATATCTACACACAGATTGTGCGCCGCATAATGTTCCAGAATATGTGTATTTTTAATATTTTTCAAAAATATTAGGTATAAATATATATATTTATTTATATAATTATAGTAAATTAACTACTTTTATCAATACAATATATATATATATATATATTGTATTGATACAATTAGTTAATGTACTATACATATAAGTATAGAGTTTTAATAGGCCTCCTATTAACTGCGTGTTAATTAGTTATAGGTCATAGTGTTAAATTTATAGGTGAAGTCGCTCGGTGTTGGGTGATTTCATCTCACTTTCAGATTCCGTTTCATATCGAATATACTCTTTATATGTGAACCCGAGTTTTTCACATTCCGAAATCACCTATATGTTTAAAACCACCTCAACGTGAGAGATGAACTACCGATGTACAGTGGCTAAGGGTGTTGGAACGATGGTGTGTATGTAGGGGGGACCAATCAATCAAAATAAATGTTGTGGTAAAGTGGGGGGGGGGGGGAAATACATATAATACCTCATATAGGAGGTCCCCCTAGATTTTAAAGTGGGGGGGGGAAAGTTTGTATAAATATTAACTATACCCTATAGGGTAAATATTAACTATACTCTATATATAGAGTAAAGTTTAGTATGCACAGTATAGTGGCATTACTATCTTCTTACTTTCGATTAATACATCAATTAAGTACGATTAAACCACGATTCTGACTCTCAATAAAGGTCAAGGTCAAGGTCGCGATGATCCGATAATTGCGCGTTACGGTCGCACATCATAAACACTGTATACGACACCCTGTACACACCCTGTTTACAACCTATTTACCCCTGTATACTATACCCTGAATGCATGTATGACCTCGGAGAACAATACGTTACGCGTGTAATGCGTAACGTCACTGAAGCTATTTTTATGTGTCGCCACGCCCCCCGCCCCGACCCCGCCCCACCCCCCGCTTGTAAGTAACCGATATCAGTAAGAACTATAGAGCTATATAGAGGTACATTATATGTCTTTGATATAACGGAATAGTAAATCATTATATATATATATATATATATATATAAAAAGCAGTATTTGCTTAGTTCAATGTATACGTTATTTACTCATAATTGATCCTTTTATATTGTTCTGTTAAATAGAACATTCTTAGTACCAAAATTAAGATTTGATTACGAGAAATGAAGTCTTCGTTACAAAGGCGCATGTTTATGGAATTCTTTAAAAATGCAACCATATCATTTTATCGAATTTTAATACTTTTACAATTCATATTAAAAAAATGTTTTTAAATAATTATATTTGGTCATTATTAATATCTTGTCACTTAAACCTGCTTATATGTATTGTTTGTTCTGTTATTTACATATTCATCTTTCCTTATTTTTAGCTATTTTAATGTGTCCATATTGTATAGATATTTTTTTTCATCATAGCTTTATTTTTGTTTTCGTTTTCTTTGATTATTTACATTAGTTATTATTTTTAGTTGCCTTTTAAATATTTCAAATATTGTATTATATATTTTAATTTAATTTTAATATTATTCTATTGTTATATATATGATGATATTATTGGTATTGATTGATTTATTGATAATTTATCTGTATATATCCGTAATTTAATTTTTTTTTGTAATTTTCAATGTAAATTCCTATCTTTTTTAAATATTGTTTAGCTTTCAGAATTTGTGAAAGTTTTTAATTTTTGTATTATTATATCTAGTTTTATAAGTTATTCCGAGTTAGTTGACACTTTTCTATTAAGGGAACTACTACAGTTACCAAAACAGTCTCTCCTACACAATTTACAATATACAGTATACATGGCTTATTATATTAGGTAAATTGTACACTATACATTGTATACTATACAATGTATAGTGTACATTTTACCTAATATAATAAGCCAAGAAGGTATAACACTATACAAAACATAGGTTATAAATGAGCTAGTAACAATAGACCCCAACCTATACGATGGTGAATACGTATACACAAGTCATCTCTATAGCCAAGTATGTGTACACGTATGTAGGTGTGAGTGCTGCGCAGACGCGATGATGTGTTGTTTGTAACGGAGGCCATGTCTAATTAGAAAATGTACTCGATAATAGGATATTATATACATACTATATATATATATTATATACATGTTATATACTTATGATAAACATATACATTACACTATAATCGATTACATTTCCTAATTATACATGCGAGACGTTATAAACAATACAACAATAGAAACATGTATATACACGAGAATACGTATTTATATGTAATAGTGCATATTATATATTACCAATTTAATTAATTATTTGATGTTTTTATATTAATATATATATATATATATATATATCATCGAAACCCATATTCTCCAAGGAAATTACTAAATACGTTATGTTTTTAAAAACAAATATATGTATTTTTATTGCTATTTGAATAAACTATGAAATATATCAAAAATATATATATACACTTTTAAATACCTACTAATACAGTTGCTATTCCCTCGGCCGTGGATTACGATTTCTACACTATTACATAACCTACACTATTACGTAAGATGTACCCTAATAGCTACCGATTACGTAACACAGTTGCGATACCCTCTACCGTATACTTCGAATACTACGAGTTCCGGATAAGTTCCGACGTGGTCTGCAAATCCTATCAGTTCCTGATCACCTCGAGTATTCCTTTCTCGGCACTGGTTAGTTCAACCATGCTCACTCACTCTCTCTGTTTCACTCTCTCTATTACTTTTACTCTCACTATCTCTCTCTCACTTTCTCTCTTACTCTCACGTTATATCTCTCTCTATATCTCTATCACTATATATATATATATATATATACAAATGGGTCCCGGACAATACAATATAAATATTATATAGAGTATATAGTATAAACAAAATGTCTTATTTTTGATTTATCGTTTATTAAGTTCTTGATAAATACAAGATTAACATAAGAACTGTCTGGAGTCGAACACGGAATGCTTTAACACGAGATCGGCTACGAAAGGACATTATAGCGATATGTGGTTATAAGTGAAAACCTCGTCTAAGTTCCAGAATGTGATGAAAAGACTCCACTAAAATAAAATAATAATAATAACAATAATAATAAAAATATATATATATCTGGATGTGACATAAATGTATCTCTGATAATTAAAATAGTATAGACTAAATAGTATCTAATAATAATGTATTTATTTCGGTTACATATTTCATAACTAATGATATGATAACATTACCACATTCATGATATATAACCGACTACATAAGCTCGACCGCGTATAGTGTGTGCGTGTGCACGTGACCCGAATAGTTATGCGAGATCACGTGATCGATACGCTAACACGTGATCGATACGCTACCACGTGATCTCGTTATACCCCTCGTGTGTTGTATCAGGTGGCGACGTGTGTGTGAAGCGTAGAGTGTCACGTGACTATGTTTACTATATATTGCCATGGCAACACTGCTGTGTAATAGTAGCTGTACGAGGAACGATCGTGATATCACATTCTCTTATATTCCCGATTAGGATGTGCATTGGAACCGAACCCATAAAATAAGTCTTAACATATTATTTAGAAGTGATATTATATAATTGTTTATAAATAAATCATCGGCTCTCATTAAAACTATGGATGCCTTAACATGAGAGCCGCTTCGAAGGGATATTAGAGCCATATATGGTTATAAGTTAAAACTTCATCTAAGTTCCTGGATGGGATGAAAGCACTCCACCAAAATAACAATAACAATAACAATAATAATATATTGAATTCTTTGATAATATCTATAACTACTATGCAGTACATCATATAGAGCGATCAAGATAGGTATAGATAGGTATTTCTATAACTCGGATGACACAACGTCACGGTTGAGTTAACATACGGGTATTGTATACACGTTGTGTACGTGATCGATACATGTATAACTTATGACATAAATATGTGTAGGTGTGGGCTCATATTTATATAATATGTAATGATGCTTAGTCAATTCAGTTCGTGGTTTTGATATAAGATTGTATTCAGTTTCTCCTCGTGGCATTCGACGAATTTCGATAATCACGTCTGCCCGAATCAGACGCGTATTCACCTATAGAAAGGGGTTCACTTCAGAAAACACGAGATCGCCACGCCCACCATATCTTAAGGGGCGTAACTATACAATTAACAATAACGTTAACAATAATACGGTGTCGACTCGGGAGTGTTCCAGAAGCAGGTGGTCTCGGTGTAACTGCTCGGTTGTCGTCGTCGGGGTATAAGAGTATGAACTCTTATCCAGGGTAATTACAGTGATGTATACGGTAAAGAATATATGGTAACTAACGTGATATACACGGTAAAGGATAGAGGGTAAGTATTGTTATATAAAGGATAGGGGATATAGGGTAATTATTGTCATATAAACATTAAAAGATAACTCGACAATTGCACTCGCCCCATACTCGTAATATTATAATATATATATATATATATATATATATATATATATTACATAATGTAACATTCATACTTACAAATATACTGCATATATGTAGTATATGCATTATGCCCGTATACGCGTGCCCTAAAGATAAAAAACTCGAACATACATATACACTTAATCTATATATCCTAAATCTCTAAGTACATGTACTTGAAGATTTGGGATATATATATATATAGTGTATATGTATGTTCATGTTTTTTATCTTTAGGGCGCGCGTAAATTTAGTGCACTACATATATATTTATATACTAAAATCTTACGCGCGTTATAGCCTACTACCTGACCTCTGAACCCCGTGACCCCGTGACCCCCTACAGGTGATGGTAGCGATAGCCGTGGATCGCTACCTGTGTATCTGCCATCCGTTCCTGAATGCGGTTAACGCTTTCCGAGCGTGGACTATCATCACTATACTGGCGGGTATCTCCGTCGGAATGGGTTAGTGCGGTGTTGCTTAGTGAGGTGTAGTGTGCGAGTGCGGTATATGATCGAGTGTGTGTGTGTGTGTGTGCGAGTGTGTATGTGAGTGTGTGTGTGTGCGTGCGAATGTGCATGTGTGTGTTAGAGTGTGTATGTGCTAGTGTGTATGTGTGCGAGAGTGTGTGTGTGTATAAGTGTGTACGAGTGTGTGTGTGTGTGCGAGTGTGTATGTGTGCGAGTGCGAGTGTGTGTGTATTAGAGTACTGAGGTTAGGTATTGTTGTGAGGATTAATGATATTCGGTTATTGGGTTTAAAACTTTTTAATTTGTAGACTTTTTTGAAATTGTAATGTCAAATAAATACAGTTATTATATGCTAAACGTAACTTAAATACATAATTATAAATATATGAATTATTCACTTGATTTAAATAATTTAAGAAATTAAATAATAATTTACATAATAATAAAATATTTTATTATTTGATGGACCCATATAAAAACAAAAAAAATAAAAAATCCTACAAAACCCAAAAAACCTAAATATTTTATATTACAATCTAGATTTATGGAGTTTTTAAAATCCTTATTAATAACTTTAACTATCATATATATATATATATATATATATATATATATATATATGCATATGTAGAATATATATTGTATACAATACTATAGTAGTAATATAGTATAATTTATGTATTCACTAAAATCCAATTTAAATAAATTGTTCGAAAGTGATATATATGTAATATCCTAATAATAATAATTATAATACTAATAATTATACGGATCCATAATAAAATATTAAATATAAACAATTAAATTAAATAGATTGTAAATGAGTACATTACATAAAGTAAGTTAGTTTGAGTAGGTGTAGATTGTTTTCACAAATGTTGTTAACATTTGTTGGGAGTTAATTCAAATGAGATGAGAGGTTAATTATTCGTAAGTTAGTAATTGCATATATTTTAAATGACCTCAAGTTGTTTTTATCTTTAAATTCATTTGATTATGTTATGTGTTGAGGAAGTTTAGTCTGTAGTGCGTAATATACTGTGTTTGAAGGTACTCCAGTTTAGTTTGTTTGGTAGTATGTGTTCTTTTTGGAAGATTAAACATAATTCTATAATGTATAGGTATTAGTACTATGTATACATGTCATAAGTAAGTATACAATTGTAATTAATGTAAGTGTATAAATATAAGTATAGTATGGGATTGTTATATTCTAAGACAAATAACACTAATAAATCATGTTTTTTTTTATAATAAATTATGTGATAGGGGAAAGTGGACGGCACCTAATACGGAGGACACTTTAACAATAAATGGTCTTAACATTTGATGACTCTACATTTTTATTCCAAAATTACAATATCTTAATATTATATGATTATAGATATTATTATGATTTTAAAATTTTATTTAATCTTTTTATTCAATAGATAATGGGGGTGTCCGTATTCGGTACCTATATCCGAATACGGACACCCTGTGTTATTATACGGACATCTTATATACCACTAGATCAACTTATATTATTGATGAACCAATGAAATAAATACAATTACATTACTTATAATTAATTTTATGAATAAGTTAATATAATTTAATTAGTAATTCATTTTATTATTTTATTAAGTAAATTAAGTTAATTTTAGGTATCTAAATAATAACATTTTTAGATTTAGCTTTATTGGTGGTATTAATATTATAACGCACGCGAGATTTATAAAAATCAGAATTTGTCATACGCTGCGCGCTGATTGGTTATAGGATGTCCGCATTATGGACTTATATGACCTATATAAATATGCTTATAACTTAATTGATATTTGATAACAAATATAGAAATTCATATAATGTTTGAAATATTTTAGTTTTTCATAATTGATACTTTGTATATTCTTGAGAATGTTTTAGGATGAATTTTTTTTGATAAATTTAAAAACGTAATAAAAAAATCAGTTTATTGGATATATATTAGCCCTATTTTGAATAATTAAAAAATAAAAAATACTTATTTTGACTATTTATATAAATATGAATATTTTATTCAATAAACATTTTTTTTAGGATATATGGTTTCTTAGATACTGGGAGTGTCCGTATTCGGGCACTGTCCGTATTAAGTTACTATAATAATTATTTAATATTTTATTTATTACTTATAATTAATTATATATAATATATATATATATATGTATAAAGAGTAAATTTACCAACCAATCGATGATTGATCTTACATTTTTAAATGTGTATATACATGGGTTATATGTATAACCCATATGTATTTATATATTTTCCTAACAATATCAGCTTATATTAATCATTGGGTAGGTAATCTTTAATAATTATTACATGTAATCATTATGTTATGCCTTATATAAATATATGTAAATACTGGTATTCTAGTATACGATATAATTATAGTTATATACATATATATATATATATATATATATATATATATATGTATTTATTGTTTTAATGGAGAATACAATATCAATACATATATGTATTTCATTACAATACATACGGTGTTCATACCTATAGGCCTATATACCTATATATAGGCCTATAGATACCGCTATGATACATAATCGAATATATATTCACCATGTGTACTGTACATAGTGTTATGCGACGGTAAGCATTATTGGCATTTGATATCAATTAACACATAATAATTTGTTGTTAGAAAATACTATCATATTATCGAATTAATATCATTATACATATAAATTAACTCTAAAAATAGACTATGTATCTTGTTATCACAAGATTATAATGAATCATTATAATGAATCGATATATAAATAATTATGACATATGTTTTTAAATTATAATAAATATAATGTATACAATATATATATGTATATATATATACTTTTGCATGTATATACGCACTAACAAGCATAAATACCGACACCCCAATACGCACAGTGCGCCGCACAGTACGCCGCACACGTGTGATTAACAATTCATATTTATTGAAATTATAAATTATAGTTCCTTTAGCCACTTGTGTTTTTTGATGTATCTGAATATTAGGGTGTCAGTATGTGGAATTGTAGTGTGCATGCATGTTTATAATATGTTTATAAACAAATTATAATTTAACTCTTTTATTAAGTATATAAATTATATTAAGTGCATTTGATATACAGTTTTTTTAATTTATATTTGTATGAGAAAATACAATATTGGTATAATTTACCAAAATAAAAAATATATATATTCTTATGTAGATTTATTGTTATTGATATTTTGTTTTCCTTTCATCCCATTCAGGAACTTAGATGAAGTTTTTACTTATAACAATATGGCTCAAATTTCCCTTAGAAACCGCTTTCTTGTTATGTCATCCATGGTTTTAACGAAATCCGACCATTTAATTATACACAATTATGTAAGATCACTTCTAAATAGTATTTTAATACATATTTTAATGGTTTGGACGAGGCTCGAACCCGTGACTTACTGCTCGTGAGTCTGATGCCTTGCCAACTGAGCCACACAGCAGTTTTTGTAGTATACGTATTCGTATAGTATTGTAAGATATATTGAATGACGCACTAGAAGCATCTCACACCTATGTGTCGATAAGTGTTACCTGTCGGTGTTTTACACGTTCTCCTATGATTTCACATTTAATATAGGAATGTATTTATATTTCATACCAGTAAATATTATATTCTGAATTAAGTATTGAACAAGAGTTATTTTATTTTAAACTACTACATATTAAGAATTCTTAATTATTAATAATCATGTTATATATATATATATATATATATATATATATATATATATATATACAATAATACAATACTTAAGGGTATTTGTATAGGGGTAGGTCATATATATATATATATATATATTTATTTAAAAATATTAATTTAAAAAAAATATTAAATTACCTCTTCGAATTAGTTAACTTTTTATATTTGTTATTGTGTTTGGTTTCTTTATCTTTTTATTTTTTTATTTTTATATTTTTACATATTTTATGTATTTATTTCATTTGTGCTATATATTTTTCTTCTTTTAATATACATTTATATATTTCTTATTTATATATACCTAATTTTATTATTAATTATATTTTATTTTGTATTTAACTGAAAATGATTACCTATCCTTGATAACAATGTTCAAGTATATACTTACTTATTTATTCAGCACGATCGTGAAAATCGATTTTCATTCACGCGAATCAAATTTAAAAATCAAATCACATTAATAATATATAAAATAGTATATATATACACAATTATAGTTATAATGATATACAAAAGTTAAATTTTAAAATAAGTTATTGTCATTTTATAATTTTCTTATATTTTTTATTGTTTATTCTGTAATGTTATTATCAAGTTGTGTACACAGTAAAAACTAAACGTTCATTAGACTCAATTTAAACGTTCATTGGGTGGTCGAAATAGCGAACCTTTTATAATGTTCATTAGACTCTAGTTTATAATGAATGTTTTTGCATAAACGTTCATTAGACTCTATATTCTAATGACAGTTTTTGTATAAACGTTCATCAGACTCTATATTCTAATGAACGTTTTTGTATAAACGTTCATTAGACTCTATATTTTGAATATTTTATATTATTTATATGCTTATAATTATATATGTATTAGCGGAGATATGTTCATATTAGTATTTAATTTGTAATGACTTATATATTACAATATATAATTACATATATGTTATATTTAATACATGAATTTAACATTAATAATAATTTTAATATTAAATATAATGTTTCAATTTTTAATATTAATCAATCATTATAAAATTATTTAAAATTTATATTATCTTAATTATCAATATAATTATGATTATAATTATTGTTGATTATTATATTAAGTTGACACATAAATGAAATTATGATGATATAAAAATAACATAGATACTTAAACAATTTATGATTTTAAAATAGTAACTTTATTTATTATAAATATAGAAATAAAATAATAATTGATACTTAATTCCATTAGTGCTAAATTAAATCAATTTAACAAAATAAAGAAAAGTTAAAATATAATATTGTATCTATATTTAAATAAATAATCTAGGCTAAAATTAATATTATTGGCAAGAATTT
>OZ025244.1:3965934-3968434 GCA_964019155.1 Osedax fenrisi | reverse complement strand
GCACCAAAACTAAATCATTCCCATCTGACCAATCATCTATTCTAGTCATTAAATTTAATGAATTCTTCCACTCCAAACTTATGAATATTATCTCTACATTATGTGTCTCCCCTGTTACCCAACCTGACATTCCTGACAACAGATTCAATACATTTATTTATCCCTCAACTACATATATTCTAAAGCTAATTACTTCAACTAAATGCGCCAGTTCCCTTGATCCTATTCCCATTCAACTACTTATTTTGCTCGCTCCTAAACTCAGCAATCACATCACTCGCATCATTACTGAATCTCTACAATTAGGTATAGTCCCTGATTCTATGAAAATTGCCATGATAAGACCCATCCTCAAAAAACAAAATATAGATGTCTCATCACTTAATAATTATCGACCGATTTCTAACCTTACAATTATATCCAAGATACTTGAACGTGTTGTTGCATCTCAGCTCAATTCATATCTCTCCCAATATAACATCGTTAACAAATTCCAAAGTGCCTATACTGCTCACAAGTCAACTGAGACCGCCCTAACATATATACTTAGTGATCTTCATTTGTCATCGTCGCACAAGGATGGTTCTATTCTAACACTACTTGACCTTTCTTCTGCATTTGATACTCTTGACCACAAAATTATGATATCGCGACTAACTTCCATCGGTATAACAGGCACCCCCCTCAAATGGTTTACATCATACCTCACAAATCGACATCACTATATTAAAATAGACAATCATTCCTCTACCCCTCGACTTCTCACTCACGGTGTCCCACAGTGATATGTCCTTGGCACCATACTTTTTAACATATACATTTTACCATTATTCAAAATATTCAGATCCTACCCATCTATCAAATTCCATGCATACGCTGCTGATTTATAAATATACACTAATATCTCTTACCATATTTCCAATCCTTTGCTACTAACCAACTGTATTAATGATATTTCAACTTGGTTAACCAACAACTCTCTCTCGCTAAATTTCACCAAAACTGAGACCATCAAAATCTCTTCACCTAACAGTCTATCATTAGCATATCCAACTCCACCTGTTATCGTTTCTAATCACTCTATACCTTTCTCTAAAAATATACGTAATCTCGGTTTCATAATTGATGAAACTCTTTCACCGACTCAACATATCCGTTCTATTGCTCGTTCAGTTAACTATACTCTCTATACAATCAGACTCATCCGCCCTTTTATTAATACTGATACTGCCATTACACTAGCTACTGCATTAATTCTTTCGCGATTTGATTATTGCAATGTACTACTTAACAATATCCAACAACACTCAGCTAATAGCCTGCAGGTTCTATTCAATAACACAGTACGTGTTATCTATAATATTCCGAAATTTTCTAGAACACACATTTCACCTCTTACATCACCACTTCACTGGCTACCAATACAATCTCGCATCATCTATAAAATATCTCTTATTATTCATAATGCTTACCATAATAACTTCCCTGATTATATCTGCTCACTCATAATAAAACGTATAAATAAAATAAACACTAGGAAAGCTTATCTTGATATGTTAATTGTCCCTTTATCGTTAAATATGACTACAACTAACATAAGAAGTTTTTATATATCGGTCCCTACTATTTGGAATTCCCTCCCTCAAAAAATAAGACCAACCACATCTACTGCAGTTTTTAAGAAATTGTTGAAAACATATCTTTATGATATTGTTTTTGGCAATTCAAATTAATGTATCCATCGATCAACACGTCTGTCTACTATACCAAGTATAAGAAGTGTATAAACCATTGGTTTACAGGTTTACAGGTTTACTACTACTACTACTAATACTACTACTACTACTACTACTACTACTGCTACTACTACTACTACTACTACTACTACTACTACCACTACTACTACTAATACTACTACTACTACTACTACTACTACTACTACTACTACTACTCCTACTACTACTACTACTACTACTACTACTACTACTACTACTACTACTACTACTACTACTACTACTACTACTACTACTACTACTACTACTACTACTACTACTACTACTACTACTACTACTACTACTACTACTACTACTACTACTACTACTACTACTACTACTACTACTACTACTACTACTACCGTCGGTGTACTATATTGAGGTACCGGGCTGCTCCCTCGTGGATTACACAACAATAGAAAATCAAAGCTATTATGTCACGTGATAAATTATATTATAAACGATGTAACGCACGAAATAATAATACATTATGTATACATTATATACTACTGATATAAATGATGCTTTTAAAGATAACATATAAAACACGTTTTATATACAAATAATATATTTTGATATTTAACATCCTATGTGGCTCAGTTAGATAAATTGTCAGAAACACATGCAGTATGGCAATGTTCAATCCCCGACCGGACCAATAAATAGGTCTTAAAATAATATTTAACATTGGGTATAGTATAGTTATCTTCTATTAATGATGCAATATA
>OZ025244.1:3618434-3963434 GCA_964019155.1 Osedax fenrisi | reverse complement strand
TTTAATTCAACATTATCTTCAATTAAAAGATCATACCGTAATGCGGAAAATAAATATAATGCAAATAAGTCTTTAAATAATTATACTTATTTTATAAATTTACGCAAATTTTATAAGCACTCAATATCTAAAGCTAAACAAATATACTATAGGAATAAAATTGTTAATTTATCTGGTAATTCTAGAGCTTTATATCGTCTAACTGATACTCTACTGGGTAGACAAAAGATTAACAATTATCCAGATATTCCTATAAATATATTATGTAATAAATTTGTAAAGCATTTTTCTGATAAGTTAATTAATACTTGTAATATAATACATAATAAACTATCCCAATACTTTAATTTTCAAATTTCTTTTTCTACTAACTCATATGATACTATTAACACCAGTCTAAATTCATTTTGTCTACCTACAACTGTTGAGATATATAACCATATAATAAAAACGAAATCCAGTTCAAAAATGATCCTCTACCTTTATCCTCTATGAAAAATATATTAAATACTATTTATCTATGTATTCATCAAATTTTATGTGACTCAATTACATCCAATACGTTTCCCCAATGCTATAAAAAATCTATGATTATTCCTATACTTAAAAAGCCTACCCTTGACACTAGTGTACTATTAAATTACAGACCAATATCTCAACTGCCTATAATTAGTAAAGTTATAGAAAGAATCATATGTAAACAGATTACTGAATATCTGGTTACAAATAACCTATATGATCCAAACCAATCTGCTTTCAGGCCCTCCCATTCAACAGAAACTACATTAAATATGGTAACTGATTCTATTCTCAAATCGTTAGATGAGAATCACGTAGCTCAATTACTTTTACTAGATTTAACTTCCGCGTTCGATACTATCTTACATAAAAACCTATTTGTTCGATTGGCTGAAATTGGTATTTCGAATAATGCTCTGGCATTCATTAAAAGTTATTTGGAAGACAGATATTATTCAGTTGTCATTGATGAATGTGAATCTGAATTAGTGAGTATGACACATGGTGTTCCACAGGGTAGCGTACTTGGGCCTCTTCTTTTCATAATTTATATTAGCCCTTTGAAATACATAATTAAATCGTTCCCTAACATTCAGTATTTTATATACGCAGACGATATTCAACTTTTGTCAAAAATTCCATATCACTACCAATCTTCTATTAATAATGAACTATCTCTATGTGCAGATAGCATAAATGTTTGGTTATTAAGAAATAACCTTCTTCTTAATACAAATAAAACTGAATTAATTAATATTTCAATTTCTCCGAATAGATTCCCAATAGTCAATGTAGATAATATTCAAATAAATAGTAAATCCAAAGTTAAAAATTTGGGGGTTATATTCGATGAAAAACTATCTTTCATACCACAAATAAATTCTTTGAGTAAATCAGCTAATTTATCACTATATAAAATAAAATCAATTAGAAAATTAATCACACATAAAACTTGTGAAATATTAATTAATTCTCTTGTTTTTTCACGCCTAGATTATGTTAATTCACTATATAATAGATTACCCAAATGTAGGACTAATAAAATTGATAAAATTATTAGATCATCTATTCGTACAATTCATAATATTAAATTCAATAACCATATATCAATTAGCTCCCTCCAGCATAAATTACAAATACTTTCCTTAAAAGACAGAGCCTTCCTTAAATCTGTTTCATTAGTTCACAATCTTATCTATTCAAATACATCTAATATATTATCTGAAAGGATATCCTATTATCGACCACTCTCATCCCTTAGATCTGCCAAGTCTGTAAAACTAAATTTACCTAAATATAACTATGAGACCATTATGGGTAGATCATTATGTGTGTCAGCACCTACCAACTGGAATAAACTTCCGACAAAATTACGTTGTGAGATTAATTACAATATTTTCCGACGTAAAGTAAAATTGTTTTTACTTCATTAATATTAATATTGTTTTATATTTATTTATCTAAATTATTTAAATCAACATGTTATATTTATTTATTTTTATCTGTTTCATTTTTATCACACACTGTTGAGTAATGTAATTCGTTTTATATTTTTACGGTGTTTAAATAAACAATCAATCAATCAATCAATCAATCAATCATCATCAACATCATCATCATCATCATCATCAACATCATCATCATCACCATTATCATCATAATCATCATCATCATCATCATCATCATCATCATCATCATCATCAACATCATCATCATCACCATTATCATCACAATTATCATCATCATCGTGATCATCATCATGTATTTACTTGAATAAAAATCTACCCCCTATATGGGGTAGATTTATGTTTACGATAGGGTGTTGATCAGTTTTCCTTGTATTGATTTTAAATTGATAATAACTCTATACATAAGTATCTTATTGTTATCAATTTATATTTGAATTTATATAAAAACTATATACGAAATATGTATTATAAATATAACGTACATTATAATTAGTGATAATCATAATATTTTAATTATTTATTAATAGGTAATTTAAATCAATAACCTATTAATATATATATATTAATATATTGGTTAATTTAAAGGTATACGTATGATTATAATCATATGTATACCCTATTTAGTTATAATTCTATATATGGATATTTTCTATATAAATAACATTAGTATTATAATAATAGTATGAGTATAGCAAATTATATATTCTACGCATCCTAATAATGAAGCTTATAGGATTTAAATGTGATAACGGAGAATATAAATTAGTTTTGTTAAAATCGAAATGTTGATTCTATGATATCATGTTTTAGCTAATTTAACATGTATACACATTATTGTATACAAATAAATAATAGAATGTATATTCTATAGACATTTAATAGATTAGCCGTACTACTAATTCTATAATAACCATTATAAATGTATATACGACGTACGTCATATAGTGTAAATTAAAAAATAGATATACAATTAATAATTATAATTATAAACTTATTTGAAATAATAAAATAAAAATATTTATGAGTCGATGTCAAATATATATTCAACTGAATTGTAAGGGTATTATATATATTCTATAATACATAGAATAAGTCTACCTGTTGTAATTCATTATCACATTATTGATATGAACATAAATAAACTATAGTTCATACCTAGTTGATTTGCACACAAATAATATATAGAATCGATAGAGATTATAATGAAATACAATAATTATTTAAATATTACAATGAATTTGTAAATTATATAATTAAATTGCAAGGGTATATCGCATCGTGCCGACATTTTGTCAAAGTTAAGTCATTTTTGTAAACAACTAACTTACGTATACATTATACACATATATTTAAACAAGTTTATTGATAGATATATTAAATAAATATTGCTAAATCAAACAATAAACTAATTAACTATATGCGAGTTGATTTTTTAAATGATTTTCAAAAAGTATAAACAAATAAAATAATGCAATAATTAATAAATTAGAATATTGATAAATTCAAAAACTGAAAATATTAGTTGTAGAATTATATTGTACTGATCATATTATATAATTGATGAATTAATTAAATAATAGATGTTATTATTCTAAAAGTAATTAGTATATAAATAATGATCTGTTTAATTATCTGTATATCATATAATTCATATCATATTCCTAATTAAATATATTTTGATACTTTTATTATAAAATGGGTATAGAAAAGATAATATTGTAGTATTTAAAATTGTAATATGCAGTTTCTAATATTGTTAACATATATATGATGTTCACATGCTCACGAGAGCGAAGTTACTTTGAATATTAATTTAGTTTTTTTGATTATTAACTAAGCCGACATTTAACAATATTTATTATAATTAATTAATTTATTTATATTGGGTAGTATTCTCTTTATATTATATTATATACTTTATTACCTATACTACTTCACTACTTTCTAATATATTAGTCTGGTATTAAAATATATTGATATCCCGATGTAGTATATATTTTAAATGGTACACTATTTCTCTTTTATTTAATTATCATCTGTAATATTTATATTTTTAATTAATAGTATTACGGATTTAGTCCTTCGTCTACATCTGATAGTCATATCGTATTCATCTTAACAAGATCTTTGCTACAAAATCCGTGAATTATTAAATCGAATAAATATATAATATCAATTTAAAGTGTGTTTAATATTTAAAAATTATAAAAATAATTATTTTTTTAGTTAAATTAATATGGTGTTTTAAATATGGTGTTTTATATTTCGATATATTTATTATATTATGTAGGTTTCTATTATTCTATATATATTTTTATATTCATCTAATAATTAAAAAAAAATTAGATTTGTTATTCAATTGTTATTAAATAAATGTTTCATTATAGGTACTACATATTTACTATATCTAAATTTTATGAATGTCGTTTATTTAAACAATTATATAATATATATGCTATAGTAAACTTTATATATTGTATTATAGTATTTTGCTATACTATATTTTACTACAAATGTTACAATATTAAACAGTAATACATACGCCCACATACTTATTTGCCAGGTGTCGTGGTGGCTTGTTTGCATGGCGTATACGCTAATGTCCTGTCCTCCAGTGAAATCAGTATCATTCCCTTGTCCGGTAATATCACGTTAGTAATAGGCGTAGGCCTCCTATCGGTAAACCGCGGTACTAAAACTCACCAGTAACCGCGGTCGCCCATTCTGCGTATATGTATATGATTAAGTAATATTCATTAATTAATTATAATTAATATAAATATAAATATATTACCTAATATTACGTTATTAGAATGACTTATTTATAATTAACTTTTAATCAACGTAATTACAGGATATTTAAAGATAAACGTCTAAATATTTAAGTATCCTGTAATTACGTTGATTAAAAGTTAATTATAAATAAGTCATTCTAATAACGTAATATTAGGTAATATATTTATATTTATAGTCGTTCACTACCTATTAGTATTATGACTCACAAATTAGTAATATGACACATATCTTAGTATTATTACAGACTATAGTCTGATGACAGACTATAGTATACTCTTCGATAACTGTAGAATACGATTACATAACAAATATTAGCGAAAATGTAATAATAATTAAAATAGATACGACAATAATGTTATTAGAGAGAACAATCATATTACGTTGTTCCATGTAAGATGTATAATGAAAAGTGATCATTATTTCTATTCGTTAGCCATTGTATTATTATAAAGTAGAATATCGCTTCATAGGGAAAATAACACGATATTGTGGTTAACATACAAACTCCCTTATAATACTACTATAGTAGTATACCTCCCCCACTATAACTACTACTACTACTACCCCCACTACCCCCACTACCCCCACTACCACTACACAGTAACGCGTCCACTGTGATATACGCTATTCCAAGTGAGAGAGCCATCTATAGAGTGACCTTCACCGGAATCTGCAAGATAAACGACCTGATACTGGATGAAGGATTCACGTGGTAATAACCTTATTATTAGTGTAAATATTGACCTATTGACCCCTATATACTGATGTGTTACCCAGATGTACTAAAATATCTAATGTTCACCTACTAATCGCTAAATACTTATATGTGCATCATACTATTCACATTATTTCAAAATGTTATATAAATGTATTGTTATGTTCTGTATTATGCAGAGATAGCATATAATATGTCACTAATTTAAATTCCATATGGTTAAACGCAAGTATATGTATATTCCGTATTGCAGTAGATCGTGGTGTTAATCCCAATTGAGTGATATATTTTAAATGGTATACGATTAAATATCTACGACATAAGTTATATAGTATCGATTTTCTTCAATCATAAATAATATATTCTTTAAAATAGAAATAGAATATTTAAATATAATTATTTAATAGAATTATAGAATTATTTAAATAGAAATAGCAATATCAAATCACGGAACACAATTAATATGTTGTAGAATGTTCTATTTAATTCTACTATGTTACACACGATTGTTGTAATAACAACTAAATACGGGTTATTTATAGTCAAATCGATATATATTTATATATATATGAATAATATTTGAATGAATAGTATTTATTTTACTTATATAATATAACTAAATAATGAATACACATAGAATATGTTTACAATATAATATAGTTATTTAATAAGTAAAAAAGTAACTCTTTAATAGCAAGATGCTTCCGAGAAAGGATTCCACAACTATATATATATATATAATTATTCTATGTAATTCGTAATAGGTAATTGTTATTCTCTCTTGATATCACGAATAACATGTATTTATATGCACTCTGTTTCTCTCTCGCAGGAGGAGGAGGAGGATACTAGTAATTAAGATACACCGCGGAGCTAAACTCTCTATCTGTCTCTCACTAATTAGTGGTTTTATATTACATCGCAACGTTCCGACCTATAATGATTATCGACGTAACAATAAATCTTACTGATTACGTTATTACATTCGTCAGAGTGTAATTAATTACCGATTTCATATTTTCTCACCTTCGCGAGCCTAATTAGTGATATAATTATAGCGATATTATTAATACGATACGTTCATTATACTCGACATCATTGTTTAATAACGATTCACATATATCTCATTGTTTATATTCAATGATATAGTTATTTATAACTATAGTTATTTATAGAGTTGTTCTAGGCCGTAATTTTAATGAATGCTAATTAGCGCGTCCTCTATCTAGGTTAGGTAGATTATTGACATAGTAAACACGACATTATTGATGATATTTATATATTATGATATTTAATATATTATATATAATGATATTTATATATTATATAAATTACATATTAAAGTACCGATATTCTCGCGGCTAAACTCGGTTATCTCTATAGTGTATCCTCTTACTCTTTTCTAGTTTGTATAGTGTATAGTGTACAGTGTACACTATACACACACGGACGATTATTATCCAAAAACCACTTTCAATATATAAATACCAAACTAAATGAATTACTGACATACTAATATCCGCATAGAATGCATACGTTCTATAATGTATTTCCTAAACTATATTTAATATAATATATATATATATATTTATATATTAAAATAGAGTAAACCGGACTTGATATTAAAACCATGACCGGAAGTGTCAACCTACACATGTATTAACTATAGTCACTATGTAAGTTAATCAGTCTTAACAGTTAAGCACACATCTCTGCAAAGCTGATATCAATGTTATTACCCGAAAACCATATTTATTCGAACCACATTTATTAAGTTATTTATATATTCATATTACAATATAATTAATTAAAATATAGATAAATTTCAGTCATCTTTCAGTCAAATTAATTTATGGATACAATTATTAAATATACCCTATTAATTTCCTAAAACTGCGAAGTAATATTATTCATTCCGCGGAATAATATCCTGTTAATATTATTCTTAAATTAGAGTTAATGTCATATGTTCTAAATATAATCCTATTTCGCGTACAAACTTGCACACGCACTTAGTGGTTTACTATTATATCGGTTCAGAATACCTCATGATTTCTATAGGGTCACGTGATATAAGTAGATATTCATGTATTAATAGTGAATATGTGCCGCTCACATTACCTATTAATACATGAATATCTACTTATACCACGTGACACTATAGAAATCATATATTAAATCACGTGACATTGTCATAATGTATCGCCTTACCGCATCCACTTACTCATATCGAATACGTTATAGCATAGTCTAATCATAATACTATTGACTTGACATTAAGGACCCAGCTAACAGTAATACTATCCTAATAGCAGCATAATGGCATAAAATATAGCCTTAAATGTTTATATTATACTATTATTCTGCTATAATGTTGCCATTAAAATTCTATAATGCTGCTATTAATTTGTAATGCTATTATGATGCTATTATGTTACAATTAAAAGTATATTATGCCTCTATTATGCTGCTATTATGTTGATATTACTCTCAGCTGGGGATAGATTAACGTTTGATCTTCAAGTGTACATCATGATCTAATATATCACCTACATGATAACGTTATTTTTCATGTTCATTAATCGTGAATCTAATCTATTATTTCCTAATCGAATGACAATATATTCGGATCTCGGAATAATATTATATAAAACATCGTATTCTTGCGGGTATTAATACAATTCTATATATTATAGCTATTATATAATACCTAGGTAGCCTATTGTTATATATTTTCTATATTTTTAACCTATATTTTTATTATACTTACTTGCGCGAATCCTGATTCTAATTATATAATCAAATTGTCATAGGTCCACTAAACATTACATATTATTGCATAACTTTCAGGTATCACGTTACATACACGTAATGTAGGACAAAGTATTTCGCGGAGTATTATATCTCAATATATATATATATATATATATATATATATTTATCCTACAAACAAACTTTACATATACAAATTATAGAAAATTACGAAATATTAAGACAAATTTAATTTGAATAAATCAACAATTATTATGATAATAATCAATAAATGTTGCATTATTTATTGATTTATATGATGGTCGAATTTATAACGATTTAAGGGAAAATGATGATTACAAAATATTTAATAAATAATATTTATCATATTTTAATAATGAAACACGTATTTTTACATTGTATCTGATTATATATTGAATTTTCTAATAACGGTCAACTAAATAAGATATCGCCACACATCAAACGTTCTTGGAAAATCTTCGAAGTTTCGAAATTCACCGAAAAATGGCCTTTTTGTAATCTTATATTAATAAAATATTCTAACATAGAAATTGATTCTATTTATAAAATAAGATATCTCTCTTGCAAATGTAAATACCGAGAATATTATGTTAAATGGGTTGACGAAAATTCAAATTATTCAATATTTTCATATTTATTTGACTTATAGATAAATAGATAGATCAAACATGTATTGAATTACTGGTTATATATAAAAAAAATAACATATAATTATATAAAATTAATTATATAAATATACATATATGATAACAGTAAGACAAAACGTCACGATTCAAGAAATAAACGGAGAAGTAAAATAAAAATAAAAAATTGGATTATACGAGGAGCCGTTGTAATACAGTATATAGTTACCCCATACAAAAAACCCGCGAAATATGGGTACTTTCCCCTACATAGTAAGTCACCGGTTACTATCGTGATCCCGTGCCAGTATTATCTATCAGTACACCCTATAGGGTATTCATATAGTGCTTTTTAAACATCAGTAAAGGTTATGAAAATATTTAGTGTTTGCTAAACGAATGCGAAAGGAACACAAAACCTTAACGCATAGGTCGAATTTTGTAAGGTTTTCTCAGCTAGTCACTAAAGGTTATTTGTTAACAGTGTATTCACGTGATCCACCACCGCTACCACGTGACCAACTGGGCGTTACGTAATCACCGTTTGATTGACAGGTACTACCAGAAGTTCTACACGGCCCTGTTCATGATCTGTCTGATAGCCGTGATCATCCTGTACATACTGATCTACAAGTCGGTTCTGTTCAGACGGATGCAGCGACAGAAGCAGAAGAACAAATCGTTATATTTAGTAAGTGAATTAATGTAGGGTTAATGGGTTTGTATTATATATATATATATATATATATATATATATAATACTACCCATACTCACGAACATTACAAATAATACATATGTAATGCAATAACGAGTGTATTAAATATAGAATTTATTTAAAACGATAATACATTACCTCTATTATATACCTACAGGTATATATATATATATATATATATATATATACATGTAGATATATATATAACTATAGCAGTAATAGATTTTAAAATGTAACTAAAATATAAGTTCTGATTTCATTCTAAATAACAGCTTGCATCTTTGATGTAATCTTTAATTTAAAGACTAATTGTGCCAGAAAATAAATGTCTTAATAAAATCTAAACTAAATAATAAAACGAACTATAATCGTTAACGAATTATAAAGAACGATACAATATTAAGAAAGCATACGTTCCCAACATTTCGTATTTACTAGTGCGTGTGTGTGTGCGTATGTGTGTATGTGTGCGCGCGTGTGTGTATGTGTGTATGTATATGTGTGTGCGCGCGTATGTGTGGTAATGTAATCACGTGATAATTCACTTCGGTACGTGCGGTGTTCAGGTTGAAGCTGCGAAGAGCGTGGCTGCGGCGTCAGATGTACATTCGCACTGCACCGAGACTGAGATACTACCCTTGACCAACTCGCTACCTGTACATCTCAAAGGTTTTCACACTAATACGGACATATATATGTATATATATATATATATTATATATATTATTATATACATATATATATTTGTATATATACATTAAAATATGAGTTGTTAAGGTACCATTATCTTGATACATATGTGTATTTGGCAGTCCAGTTAATAATTAATAATTTAAATTATAATTTTAATAGACGTTTTTTATATAATATTATATAACATATGTTATACAATTTGTAGCACCCATAGGTGATTAATATGAATTAGAATTAAATTCAAATGTGTTCGCAGGTAGAATATTAATGTGCTATATTGCTATATTAATTTGCTAACTGCCTGTGTGGCTCAATGGCTAAGGCGTCAGACACACAAGCAGTAGGACACGGGTTCGAGCCTCGTCCGGACCATTAATTAATTTTATAAAATGGGTCTTAAAATATTATATAGAAGTGATCTTATATAATTGTGTATAAATAAATGATCGGCTCTCGTTAAAACCATGGATGCCTTAACATGAGAGCGGCTTCGAAGGGACATTAGAGCCATATATTGTTATAAGTGAAAACTTCATCTAAGTTCCTGGATGGGATGAAAGGACCCCTCCAAATAACAATAAAAATAACAATAACAACAATAACAATATTTGTATATGGGAACTACAATTTATCAACTTAAATGCACACATGTGATACTATTTATTTGATATTCTCTATGGATATATTAATGTATATATATATATATATATATATATTGTATTTTCTTGAAATATGGCAAGCACCCAGTCTATACAACTAATATGACAAAATAAATTAAATATTATAAAACAAATAATATATATTAAATCTAGTTTTTAATGTGTATGTAGATATATCAATTTATGTAACGTTTTTATGAAAAAATGTGAACTTAACAGAATAACATTCTCAAGAATATAATAATCATTCGATATAAAACATAACACTATATTATTAAAAACTAAAGCATTCTAAACATTATATACATAATTGCAATATTTGTATCAACTATATTTGAGTACTATATTAATTAAGTTATAAACATATATTCAGAGGTCATATAAATACCTAATGCGGTCACTATATGTGTCTTAATACGGACACCCTATAACCAATCATCTCGTAGCGTGTGTACTATTCTGATTTTTATAAAAAATCACGTGCGTTATAATATTAATTACACCTGTGAAGATAAATCTGAAATGTTATTATTTAGATACTTAAATTGTATTATTAATTAATAAAATAATAAATATTAATAAATTAATTACTAATTAAATTACATTAAATTATTCATAAAATTAATTATAAATAATGTAATTGTAATTTATCTGATTGGTTCATCGATACTATATTGTTAATATGGTGTTATATAGGGTGTCCGTATTATAACATAAGTGCCCGTGTTCGGACATATGTACCGAATACAGACACCCCCATTATATATTGAATAAAACTATTGAATACAATTTTAAAATCACAATTATATCTATAACCATATAATATTAATATATTGCATTTTTTGAATATAAATATTGAGACATAAAATGTTAAGATCATTTATTGTAAAGTGACCGTATCCGGTTACTTTCCCCATATATATATATATAATAATAATAATGAATGGTCAAAATAAATATGACGATAAAACACCAACAAAAGACAACAGATGTATTTTTAGTAGTTATTACACTTTAATCAATTTAAGATAAAATCCAATCACGAAGTATGTTAAATAATATATAAAATAGTGCAATGTAATGTTATACAAACATTCACGTGTCAATATATAATCAAAAAGGAAACATTATTATTAAATGTAATATAATTCAGAATATAATACTGCTACCAACCGTTAATTGGTCTATCACTTTTCATACAAATATTCAATTAAAAACTCTAAAATCAATATACACGAAAACATTATTTATAATTTTATAATTATTACTTAATACAAATAACTAATTAAAAATATATAATAGACAATTAAAACAATTAATTAAACATACAAAATACGTTATCACGTTATAACTAGGGATGTAAATGATGCCGAGCTTTTGATACCGAGACGAGACTATTAGTTGTTGATGCCGAGCTGAGACTTTCATTTTCGAAGAAAAAAAAACGAGCCCAGGCCGAGCCGAGACACTAGCCAAACGAGCCCGAGCCAAGTTGAGACTTTTACAAAACATTACCGAGTCGAAATGATGCTTTTTTTGAAATTACATTTTAATACTAATTTTTATATATTTCACATTTACATCAATTTAAAAAAAATAATCTGCGCCAACTTCGCGATTCAGTGAATAATAATGTAAATTTCATCTAGTGGTATAAATAATACCGAGCTTTTTGATGCCGAGCCGAGACTTTTGGTTATTAATGCCGAGCTGAGACTTTCATTTTCGGAAAAAAAAAACGAGCCCGAGACGAGCCGAGACTCTAACAAAACGAGCCCGAGCCGATTTGAGACTTTAGGTAACTAAAACTGAGACTGCATCATTCTTTAGATTTGAGCATCATTTACATCACTAGTTATAACTATAGTCTGCTAAATATATATATATATATATATGACTTGCTTACATACACGCAGTGGAACGTAACGAGTCGATAAAAGAGCTCGAGAAGAACATCCTAAAGAAGAGCAAGGACCGAGCCCGTATCGCCAACCTAAAGACCGCCGCCATGCTATTCGTCGTGACCGTCGTTTTCGTTGCGACCTTCGCTCCGGCCTTCCTCATGGCCATGGGTCTGGCCGGCTACAACATAATCGTGTTCTACATGTACTTCGCCAACAACGTCGCCAACCCGGTCATCTACTCGTTCATGAACCAGACATTCCGCGACGATATGGCGCGCGTTTTCTGTCGGAAACCTCGTCCTCGCCGTCGATAATCGCGCGACTATGTAGGTCATCGGGGGGCGTTCTATAGTCGTTGACACGCCCCTTTGAGAGGCGGGCTGATTTTCGAATTACATTTATTTTATTATAAATTATTTGCGAATAAAGCCCGTACACTATACGTGTTCGCGTACGAGAATCAAACGGAATAGCATACGTAGACGATGTTAACTATTTTACTATAACGACTCGCATATATATTAAATATATATCGTGGCCAGATAAGAATATCGTCGAAGTTGGTATCAATGAACTTCGAACCGTAAAACCTCGGCGCTGTTACGAATGGATTATTTTTATATTCGATTGTTTCCCGTCAAATGTAGGATTCATCGAGAAAGGTCACCGCAACGAATAAGTTATTCTTATTCATCGGTGTAAATATTAAACTCGATTGTAGGATATATGACTCATCACTCACGCGGCGTGAATCATTAATCATCATCCTCTTACGTAATATATTATATAAGATACTATTTTATTTAAAACATAGATGTTACTGTCACCGTTACGCTATTATCCGCACAAATGTATGTCGTCGTCGTATGCATATATAGCGAAATAAGTGTGAGTGTAGGTGTATTAATAATCTGATTACCATTCCTATTACGTATTCATATATGTATATATATATACGATTGTATTTGATATATTATGTAATGCTTATAGATTTTAACTTACATGATCTGGAGTAAATAAAAAAACAATCGAGAATAATTTTATAAATAAATTCGTATTCGTTATTTATTTAATAGTTAGTTTAACGATTCCATGTTTATACAATCTAAAACCTGTATATTGAAGTCATTCATACGAATAATAGGCATTTCATCAATCATATTGATATTGTAGAATACTAAAATACCTATAAATATTAATAATTTGTAGTGCCAATTTAATTTTTTAAATTAAGGTAATTAAACATAAAGATTGAAGTATTTCAAAATTAGGAATCAAATTAGGAGTAAAAATTAAAAATATAAGTTTTATTATAGACGTAATACAAAACTGATTACTAAATTACTCAAGTTGAATTATATGATTCACAGTAGACCTATACCAATTGTACATACATTTACTTATATGGATTATTGCAATTGTCAAACAGCTATTACCTTTCTGACTAATAGATCTTAAATACATCATGGTGGGTAGTATAATAACAGATGATATTTATATCGTAATTAAATAAAAGTATTACTTAATTATATAAAATCAGCCGCGTTCCTCGAAGGGATACTTAAGTAGAATACCTAATAAGATATATCTAAGTTATGATAGCGAAGTTTGGTAAGTGTGATAGATGTAATGATAGTATAATCTCCCGCACTACTAAAGGATTGGTAAACCACAATATATCGTGCATAAGTGAGAAAAGTTAGAAGTATGTATATATAATATGTATATGTCTATTTTTAATAATTAACAATTTAGGAAACTGTTCAAAATTAATTGTGATATGTATATATTTAAGCAAGTTAATGACACAATATTTTACTTACTCTTTGACCACTTTACCTTACTATTAACAAGACCTCCTATAACCTCGAGGTTATAGGAGGTCTTGCTATTAATACCGTGACACATGCATCGTATGGGAATAATCTAACTCGCAAATAACAAATCTTCTCCAGTCGTCTCTATCCTTCACCTTCTTCAACAGTTAATCTATCGTCTTATCAGTCCACGTGTTTTCCATTCCACGTTCTTATATCCTTTATACCTTTGTCTTTAACTTGCATAATTGTTTTACTCAAACTATTATATATTATCAGCATACATGTCCATAGTATGACAGTTTTATTCTTTTGATAATAGCTAGCAGTAGTTCACATTTACCTACCAATTTTAAAAGGGTTTCTTTGACATGCGCACTTGTTTTCCTCTGACGGTAGTTTATTTCTAGTAGTATTCATTGGGCTTCAATTTAAATGTTAATATCTTCTTTTCCTCATGTTAGCCTCCAAGTTTCGCACACGTAAAGTAATATGGATAGAAATAGGGATATGTAGAGGTTGAATTTGTGCTTGAATCTTATATGTGTACTATTCCATATGAAATTCAGTCTTATCATTGCAGAAGTAGCAGTTACTAATCTAATTCGTAATTCATTATCCGATGATCCACCTGATTATGTTAAGGTCGATCCTAGATATTTAAAGCTTTTTACATCTTCTAGTATAATTCCGTCTATGTAAATTTTTCATTATTATCATTATTTTGTTATTATAATTGAATATTACATGTATGTATATATATATATATATACATACAATTTGTAATATATTATCTGATCTAAACCGTCTAGAAATTTCTAAACGAATCTGAATCCACTACAATTAGATTTATATTTTGAATAAGAGGATAACCTTTCATATTAATAATCTACATAGCATGTCTCTTTAGATGTGATTTATAATAACATGTACTCTCGGTATACCGAATACTATAGTATTATACTGATATAATATTAATGACTATATATTTAAAATTAACCGATTCAATAGTTAACTTGTCATTTAGATAAATTTAGCATAAGCTGATTTCACATATCATAGACTGATATGTATTAATAGTAGAGATACTTAATATTCATATACACGTAAGAGAAGATATAAATAGAGTATTTATCAATACTGCAAATGAGATAAACAGATAGGCGTAGTTTAATAAATTAATAAGTAGAATAATGAATATTACAATAATGATTTTAGAATGTTAGATATGTACATTATATTAACATATATATGTACTTATATATGTATTCCAATTGAAATGATACCATAAAAGTTTTCTAATTATACCAAGACCATTTTCTTAGGGGCACCTATAATTTCTCGACGATATAAGGAATATTGATTTTACACGGCGAGTGGTATATAATTACGATAGTTCATTAATCCCATGTGTAAATATTATAATTTTACGTAATAAATTCAGTTAATATATGTGCTTAAAATCAGAACGCTATTAGACTGCTAGAATTCACGATTATTTACATCTACTACTCACACTAGACATATGGCAAATAACAAAATCAAATAAAGTAATCCACTATCTGGTAAGTAATCCACTATCCTAAAGTTGCTCAATTATAATATAGTATACTAACATTGTCCGAGTATGTTAATGCATTAACTGTTCATCATAACATCGTTCCTGCCATTGTAAAATTATACCTAATTAAAAAGAATATATGTCTGATATCTATAAATCAATAAACTTATTTTATTTTTAATTATATATACAACGCTTAAAAATTTCATAATTAAAGTTGATACCTATCATTAACGTGTGTAAGATATACATAACATTGACAATATCAGACGTTAACAAATTTACAATTTTGGAAATATAAGATTATATAAATACTCCAATTTAGACGATTTTATTACTGATATTTTCAAGTTCATGAGAAGGATAAGAATGGAAATAATATATTTTACACTTATGGACCTCGGATGTAAAAAATACAAACAATTGTATGCCTATTTTATATATTATTTATTAGTGACACCTTATATATAATCTGAACATTCGTAATTCTAACATTAACATTTTTAAATAATGTAATATATACACTTTTACAAACTATTTAATAATGTGTAATCCACAAGTATGGACGAAAGTATGATCCGTTCGTACCATATTCCTAAAGATAAGTTGACAAATTAATCAAAATATCGCACTAATGAGTATGCCAATTAAATTATTTTGATATAATCTTAATATGATGAATTAGCTCAATTCCTAATTCAATATGCTTATTGTTTTCAGAATAAATAGAATACATAGAAGTAGACTGAAAATAATAACTTAAAATAATATAAATTACATAACTCACCCAATGACTTTAAAGCACAACTTGATTACATACTGATAAACAAGAAATGGAAAAACAGTGTGAAAAATTGTAGAGCGTATAATTCTTTTGTTAGCATTGCTTCTGATCATAGAATTGTAACAGCAAATATACAATTAACTCTTCGTTCAAGTCAAAAGAAGAAAAAAGAGAAATCTATACATTACGATTGGTCATTACTAAATTCTAACACAAATTTGAGAAAGAGTTTCACAAATAAAGTCACTGAAAATTTCAAAAACTCAACAAAAAACGATACACAGTTTTTGGCAAATATAGCTTACAACCATTTTGAAACAGCTTGTCGTGAAACAGCGAAAGAATTAATTCCGGAAAAACCAAAGAAAAGCCAGTATAAACCATGGGAAAATGAAGATATTTATGAAAAAAGAAAGTTATTAAAACAAGCATCTGCGATCAAAGATGGAAATCCGACTCAAGAAAACATAAATTATTACAAACTCACACAAAAGATACTTTTCGACGCATATGACTGTGAACAATCAAAGTACTTACAAAATCGTATAGATGAAATCACATCAACCGTAACAAACAAGAAATCAGCGACAGCATGGAAAACAATAAACGAAATAAGTGGAAGAAAAAGTACAAACAAGGCAAAGATCAAAGCAACAGACAACCAAGATAGAATACAAAAATGGCAAGACCACTTTAAGGAACTTCTTGGAAATCAACCAGATATCTCTGATCACGATATTACACCTATATTCACAGAGTTACAAGACATACAAACCGGCTTGTTTTCGATGACTGAACTAATTAAAGCATTGAAAAACATGAAAAATGGGAAATCTTGTGGACTCGACGAAATACCAGTTGAAATATGGAAAATAGAGTCTTTTCAGGAATTATTGCTAAATTTCTGCAATAGTGTATATGCCCAAGACAAAATCGATAAATGGAGAATGGGATGCATAATACCTTTTCCAAAAAAGGGAAATCTTAGTTCCACAAAAAACTACCGTGGGATTACACTGACCTGCATATCAGCAAAAATATATAATCTTATGTTGCTAAACAGAATACGGCCAGTATTAGATCCTTTATTACGTAAAAACCAAAATGGTTTCAGACAAAATAGGTCGACTACCGGACAAATTTTAACTATTCGTAGAATAATTGAAGGAGCAAAATCTAAACAACTACCTGCAACTCTATTATTTATAGATTTCTCGAAAGCTTTTGATAGCATACACAGAGGAAAGATGAGAGAAATACTCACTGCGTATGGACTTCCAGAAGAAATTGTTAAAGCTATTATGATATCGTATATAAATACCAAATGCAAGGTTAGGTCCCCAGATGGAGATACAGACTATTTTGATATAACGGCCGGAGTTCTACAAGGAGACACATTAGCCCCTTTCCTTTTTATTGTATGTCTGGACTATGTCCTAAGAAAATCCATGAATATAAATTTAGGTTTTACATTAGAAGTCAAAAAGAGTAGACGCCACCCAGCTATAAAGATTACTGATATTGACTATGCGGATGATCTGGCAGTTGTAACTGACAACATAAAAGATGCAAATACACTTCTAAATAAATTAGAAGAAGTATCAAAAGAAATAGGTTTAAACATTAACACTGCAAAGACAGAATATATGACTCTAAATATAGACAATACAGACAATACGAATAAAATAAAAAGCTTAAATGGAAATGAAATAAATAAAGTAAATGATTTCAAGTATCTAGGGAGATATATATCATCAACCGAGAAAGATCTAGATATAAGATTGGCAAAGAGTTGGTCAGCACTAAACGCGATGAATAAAATTTGGAAATCAAATTTGAAAGATAAATTAAAAAGAAATTTTTTCAGAGCCACTGTGGAATCAGTATTGGTGTACGGATCTACTACCTGGACTATGACTAAAGCCATGGAGAAACGTCTAGATGGAAACTATACGAGGATGCTGAGAGCTGCTCTAAATAAATCATGGGAATCACACCCGACAAATAAAGAACTCTACGGTGACACCCCTAAATTGTCGAAATCCATAAATAGTCAACGTCTACGCTTCAGTGGACACTGTTGGAGAGCCCGTACGGAGCTAGCATCAGAATTGTTACTATGGACCCCGAAACATGGAAAAACGAAACCGGGTAGACCTAGGAAAACGTTTATCGATCAACTAGTAAAAGATACAGAATGCGTATTAAATGAACTGCCCGCAGCGATGGAGGACAGAAGTGGATGGAAGAAAAGATGTTGTTAACTGCCGAGCAAGCTCGACCTGGTAAGGTAAGGTAAGGTAAGAAAATAATAATAATAGACTGAGACACTGTACAGAGATCATGCATACCACTTGCTACGCGTGATGTCGTTATCGATAACGGTGGATGGTTGACCAGTTGACCACCTTGCCGAGAGAAGAAGCGGTTGTTGATCCTCTTTTTCACTATGATGAATCCGAGACGAGGTCTGAGCCAAGTTTCAATTGTTATTTATAATTTTATATACGTTTTTACTACAATTATAAATATACTAAAATATATATTATATAAAAAATATATATATATTATATAATAATACGAAATTTATATATTACGCTCATACGTTATTGTAACTTATAATTTTCCCCGAGCTTCTTAAAAGCATCCATGAATTGAGGGATCTGGTCATTCCTCACTGTGTCAATTTGTCCATCACCTACTCCGTTTCAGTAGATCAGAATCCTGTCGGGTAGTATCTTGTTAACACGACTGTATTCTTTCAGTGCTCATGTGTTTATTTTAAATTAGTGTTCATTTGTTTCAATGTAATTCTACGTAGATACTATTATATTAAATCATTATTAACAATCTTTTATATGTTATTTCTATATTTTTATATTTCTAAATTTTTATTTAATATATTATATAACCCAATAGCATATTACATCGTAATAATTGACCTAGTTACTAGGTTTGTGATTGGCTAATGACTAGAACCCAGTTATTCAGCTTTACCGCCGACGTCAATCGATTTCCCCTGATCAGTGAATTCGATTCGACATATTGTGGTTTGTACTGAAACTATATCGAAAGTATTGAAATATATTCAATAGGTGTATGTATGTATTAAATATAGTTTAATATATTAATAAACTATTTTAAATCATTTATATTATTTATTACCTTTTTGCCAAAGTGATCTATATTTTCCGTTGGCATTACTCTGGCTGTTATATCCAACAACTTTGATGAGAACTCTATTTCCCATCCTTCTAATTTCTGAGTAGCTTCTTCATTTCTATAATATATTAGTATTTACATCATACATAACAATTATTAATTTACGTATTTCTTACTAAGTGGTATATATATATATATATATACCACTTACTCTTGTATAGATTTCATAAACTGTACAAGAGTATTTTCTCTTAGTTGAGGCGGAATTATTGTGTAGATAGCAATATCTTTCATAACGTTGAAATCCGCTCTCGCCTAATCTAGATAAATGACAAAGTTCCGGAACAAAGAAAATAGGTCCTGTTTGACCTGCTCTTTAATCTCTTTTCTTTGGATTTGATACGAGTAACGGTTGCTTTCTATCCTTTATATCTATTTTGTATTATGCATTATAATACTCCAGGATAGATACAATAATATATTATCAATATTATTAAACATATCACTGTTGAAATATACATCAGTATTATATTTTATATTGGAAAATAATTTCAAAACTTTTTTCAATTGATTATATTTTTTATTTTATTTTATTAAAGAATATTACCAAATATTATATCATTATAATACTTTAAACTTTTTAAGAATACTGTATTTTGGTATTGTGTGGTTTTTATTAATTTTAAAATAATTCTATCATTACGTTTATTTAATGTAAATATTCGTTAAAATCAATTTTGTAATTGTTATTTAGCAATTTAATATAAAGTAATATAATATTTGTAAACAGCACTAGATCATTTAATTTTAGAATACATTACTAATAATTAATTCAGACGTATTTGATAATATTATTAAAGGTAATTGATTTAAATTTAAGATTTTTTTGTTAATAAGTCTGATAATTTTTTTTTGTAATTACATAATAATATTAATATTTTATTCATAGTCATATTGATATTCAGACCCATATTCATATTCCAATCGAAATATTGGATACAAAAATAATTATATAATAAAATCATATTTTCAATACTTAAAAATTAAACTTTTTTCATAAAATATATTATTGTTGATAATTTCTTTTTTAAGTAATCTTTTTTAAGTAATATGTTCTTTAAAAGTTAAGTGTTGATCTAAAATTAATCCTAGAATTGTGTAGCTATCTACAATTTCAATTTTAGAATATCCAATATATATATATATTTTAATTTTCTAGCATTCATAAAAGGTAAACTTTTTGTTTTTTAATATTAAGTTCAGTTTATCGATATTGAACCAATATACTAATTTATCGATATAAAATGTTAGGTATTTTGTATTCATTATTTTCTGAATATATTGTAAGTGATGTATATATATGGCATGACGTATATGCATCTCTCGAATGTAACCACGCTATCATAATGTATGATGAACACACCAGTGAGTGTGTTATGTTGTACATCGTACAATGTACGTACCACACACTATTGATGTTAGACTAATTATGAACATAGATATATACCACTATAGTCAATCTAACGATGAAAACAATGGCCAGGAGAATAATATTTAGTATATTTATAAGTATATATATATATATATAGCTACATCTATATTTAATTATAATTAGTAATACTAATTATATACAGTGGTATATATATGTACTATAGTTAATATAGCGGATACGTAATATTATCATCACGTGATCTATAACTGATTGAGTGTGTGTGTGTACGTGTGTGAATACGATAAGTGAGATAACACAGTAAGATAGCTAAAAAACGAATAGAGATATGTTCTTTGTACATTGTTTACACAGTATTTATTTTAATATTATATTAATATTATTTTAATATTTTAATTGTAAAGTTATTAACTATTTATTTGATTTTTTTTGTTTACATTTGTTGTTGTTTTTATTTTACATGATGTATAACTATAGTGTATGTTTTAGTTAATTAATTAACAATTAATTAAATTATACCAACTCTAAATACTGTTTATGTAACTATATATAGGTGACCTATAAGTATATATATATATATATATATATGTGCCCTATATATATAGGTCATATATATATATATATATATAAAGATGTTTTAGTATCAAGTAACCGGTAATATAATATTGGTTACAATGAATGAATCACTACCATTTTATATACGATAATAATTATGTTATTTATATAATTACTATGTAAATATATATATATATATATTTATATATTTATTTATTTTATTTTATTATCAGATTTAGGTAATACCAGAGTAATTATAGAAGCAGTGTTACTTATCGAGACAATTACCCCTTTTAATAATATATATATATATATATATTATATTTGTAATATATGCTTAACATGTATACATGTATACGGTATATATTGTATGTTATTACGAATAACGCAGTATACATTATAATGGTTATATTATTCTTTGTCACTTTGTTTATAAACTGAAATATGTAATTCTAAAGTTATTAGTAGTTACGAACTATTTATTTAGTTGTTTGTTTACATTTTTATATATTGATTTGTTTTTTTGTTTACGTACTAATCTATATATAAATTTATAATCTATAGATATATTAATAATAATTTAAGTTATTACTAGAATAACTACTAATATTACGATATAGGCCTAACTGAATATTATGCATATAAAAAAATCATTACAATAAAAACAATATATGTATGTGTGAATAAGTGAATTTGTCATGACAAGACTAATTGTAAAGTCTAATAAACTAAATAACAACTTCATAAATATCATCGTATCGGCAATGTAATGTATATGATACACTGATATTTAACACATGTAAATAAGTAAATTTCTCGATAACTTTACTAACGTCTCCCACGTAAATACTGAGAATAGATACGAATTAAAGCACCCCGGGATATAGCAAGACCTCCCATCCAAACGAGGTTATAGGAGGTATTGGATATAGCTCTAACTCTAGCTCTAACTATTATACACTACGCGTACTTTACCTATTCCAAACGTTCAAATAACAAATTACCAACGCTACAACAAATACCTATAGGTTTATGCTATAGCATATATGCTTAGAATATATATAGGATATACCTACATAGAATATGTTGTAATTAAATACGTTGTAAAATGATACATGTGTGGTAGGACCTATAGGACCTATATAACTTATACCAAAGCCCTTGGGGCTTTGCTTATACTATGGGACTTACTATAGATTACCAATACTTCTAATTTTAATATAGGAATTATGAAATACTTATCTATTTTATATAATCTGATTATAAATATCTATTTACAAAATATAATACAGATTAGTTAAAGATTACTAATAACGGAGTTAAGCCCCTGTAACACTGAACAAATTGTACGCTTTTTCACCGATATGCGCAGTAACGAAATCGTCGAGAAATCGTTACATATCGTTAGATACATCTCCAAATGATGAATAGCGATATTCTCACGATATCGGTGATATATTGTTAGGGGTATCACACAGAGAGAGAGAAAATCGGTGAAAAATCGGCCGACTTTTCTGTGTGATAGTAGGTTATAGTTAGTTTTAATTTCGTATTATTCTTTGTTTATTTCTATAACGTTTTTTATCGTTAGCAAATATTTATAATTTATACTTTCGATTATATTTTCGACTATGTATTTGCTTAACAAATGATTAATCGTGTTGTTTACAAACTGAAATATTTAATTTGAAAGTTATTCGTATACACTATTTATTTAGTTTTTTGTTTACATTTTTATTTGTTTTTGTTTTTTATTTAATTTTTCTTATATATTTTGTTGGATACCTAATAGTAAGTTTCTTAATTGATAATTAAATTATCCTTTAAGGGAGACTTTAACCACTTTATACTGGTAGGTGAATATTTCCATTTTAGTTATCGTTCATAATTAAAATACATTTTTATTGTAATTTACTATTTTAGATATTAACTATAAAGGCATATTCATCAGTATTTTGCTTTATAATAATACGGACTAATTACATATAGTTAGTTTGGTAATTATGACCATGATGATGATATGTATTATTCACCGATTGTTAGGTACTAATGTACCTAATAGTGCGTATGATAGTATCTAATGTATGCAATCATGAGAAATCATTCGAATATTTCATAATAATTATAAATTAAAAATTGAAAATAAACGGAAATAACAAAATATAATATAGATAATAATAGATTTAACGTAACTTTTTAACTAATGATTTGAATATATTTAGTTCGTTACAGTCACGAAGTTTCTAGGAAGTATATTCGTTAATCGTATTTTATTATTCTTATTAGGTATATTAATATATATATATATATATATATATATATATGTATTATTCTTATTATTGGTTAATAAATTATTAATAATAATAGATATTTCGTTTGTTGATAAAAAAAATGAATGTATTTATATATCAGTGATACCTCTTTATAAGAAACTGTTTTTTTTTCAATAATTTTTTTCTTATAGAGAGGTTTTTACTTTTCCAATGATTTTAAGAATTAAATTATTGAAAATGCATTATATAACCTATATGTTATATATGTAGTATATTTATTTATTTAAAAGTAGTAATCACAAGAATAGTTTAGAAATAAATTCAATTAAATAAACATATAAATATTATCCTAATTGTTATCGTATTGTTTTTATCTTATTATTATTGTCTCGTACGAGCGAATATTCGCTCTAAAGAGGTATAGGCCCTACATGGCCCTACATGGCCCTAGTTTATTACTTAATAAACCTTACATCATTATCATATATACATAGATGATATCGACAATATGCGTTTAATAAAAATTATGATAAATTTTATAATTTAATATTCTATTTAAAATATTTACCATTTTAAATTTCCAAATAGAATACTATTTATTTAAATATTACATTGATGTGTTACTTATAAATAATATATGTTAATAAAAACTTGTATCATATGTAAGTATTGTAATTATTTCTATTAACGATTATCTAATAAATACTTTTATTTTGCTAAATATTAAAAAATATGTCCTTTGTGAAATCTACAACGACACGTATGCCAACTGTTAGAGTTTCACACTACACACAATATATACAACATATTTCTAAATCACATATTATAATATAATTATATATTATATATTATCTATATATTTATATATCAATAGATAAATATATTGTAATATTTAAATGAGAATATTCCATGAGTATGGGACGGACATTGTCCAGGCGCGAGTGTTAATTGAATGTAAGTTATGTTTAGGAGGTAGTTGAATGTATTGGTGGAGCGTGTTGAGGTACTATTTGGTAATTTAAGTTTGAGCAGGGATGCTGTCAGGAAAGTTATTGTAGATTGATTTGTGTGACAGTAGTAGAGTTTTATAGATGATTCTGTGGCGTGGACATTATATTGATACACATTTCAGAATTTCTTTATATATAAATAATTAGGATATTATTATTATGACCTATATATTTATTTCAGAAAAGAAGTATTTTATTCATTAATTAAGCAATGCTTACTATATTTACAATGTTGTTATGAGCATCATTCTTATAGATTTTTGTATTTGTTTTCATTAATTTTGTTTATAATAACTCCTATAGGAAAAAATCTATAAGAATATGTATCGAGATCGATTATGATCTTTGTGATCAGCATAAACAACGATCATAAACAAAAACAATAACATTGACTTCACTAAATGACTTGCAATATCAACATTTAGATTAAAACTTAAATACTAAATACAAGACTACATAGAGGTTAGTTTCGTATGATAGCACTTCCAAGTAGTATACAACGTACAACTAACTAATACGTTACATGGTGACAGCGAAAAACGTAATTTTATTTATAAAAAAAGCATTTATTACATATTATTCGTAATTTATTATATTATAAATTTAAAACAAAGTTTTATTTGTAAATTTGTTGTTATTCTATTTAAAAAAGCCTTGCATTATTATTAGATAAGTATTATATTATTATTATTAGTATTATATTAGTATTAGATTATTATTATATTATTATAAATATATATATATATATATTATTATTGAAAGTATTATGTCTTTACCAATTCCCGAGTCAATCGACATCGAGGGAGATAGTGTAGCAGCTATTTGGCCAGCATGGAGAGTCAACTGGGGGCATTACTATATTGCAAGTGAAATGGATACAAAAAAAGCAGCAACGCAAATATCAATTCTGTTGACGATATTAGGCACCAATGCCCAGAAAATATACAACAACATGAATTTTGGAGATACGAAGGAAGTTACAATCTTAATGGTTCTCGATAAATTTGAAAAACACATAGAACCTAGAATAAACATCATTTATGAAAGATGTGTTTTTAATAGAAGGTATCAGGAGGAACACGAAACATTTGAAAAATTCGCGACCGATGTGAAATCATTAAGTAAAAGATGCAAATTTCAAGGGATCACAGAAGATGAAATAATACGTGATAGATTGATAAATGGTATGAAGAGTGAATCATTGAGAAAAACAATGATGTTAAAAGAAAAACTAACAAGCGACGAACTGATAAAAATGTGCAAAACTGAAGATATGACAGTAAACCAATGTCGAAGATTAGCAAATAATTCAGAAAATGTCAATCAGATGAAAGTCAAGTATCAAGGTAAACAAAGTACAAAAATAAGAGACCAAGATAAGACACACTGAAAGAAATGATAAAATATTAAAGAAATGTATGTACTGTGGTAAAGAACACGCTTGGGATAACAATAAGTGTCCAGCATATGGCAAAATTTGTTCTAACTGCGGCAAGAAAAACCATTATAAAATAATGTGTAAGGCAGACAAAAATGAGAAGTCTATAAGTAGTATATTCAAGGTAGCAGATGGAAATATGGAACTGAACATAGCAAAAGAAGATACAGTTACATTACGCACAACATGGGGTAACCTGAAATTACAAATTGATAATGGTGCCAGTGTTAATGTGTTACCACTTGATAAATATATACAATTAACAAATGATACAAATTCGAGACATATTAAAAATTCAGCGACAAAACAAATCACTGTGTTCGGAAATAAGAAATGGCCAGTGATGGGCGAAGTTATAACGAGAGTATGGAGGTTCAAGAGAAACTGTCTTGTTAGATTCCTAATATTACAAGGAATTGAACAACAATTTCACCCTATATTAGGCAATTTTGCTAGTATAGAACTGAAACTAATCAAACTGCTAGACAACGATGAAATAAACAACACAAATATGTTATCGATGAAGCCGTCGGAAATAACAACAGAATACAAAGAAGTATTTTAAGACACCATAGGAAGATTAGAGGGATATCAAGTTATCAAAATAAAAGACGGAGCAATAGCAAAGAAACATGCTCAGCGAACAATAGCGGTACCATTACGAGAAGGAGTGAAGAAGGAAATTTCAAGAATGGAAGAAGAAGGTATTATAAAGAAAGTAACAGAACCAACACTGTGGGTATCATCTATGGTAGTGGTGAAGAAAAAAAACAGGACAATTAAGAATATGTCTAGACCCAAGAGACCTTAACGAAAATATAATTAGAGAGAATTATCCGCTACCTACTATAGAATCGATAGCAACCAGACTAAGCGAAGCAAAAGTGTTTTCAGTGTTGGATGTGAGACATGGCTTCTGGCATATGGTATTAGACGAAGAGTCAAGTTTTTTAACAACGTTCAATACACCATTTGGAAGATATATGTGGTTGCGGATGCCATTTGGAATATGTTCGGCTCCAGAAATTTTCCAAAGAAAAATGCACGAAATAATTGAAGGTATGGAAGGTATAGAAGTAGTCGCAGATGATTTTCTTATTTATGGCTGTGGTAAAACAACAGAATTAGCCAATGAAGATCATGATAGGAAATTTAGAGCATTTCTAGAAAAATGTAAAATAAATAATTTACATTTGAATAAAGCTAAAATGATATACAAAAACACTGAAGTATCATATCTAGGTCATCGACTATCAAGTGAAGGAATAAAACCCTGTGAAGAAAAGATCAAAGCTATACAACAGATGCCGTGTCCTAAAGATGCGACAGGAGTGCGAAGAATACTAGGTATGATACAATACCTGAGAAATTTATACCAGCATTAGCACCAAGAACGAAAGAAATGAGAAAGTTGACACATAAGGACGTAGAATGGAAATGGGATGAACAACACGAACAAGAACTAGAAAAACTGAAGAAAGAAATAGGGAAATACCCTACATTAGGATACTACAACGTACACAAAGAAGTAACGATACAATGCGATGCCTCGAAAGATGGACTAGGCGCGGTGTTACTACAAGAAGGAATTCCGGTAGCATATGCTTCAAAAGCTATGACGGAGACAGAACAACGATACGCTCAAATAGAAAAAGAGCTACTAGCAATTGTGTGGTCTTGTAATAAATTCAACCAATATATTTATGGTAAAAATAAAGTTATAATTCATAGTGACCATAAACCACTGGAAAGAATTATGAAAAAGCCTTTAAATGAAATGTCGACAAGACTACAAAAGATGTGTTTGAAAATACAAAAATATGATATAGAAGTCATACACAAACCTGGAAAAGAAATAGTGATTGCAGACACCTTAAGCAGAGCATATATTCAGGATAAACAAACAGAAGACGTACTACCAGATGTAATAGCAACGATATCGTTATCAATTTCAGAAGACAGAAGAAACAAACTAATAAAGGAAGTAGAAAATGATTATACTTGTCAAAGATTAAGTATCTATACGAGAACTGAATGGCCGAAGAAAAATGAAACACCAGAATCAGTGATACCATATAGATCAATGCGTAACACTATAACCGAAGTAGATGGCTTACTATTCAAAGATGAACGAATAATAATTCCAAACAACATGAAAACTGAAATGCTGGAATGCGCACATTTTGCACATGCTGGAATCGGGGCGTGCCAACGAAGGCTACGCGACTCAATGTACTGGCCTGGGATGACAAAAGACTTGGAGAAATTTGTTGAAAATTGTAGTATATGTAGAAAACATGCTGAACAAACAGTAAAAAATTAACCAATGATTCCACATGATAGAGGAAGTCATCCATGGTCCAAAATAGGCATGGATTTATGTCAATACGAAAATCGTATGTTACTCGTAATAACTGATTATTACACAAATCTAATTCAAGTAGAAAAACTTTCGTTAACAAACACATTGTATATAAAGAATATTCTAATGAGGCTATTCGCAGTATTAGGTATACCAGAAGAGATAGTAACAGACAACGGTCCGCAGTTCAGAGACGAGTTTAAGAATTTTTGTCGCAAACTTGATATAAAGCATAGTACATCAAGTCCGTATCATCCACAAGGAAACGGAAAAGCAGAAAATGCTGTAAAAACGGTTAAAAGAATTCTCAAGAAATGTAAAAATTCTGAACATCTAGCGTTACTAGAATTTAATACGACTATAACTGAAGGATATACAACGTATCCAGCTGAAAATTTTTCGGGAGGAGATGTCGAGGTCAAATGATGACAACAAAGAAATCGTTAAGACCAAAGTACAATACGAAAGAAGAAGATATGATAAGAAATAGATTGATTAGTACACAAAAGAAATACCATGATAGGAATGTAAGAGAAAGAAAAGAACTAAAGAAAGAACAACCCGTTCTAATGAAGAAACAAGGAGAAACGACATGGTCAATAGGCAAATGAAAAGAAATGTTAGCCGAAAGAAAATATCTAATAGAAGTAGACGAGAAACAATATGTAAGAAATAGGAGAGATTTAATAAAGATAAATGAAACGAACGATGAAGAAATAGACAAACCAAGAGACGAACAAGAAATGGAGGAAGTTGAAACACCTAGACGCTCTGGAAGAATAACCAAACTACCAGCGCGATTCAGGGATGACTAAAGCTCTTCCTAACTGGGTTAAGGTATTATTATTATTATTATTTATTTATCTCTACACTTTATCATATTATGTTTATGCACCCTATTATTAGTTATACACTCGTTATGCACACGTTAGATTATTATTATTAAATATTACGATTATTATTATATGATGATACATACTACTTGGAAGTGTGTCATAAGAAACTATATCTCAAGTAAAGGAGATGTATCGAGATCGATTATGATCTTTGTGATTAGCATAAACAACGATCATAAACAAAACAATAACATTGACTTCACTAAATGACTTGCAATATCAACATCTAGATTAAAACTTAAATACTAAATACAAGACTACATAGAGGTTAGTTTCGTATGATAGCACTTCCAAGTAGTATACAACGTACAACTAACTAATACGTTACAGAATAATGCTCATAACAAAATTGTAAATATAGTAAGCATATATAGTATATATATTTAATAAGTAAATATATTTACTATTGTCTAAACATTGTTTTAAATAAGGGTGTTCGTTATTCTTATAATTATAATTTATAAATTACAATTAGTAATATATAAATTACAAAATTTGAATTAATTAATTAATTTAGAATATGGATTATAAAACCCTATATAATTGAATTGTTTAATCCGTACAACATCAAATGCAAATATTGATATACCTATAGGTATATAAAGATGCTATGAATAGTAGGTAATACCTACTAATAGTGACACTACCTACTAGGTATATGTATATATAGATACATAACCTATCTATATATAGATACATGAATATTTCCGTATCGTTGACTGTGAACTGTGAAGTATAGCCGTAGTAATAGGTTTAATAAAACACAGTCTGATATAGACAGTCGATATATCCGCTTTGTTGATATATACGCATCATTGATTAATTATTGATTATCATCATAATACGTTAATACTACAAGCGTGATTATAATTATAACATTTGATAATTAAAATAAATATTGAATTTAAAATAATATAGTTTATTATATAAATATAATATATTATAGTGTATATATTATTTTATAGAATAATATAGGTATATCATGAATTATTTAAAATTAACATTTTAAATATACATGTATTATGATATTATATAATAATATATTATACTAATATATATATATTTATATATATTTATATTAATTAAATATTATTTATATGAATTTTAGAATGAAGACAAATCAATTGTATTAAATTCATATATGTTAGTATACTAAAATAATTTACAATATATATATATATATGTATATATAAAGATGCATTATCAAAATACATATGTATACAAAATAATAGTGTGGCTCCCATACCCACACACATACCCACATATATGTGTATACAGCCACATCCACGCGCGTATGTACATACACGCGCGCATATACACATACTCACACACATACGTACACGTAGACATTTAGTCGACGACTGGGACACAGAAGATGAAGATACCTGGTCTCAGAATAAGGAAGACGAAGGGGGCGTACTCGCTTCGAGATCTACCGAGAAGGGGGCAGTCTGTATACGCCCCTTATTAGCGGAGAAGAATAACGCAAGAACGCGTCGCCATCGTGCCCGACGGATGTATCTTCACCTAGCGGAGGCTGGGGATAACGCCGCCCCACCTAGCGGTGTACCAGTGACGTCACCTGAACCGGTACGGAGGAGAAGGAAACGTCTAGAACGTCATCTCCGAGAAGATATCTTCGCTTCTCGACTGCAAACCGAAGTAGTCGACTTGAAGATGATGCAGAAAATTGAACTCCGATACAGGTTAAAGGTCACGACTTCTTGGGTGAACATTCTATCTTAGAGTATACACCGATGAAACACTATATATATATATATATATATATATATATATATATAATGTCTTCTAGATATGTATCTAAGTATATAATTTTAAAATCTATAATTTATAAATACAATCAATATTTTTTAAATAATTAATTTACTTTACAAAACCTAGAAGTTAACATGACATAGCTATGACTAGTCATGTTAATAATATTAAATTTATATTAACAGAATTTCATTATGAATATAATTCTATATAATGATATAGCATATTATATTATTATAAATACACTAACGTTAATTAATCTTACCCTAAATAGTATTTCCCCTTACCCCCTGCAATATATATATATATATATATATATATATATTAAATGATGAATTGTTAACAATATAGTATATACGTACATAAATATACGTTCCACTAGGTGTTTATTTATGGGTAAAATTAAACGTTCCAATATTGATTTTGTATATGTAAAAGGAAACCGTTTATCTGCTCACAAACTACCAATAATTCTACCAACTACTGGAACATATATGTTCCTATAATATATGTCCATAATATATTATTTGACCTATAATGTTACGTTTCGGCAACTAGTTTCTGGTTTTTTGGGTTATATACTTAATACATCTCGTTATACCCGTGTTATACGTTCCTAATATATAAGTATATAATTATAATCATTAATATATTAATAATGTAACTTAATATTTTTAATGTATACTTATTTATAAAAACTTTACAGGGAATATTCTTCACGATACAAAGGTATGTGATAATAATATATACTATTATTATTTAACTATATTATTATTGCATACTATTGTGTAGTGCATTTTTATATTTATATATATACGTATTATATATTACATATACAATAATAATTATTATTATTTTTATATTTATAGCTTATAAATAATTATTTAATTTTTAATAATATTATACACTAACTTTATTAATATGAAAGTGATACTCACAATAATAGAAGTATATATTTAGGATTAAAATATTCCAATATCATTATTATTATTATAATAATTTTCTATTATTTATTTATGTAATTTCTCCAGATATTTAATTAATAAAGCATATGAACCTCAACATTGTATATATATATATATATATATGTGTGTGTGTGTGCGTGTGTGTGCAAATTACTATAACATTTTATAAATAGGTGATACATCAGAATCGAGATTAAAGATAGATCGTTGTGTTGACAAGCATATCAATGAAACTGACACTAGTTGCGATACTGATGATGATGACATATTTAATTATGTTAGAATTGTATATATATATATATATATATATAAATATATATATATATATATATATATATATATATATATATATATATATATATATATATATTATTAATAATAATATATTTTATAAATATAATAAATATAAATTAAAACATAAAAATAAATACGAAAAATATGATAATAGGTGGTTAATATAAGTAACAGCTATATTCGAGAAGAGTTCGGCACCTCTATATGACGCATACGGATATCGTAGACAATGAGTACATTGGAGAATGTTTTATATTTAGTAGGATAATTTAATAAGTAAATATGTGTAAACGGATATAAAATACAATATAAAATTGTACTCACTAATATTAAAAAGGAATGGAAATTAATTTTTTATTAACATATTATAGATGAAGGATTGCATTTATGAAAGAAATGAAAATATGTTAGAAAATAGATAGTTAAATTAAAGAATTCAGCGATAAAATCACATATTACCAGAATGTAAAACCTAATAATTTAGAGATACTTATAGTGTCAAAGGTATCACCACGAACTTATTATATCTATTATAGTAGATTATAAACTTAAATTTCCTATTAATATATCATCTATATATGATGACTAATTTATGATTATAAATATAAACTGTAGATATATTCAAATATACTTTAGTATATAATATATATATATTAATATATACTAAAGTTTTCTTATCAAATCTATATATTAAATAACGACCATCTAAATATACAATACATACTCGATATGCTATTGAATACGTATTAACACATGAAACATAGGGAATAAAAGTAACGTTTAAATAGCGACAAGTAACCTCGCGGTAGGTGTGCATATTATTAAGTTTGCGTAATATAATATATCTAAATATGTTCAGATATATGTTATGAAAGTTAATTATGTTTAATTAAATATATATATATATATATATATATATATATATATATATATATATATATATATATATACTACTGCATGTGTGTACATAGTTTAGTTGGCTAAGTCATCAGAAACAAGGCAATAGGATTTGGGTTCAAAAGAAGAGAAATAAAATAGGTCTTAAAATAATATTTAGAAGTGATCTTTTATAATTGTGTTTATAATAAAATTATCGGTTCTCGTTAAAATCATGGATGCCTTTACCTAAGACCTGCTTCTAAGGGACATTAGAGCCATATGTGAAATATCCATATAAGTTCCTGTATGGGATGAAAGGACTCTACCAAATAAATATAACAATTCAAATATATATATATATATATATATATATATATATATCGTTAATACATTAAGTTATTTAATATATTGAATAATACAAATATTCGCTCGTAGAAATTATTGGAACTAAATGAAACATGTCCTGTTATGAATACGGAAGAGAGACTTGACTCTTCGAGCAGCGATTGTGGTCTGCAAGATTTACTGGACGATATGAGCTTAGAGGAACCAATTCAATCGGATAATTACAATAATAGCATAGATAATAAAACTACAACTACAACTACTACAAAGAAGTCTACTAAAAAGACTACTATAACTACTACTACAACAACAACTACTACTACTACATATGAATACCGGTACACTAACATATTAGTTCCGCGTAAATCCCATAATAAGAATCGAAATAAAGTAGCGATATTGAAGAACACACGTCCATGTTAATTAACTCACGTTTGTGGGTTATAAACTTGTACAACTAAAGTGAATATATCTAAATATCGACGTAATACCGGTTTATTTAAATATATTTAATACGATTGTTCAATTTTAGATTAATATTTCTATAATTATGTTTGTAATTAATAATTAGATATAATTTTATTTTATATATTTATTTGTCTCGTGATGAGATAATAGTATAGGAACATGCTATTTAGATTAGCACATCTCTATCAGTTTATCATAACATCGAACAATCCCCTTGTCTATAAACTAAGTTTATAGAATATATAGGCTATCGAATATATATAGTTCGGTCTATTTATATATACCTCTTATTCATATTATTTTGGTCGAATTATTTTTCTATTGCTTACCTCTAGATTCAAAATAGTTAATATTCATATTTGATTAGCATATATACTATAGTAACTTCCATGTTTCAATATTGCATAGAACTAGTGAGTTGTTCAGTTTATATTTGAGTTTGAAGCCAATGTCTACATTTCTCCAAATAAACTCTAGTTTTACCATAATAAATAACGTCGGTAATTAATTTTAGTATATTATTACTTACTTACCGTTACTTACCGGATCGGTATTGTTTCCCGAACAATTTCAACAATTGTCTTCCACGTCGTCTGGTCTTTCATTGCTGTCTTTAGTTCTTCAGTCGTCAGTCCCGATCATAAGTTGTGTCTTTTTAGTATTTACTTTGAGACCTACTGTTTTCCCACTTTCTCCTAAGACATTCAGAGGTTTTTCAGCATTTCTGCTAGAATCTGCAAATATTACAAGATCATCTAGCATAAGCTGCATCTGTAATCTTAATTGCTGGCTATCTTCTACTTCGTTGTTTCGATAGTGTTATACCTAGATCTTTATGTTCGTCAATAGATGTTCTTAATACGTAATCGAGTGTAATAATAAACAATAATGGTACCCCCCATGTAGAACACCTGCATTTATATCAAAATATTATGTGTCACCATCAGTATCTCTATATTATTATTATTATTATTTATTTGAGTCAGACATAAACAGTCCATAGATAAACAAAACAAAAAAAAAATAAATACAACTATACAACACATATCTATATATATATATATAAGTATATAATTACAAATAATATATAGTTAAAAAAATAATGATGTACACCATGTTTTAAATATTGACGACGGGCGAGAAACATTATATAAATATATCATTTTAATAATAGAATTGTCAGATAATTTAACACGATTATATAGTGAGTAATACGACTTACGTAATGTTATAATAATATTATCGACATTATCATATAGGTACATTTCGGATGCACTGCATCTAGGTTTATAGCCAAGGGATATGCGATATGCATTATTATATGCTACTTGAATTTTTTTTAAAGTAAGCATTATCTGTATCCCATAGACTACAAAGATACATATTAGAGCAGAATGTTTTAAAAAGCAATATACAATATTGTATATAATTGTATTGTATATATATATAATCATAATTGCGTTGATTATCTTCAATGGAATAATGTATGACTTAAGAATTTGTTACATTTTGTGTGTGTGTATTGAGTCGAAAGCTTTAGAGAAATCTACAAATATTAGGCTTACTACAAGATTATTTTCTTACAAGTATATTATTATAATTTATATATTTCGTTAATATATCCTAAATATATTTTTTATAAATAATAGTTATATATAATATAAGTATACTTATAGTATAAAATATATTATTATTCTATATAAGATTACAATTGTTTAATACAGGAAATGATAAAAGAAAAATACAAACTAATATAAATATATGTATATTTTTATATAAAAAAGTTTAATTAAAATAATAAATAAATGTTTACATTCGATTGACTTTTCATTATTTTCTTAATACAATACGATACCGATTTCATTCTCCATACTAAATATGTATTATTTCTTAAAAGTAATATCATTTCTTAGTTTATTGGCAGATATTTAATATTCTATTTATTTATTTATATCGGTTTTTAGATATTTTTTTATACATTCTTTTTTTAAATAAGTCATTTTACTGTTTCAACTTAGAGGGTAGATATTATTGATATATCTATCTAAGTCAAGGCATCTAAATATACATGTAGGTCAATGACAATAATTTCTATTTAAAGTAACTTTATTATTTTTGCATAGGCTTATTGTTAATTGGTATAAATTTGAGATAATTCTAATATATATATATATATATTGTTATTGTTATTGTTATTGTTATTTTTATTTGGTGGAGTCCTTTCATCCCATCCAGGAACTTAGATGAAGTTTTCACTTATAACCATATATGGCTCTAATGTCCCTTCGAAGCCGCTCTCATGTTAAGGCATCCATGGTTTTAACGAGAGCCGATCATTTATTTATACACAATTATATAAGATCACTTCTATATAATATTTTAAGACCCATTTTATAAAATTAATTAATGGTCCGGACGAGGGTCGAACCCGTTTCCTACTGCTTGTGTGTCTGACGCCTTAGACACTGAGCCACACAGGCAGTTAATATATAAATAATAAAATATATATATAATAAAATAATTTATATATATATATTATAATAAATACTACTTTATGAATTCCTAAACTAGCGCATGCGCTCGTGCCCATGGCAACACGAACCCACGTAAGCGCAGGGCTTATGCAGATATCCATGTATATCGTTAACACTGATTATATATATACGTGGTGTCTGAAGTCAATGCAACTGTCATAGACTATGACTCATAGTACATCTAGGGTTATTATCACACTGGTGTAAAGGATGATAACCTTGTTCGTAAATTATAATCATGTATTAACTATAGTAGTTATTAACTATGTAATGTATTCTATATATAGTGGGTATTTTAGTTGTGTATATCTTATATATCGATATATATATATATATATATATTTATATATATATATATATATATATATATATATTGTTATTATTATTGTTATATTGGTGGAGTCATTTGAATCCCATCGAGGAACTTAAATTAAGTTTTCACTAATAACCATATATTTCCATTATTTCCCTTCATTTTACAATAACACCCTTCGAAGCCTATATATATATATATATATATATATATATATATATGTACATATATACATATACCTTACCTTACCAGGTCGAGCTTTCTCGGCATTTCATGACTCGTTCTATCCATCCATCTCGATCTTGCTTTGCATTTGACAGTTCTTCTCTTTCGCATCCTGTGTCACTTGATAGCTGATCGACATAGGTCTTTGCAGGCCTACCTCTTGATCTTTTCCCATGATTTGGATATAAGAGTAATATGTCGCTAGCCAATTCGTTCTTGCTTCTCCAGCAGTGTCCGGCGAATCTCATTCTATGCTCTTTGATTGTAGCTGATATCTTGGGCATACCATTATAGAGTATTTTGTTCGTTAGTATTTGCCTCCATGATTAATTTAATGCAGCTCGTTGCATACGAGTATATGTGCCATCCAGTTTTTTCTCCAGCGATGATGTTAGTGTCCAGATGATGGACCCATACACAAGTACTGATTCGACAGCAGCTCGAAAGAAATTTCTTTTTAATTTATCAGTAAGATTAATATATATATTATATATATATATATATATATATATATATTCAAATATACCTCAAATAATAGTTAAACTGCAATAGTATAATATATGCACATATTGCATGCAATATGATATATATATATATATGCTTGCTCACTTGCTTAATTTCGAGGATGATCTTGTTGATCTTCTACTCGATCATTAGCATGTGATAACTCCCGCCAGACATCTCTATCAGGCATTCTGGTTCGTATATTATGCTTCTCTAGGACACCAGTGTCTTTATCCATGTAGTTTAAACGTCTGCGACCTCTGTTATAGTTGCTGTGTGATGGTTCCCATAGAATGGGCTGGTGTACTGATAGTTCAGGATGCCGTATACAATGTCCAGCCATTTCATCATTCTGGATTTAATTTTACAATGAACAAGAGGTAGTTTACCATATACATTTGTGAAATGTTCCAGATAATATATATGTAGGGCCTTACGATGCATTCACATGTATGTAACATTCAGAGATTTCTTCTGTTTAAAGTTCAGTGTTCATGACATACACCCATAGATTAGTACAATTACAACAGTTGCTACAAAGAGTTTTTTTATTAATTTATAAGTTTATCTTAGACTTAAGTCTTAGACTTAAGTGGAATTCCATATAATGTGCGTGCTATGAAGAGCATTACATGCTAGAGACTCTCACTTTAATATCCTTTTCTGTTGAGTTGATCCAAGAACCAAGGTATTTGAAATCTTTTTCGACTTAAGCTTAAGTTTACTTAATTACAATTGTAACGTTTGACCATTAGCTGTTTTTAATACTATTGAGTGGAGTGTATTAAATGCTATTACTTTAGTCTTTTTAGTATTCAGTTGTATTTATTCTTTTCTGAATTCAGTCTCTACCCTTAGCAATAACTCCCTGGCTCGACTTACAGTATTGGATAATAAGGCTATATCATCAGCAAAATCCAAATATGTTAGAATATTTGATTCAATCTTCGAATTATGCGGGGGACAATGGTAAATCCCATTTCCTTTTCACGTCTGTTAATTGCTTTTCAAAGTGCATAATCTAGTAAAATAATAACTAGGTAAGGTGATAGAGTATCCCCTTGTATAACTCCTGCTACTATATCAAAATCTTCAGATACGCCATCTGGTGAGTATAATTTCGATCTAGTATTATAATATATCGTATGTATTGTATTAAAGCTTATCAGATAGTCCATATGATCTAAGTACTTTAGTCATATGTATAGAATCAAATACCTTCTTGATTTAATAAATGTAAAGACAGCTGGTAAATTTGTATCCATAATTCCCTCCAGTATCCTTCTTATTGCTAATATCTGGCCGAAAATATATCTATTCTGTCTGAATCCATTTTTATTGGTTCCGAGTAGAGAATATAATTCTTAACGTACTCGATTGAGTATCATACGATTATAAATTTTATATATACTTATAATATTATATATATATATATATATATATATATATATATTTATATATAATACCATCATAATGGCTAAAATTCAACATTATTCCATTTCCCAAATTCGGTAATCTTGAAGAAGCAAGCTCCTGGTAACTACAGAGGAATGTCACATTCAGTAAGCAGTAACTGCTAAAATGACGAATAAAATGATACATATAGGTATCATTTACTATAGTCGTCACTATAGTTGAAAGACACCATATATATATACATACATCCTTTACTATGTCCCAATCAGAATAGATTCAGACCTGGAAGATCTACGATATCACACATATTAGCTCTCAGACGATTAATCGAAGGAGTGAAAAGTCACAATCTTAACGCTATTATCATTTTTGTCGATTTTAAGAAGGCATTCGACAGTATCAACAGATACATGATGCTCCGTACGGAGAATATAGGTATACGTTACGTATACCTATACGTATACTAGAATCATACGGTATACCCCCACAACATTATACACGCGATCGCCTTAACGTATAAAGACACTTACGCAAAAGTTATACTACCTGACTTAGAGACCGACATATTTAGAATAACATAGGGAGTCTTGAAATGTGACACACTAGCGCATTTTCTCTTTGTGATCATACTGGATTACGCCATGCCACAAGTCATTGACAGACGAGAAGCAGAATACGGACTCGAAATAATACAACGACAAAAGAGACGACATCCAGCAATACAGCTAACATACCTCAGCTACGCAGATGATATAGCTCGTGTATCACAATAAGTCGAACAAGCTCATCAACTACTAAATTACGTTAAAACATAAGTCGCTAATAGGTATCTTCAACTGAACGCAAATAATACCAAAGTCATGACATTCAATCACACACTTCCGCCGGAAGTGTGTGATTGGTGACGGTAGCACGCTGGTTAACAATGTTACACATTTCAAATACATGGGGGCAAGGATGGCTAACTCACAGAATTATTTTGAATTTCGTAAAGAGTTAACAAATCTCCGCTTTGCTGATGATATATCTATAGATGGTTTAGCTGGCTCGGAAGAAGAACTAATAAATTTAACTGAGTGTCTTTTTAAATCAGCAAATAGATTTGGAATGGAAATAAATCCTTCTAAAACTAAGCTTATGTTAAACGACGACAATTGTCAACCAAACATTGATATTCATGGCGAAATAATTGAGACCGTAAAAAGCTTCAAATATCTAGGATCAATCATAAACGAAAATGGATCAAGAAAAGAAATCCTGTCAAGAGCGGCACAAGTAAGTCAAGCATATAGCAATCTAAAGATAATATGGAATGATAAAGACATACGTCTAAAGTACAAGTTAAAACTCATGGACTCTCTTGTCAACTCGATATTCCTGTATGCATGTGAAACATGGACTCTAACTGCTGAACTCGAGAAAATAATACTAGCATTCGAAATGAAGAACATCAGAAAATTACTCGGTATAACATACCTTGATAGAGTTACTAATCAAGAAATAATAGACCGAATATCATCATCATTAACAAGTCCCTTCACCGATATCCTCACAACAGTTAAAAGGAGAAAACTGAAATGGTATGGACACGTGACCAGAGGCGATGGACTTGCCAAGATAATCCTTCAGGGTAATGTCGAAGGTAAAAGATCCCGTGGACGTCCAAAAAAACAATGGATAGATAATATAAAAGAATGGACCGGAAAAGGCTTCAATGAACTAAATGAAATTGTATATGACCGGAAGAAGTGGAGAACATTTTGTTTCAACGTGACACGCCCCCACGGCTCAACAGGCTAAGGGACCAAGGTAACAAGGTAAAGAGTTATCATAGTCAGTAATACATGAGATGAATTTAAACTGAAACTTCAAAATGAAAAACAGTCTTAAAATAAGAACTTTCAAACCACAAATGAACCTATATTATTATATGGTAGCGAATGCTGGACAATCGACTCCACAATGCGTAAGTAAATTGATGGTGTTATACCAGGCTACTTGGAATGGCCATAAATATATCATGGAAAGACAAGGTCACTAATATACAACTGTACAGGGGAATGCCAAATATCACTGAGGTAATAAAATAATGAAGATTGCGTCTAGCAGGTCACAGCATAGGGCATACCGACATACTACACAGTTAAATAAATCCGATTCCTACGACGATTTTATTATAGGAATCGGATTCAAATTGGTAAACAGATTCCTGTAAAGTATGTTTAGAAAACGGTTTATTAAAATGATTCCTAACATTATCGTGCAGGAATCGATATTATCGATTCAAAAACTAATTATTTACATTCAGTTTTTAAAAATGATTCATAAACTAATTATTGAGAATCGGTTTTTAAAAACGATTCTTAAAAAAATATAATGAATCGATTTTTAAAAACGATTCCTAAACGAATTATTGAAAATCGGTTTAAGTTATTGATGTAAGTATTACTTTTGTTATAGGTAGGCCTATATTATTTTTTAATATAGAAATAATAACATATTATACCTTTTGATTATTTTAATATATTGATTTAATTTTTACCTATGCAAATTAATTATTAATTATTATTTTAATTTTATATTTAAGTTAATATAGTGATTTTAATATATATAATATTATTTTAAAAACTAAAATTATTTAAGTAATCCTATGTATTTTTCTAAATTATCATAATCACATTCAAGTGACACCTTGAATTAAAATTGTAATCATATTTATATTGATAACACAATTAGAATCATGTTGAACTAATTGCTCAATATTGAATATATATCAGTCGAATATTGATTACATATTGTATTAAATATTATAATGTTATTGTTGTTGAATTTAATTTTTAAATCTAACTTAAATGAAATTATATAATATATTTTAATATATGAGTAAATACTTTTCTACGATACTAATATTTATTTTAATATTATATTTTAAATCTAAACGTACGTTCAACTTACATCAAAAACTTAAGTTAAACCGATTCCTATAGTAATAATTTAGGAATCGGTTTCATATTAACCGATTCCTATAGTATTACTTTAAGAATTGGTTTCACAATTTAAAACCGATTCTCATTAGACACTCAGAAAACGATAAAAACACAAATAAGAATCGGATTTTTTTAACTGTGTAGCGCACAACTTAATATTAATTTTATGTAAGCCAACACATTCATATACATCTTAAAAAACGACTGCGAATGTGAAGAAGACGAATTAAGAACACTAATGACGGACCGAGAATGATGAAAATTAATTGAAACTTCTGGTCGAGTGATAACTCGACTAAAGTAAAGTAAGTAAGTATACTTATAAGTATATATATATAGATCTGTGTATATTTAATATATAATGTCATATACAATTAAATTATAATATGATTATAATACCTATGACCTACTATTTAAGTATACTTATATATATATATATATATATATATATATATACATATATATTTAATTATAAATATAAATATATATATATATATTATACAATAAAGTTTAAATATAGTATCATACGTATATACATCATAGTCACACAATATTAAAACCAAACTTACCATAGAAATATTTATAAATAAAACAGCCATTCATGTGTAAACAGTGAAAACGCCCGCAATCACACGCAATCGAACAAAGTATCGATAGATGGGTGTTCATATGATATGTCCTTTCATTAATTATATTTGTATATTAGGCATTATAAGGAATACATTAATATTATTGATTGATAACTACGTCATTATATGAAATACAACGAATTAAAGTTTAAATTCGAATTTAATCAATAATATATATTAATTTTTTCAATTTAATTTATTGATGACATTTTATAATTTTTAATTTTAAATTTAAGGTTTAAATTATAAATATATTCATATTGAAATGCCTCGCAATTATAGGAAATTAAATATATTGCAATTAATATGTATTTTAGTGACACAATTGGTAACTCAAGAAATTGGTGCCAGTACAATTACTAAAGGTTTGTGTAATACATATAGGTATACATGCCTATATATAGGAATGTATACCTATATATATATAGGAATGTATACTTATATATATATATAGAAAGGTATACATACTATATATATATAGGTATATTTATTAATTTCGCAATTTTAAATTTAAATTAATAAAATTTATTTATTATGAAATGAATTGATTATAATCATTAAAATAATTATAATTATAATTAATTTATTTCGAAATCTGAAGCTTAAAGTTATTTACTATATATATATATATATATATATACTATACTATACGTTTTATACACGATACAACTAAATACAACTATATTCAATGCCGTAAAACATAACGTATTAACCTTGTAACTTCGTAATATTAATCCTCATGGTTAGAATCATATATGATTCCTATAGACATTAACATTGGGTGTGGACAAGATTCTAATGTCAACATAGTTAGAAGTTCCTTCACAAAATACACGAACGCGATTGTTTACGAATCGCATATCATTCAACTTTATAACGAACAACAAACAATAAGTCATTACGATAATTGTTAATTAGTCATTTATTTTGAAATTTCTAATTATTAAATAATCGCGCGAGATGAAATATTAAATTAATTATTACTATAAATACTACATTATATAACCTATTATGCATATGTACGTCGTCCGTGTGTAAGACTCATACGGGTAGACAATACACTTTGTATACAAGTATACCCAGTAAACAATAACATATATGTATATTTGTATGTTGTCGTTTACTGGGTTCTGTATATTTTCTACTTACACAGTGTAATTCACACTGTCCACAAGTACCCCGCGTATGATGTGTGTACAATGAACATTACGTATACATTTTATGATTACTACGTTCGTAGGATAAATTGCGAATATCATCAGAGAAATCTTCGCGTTGAACTACAATAGAATGAAAGTCAAATATTACTATAATTTAAAAAGTTAACTTTGTCGAATACAATTGGATGTAAATATGTTTTATTGTATTTATTGTAAATATATGTATATATATATATTTATATAAATATATATATGTGTGTGTATAAATACATGTATATATATATATATATATATATATATATATATATATAATGACGTAATTCTTAGGTAATAACGTGCAGCTAGACGGCGCTGCTAGTGATGTTAGTGATGATAATGAACGGTAAACGATCTAGCTGTTGCGTAATCCGCTATTGCGCAAGCTGCTATTGACGTATTGTATTCGCATTATGTAAACACCGGGCCAGGCTTGGGTCGTATACCACATACGTACACACATACGTACACACATACGTACACGCACACGTGACTTAATTGATTACATCACTGGTTACGTCAGATTCAATCGTAAACATCCGTCATACGCGTGGCATAGGCATATACGTATATATATATATATATATATATATATATATATATATATATATATATATATATATATATACTTACATGATGTAAGTTACATCATTATTACGTTTATCTGAAAAATTATATTATTCAAATAAAATAAATAATAATAAAAATAACATTAATATACATGGTCAATTATTAATAATTTAATTATTCATAATCAAATATTCATTAATTTATAAGCATATATCTAGAGGTTATAAGTCCCTAATACGGACATTCTAGATATCTTAATACGGACACCTTATAACCAATCAGCGCGCATCGTATGAACTAATCTGATTTTCACAAAAATCGCGTGCGTTATAATATTAATAGCACCAATAAAGCTAAATCTAAAATTTGTATTATTTAGATACGTTAACTGTATTTTTAATTAAAAAATTAATAAAAATAAATAAATTTTCATTTAACACATTCTTTAGTAATATAAATATTAACTTATCTGAAAAAATATCTGCATCATCTCTTGATAATGATATTTATAAAACTATGCAAGGTAATAATACAAATTCATTATTTTTTACAAAAATTTCAATTTATGAGATTTTGAATGCGCCCCGTGAACCATGATACGGGGTCCGATGGGGTTAAGGGTTAATTTACCGGATGTGTACGTGATATATATATATATATATATATATATATATATTATAGTATGTGCGGCGCATACTTGTTCGCTCCGAGCGTGTGTGCGTATACTAATAATCTATAGACCAACATAAAGGTAATACGTGTAACGATGTCATAGTACAATGTAGGAATATTTAAATGTAGGAATAGAGTCTATATCAAGTATATATCATATTTATATATATATATATATATATATATATATGTATGTATGTTTAATTATGTATACGTGTATGCATGTTGTATTGAAAACAACAATAGCCGTATTGTTTAAAGCTGCGCATACTCTCGTGTCTTCGCTGAACGATTCTTACCTTATTATAATGATCACGTTAACTTAATTGTATACAGCTATAACCTAATGCTATCATCGCTAGAATGCACCCACACACCTATTATACGTATATAGGTATGTAGGACCTTATTATAGGTGCCTGTGTGGCTATGTAGGCTAAGGCATAAGGGTGCTGCGACAGGGGGCGGGGGGATATGTCCCCCAACTATAAAATCTAGGGGGACCTCCTATGTATTGGTCCCCCCCCTTTTACCATACCATTTATTATGATAGGTTGGTCCCCCCTACATACACACCATCGTTCCAGCGCCCCTACTAAGGCGTAAGACACATAAGCAGTAGGATACAGTTACCCTTAGATTACGATTATTGAAACGGTAACGCGCGCATGCGTTTCATCGTCGGTTAATAGCGTAGTAGCATCCCATTGTTATCCGGTATTACGTAAGAGTTGTTTGAAGTCGTCGCACTACTACAATCGATGACGTTACCGCACGTAATGGTGGCACGGGGGAGGCGGGAGACAGGCAGTGCCGTATCGATTAGAGATATCGTACGGCTCTAGTTATAATTGCTAGGGAATTAACCACCGCCTATCATCTTAACCACCCGTCACCCGTCATCCCTCCCTCCCGTCCCCTTCCCTCCATTACGAACAATACGACGTCCGCGCCGAGATTAGCGACTTCCTCATTAGTACCCACGTGATCGCGTCATCATTATAATCGGTGAGTCATCATTATAATCGGTGAGTCATCATTACAGTGATCGGTGAGTCATTAATGTAATCCCCCACCTACCCAGCCGCCATAACGTGGTTTCGTGTGTTGTGGTCACGTGATTATTTGTGACGAATGTAGTCGGTAGTACACGGTGTACGATATAGTGTATAGCACACGTGATGTTAAGTATTAGATCACGTGATATATTGTATATAATCACGTGGTGGATAGCATAAAGAGGAATAAAGTATATTACCACGTGGAATATGTAGTACCGAATCACATGATACGTAGCATGCATACCACGTGGTTTGTATGAATATCACGTGGAATACTTTACCCGTGGTGCATCACGTGGGATGACATATCACATCGGGTGTGAAATGTATTAGTATAGATTTGTGTGTGTGTGTGGGTGGGGGTGCAGTAGTTTTTATATGGTTATATCTTTGTAATGGTGATGTCAGTAGAGGTGATGGTGACGGTGGTGGTGGTTGTAGTGATGGTGGTAGAGGTGATGGTGCTGGTGGTAGAGGTGATGGTGCTGGTGGTGTTGATTGTTTTGTAGATGTAGTGTGCTTCGTTGTGTGGTGTTGTTGGTGGTCATGCGTAGATGTAGTGGTGTTGATGTTTAGATAGTATTATTGATGGTGGTGGTGATGGTAATGGTGATGGTGATGGTGGTGGTATGGTGATGATGATGATAGTGGTTATAACCATATATGGTGCTAGTTATAATGCTATGGTGGTATTTCGTTCGTGATATTAGTAAGTAAGTTCATTATTTATTTTTGCTTGTATATTAACATCTCACATGTTTCTTGCGCGGCGTACTTCTAAGGGGAGATCATTACATAAAGAATGAATAGATAAACTGGAAGATCTTTTTCCAATTCGTATATGACGAATCTTATGAAATTTCGATATACCTATAGGTATATATCAATAGAAATATTCTATAGAAATATATTGTCTAACGATCTTATTATTATCTTCATTTAGAATATTGCTGATATATGTTAGCGATATGAGGAATGTATACGATTTTATATAAACACATCAGCAAGATACCAACTTAATAATCTTAAGGTGAGGGCTCCATACAAACAATACGATGTTAGCTCTATCTAAACATGCTAAGTATATATAGCTAATAGAGATAAATACATACTTTTTTTATTCGACAGATATTTTCATCCATCATATATATATATATATATATGTTGTCTTTATATAAATATAATAAATTTAAAATAGTGTACACAATAGGAACGATTGGTTTAATATTTATTTTTTATTTTGTCATCATTAAATGCAAGTTTATCATCCTTTATTTAACTAATATAAAATATAATAATTTTAAGAAATGTTATGAATTTATAAATAAGATACTAAAATGTATTTGTATACAACTTATTAGTTATACTCATTAAATATATATAGGTGTACAGTTTGCATGCGTGTATGTATTTATGTATATACGTATAAATATATATATATATATATATATACATATATATATATATATATATATATATATATATAAGTACATGTATCATACATGATGTATGTAGGCGTGAATATACAGTATACTTGCATATACTTAAATTATAGAAAATATATATTTTTTTTGCATACAACGTATAAGAAATAATGTATATGTCATCATATATTCGTGGATAAGGCCAGACAATGATAACACGTCTGCATATGTTCCCATATATGTGTACGTATAGCATAGATACACACATAAACACACATACACGCATACAAACATACACACAAATATATATATATATATATATATATATATACAGGTCATGTTGGAGAATTCCCTTGGTTCCCAAACTCTCGTGGTATTGATGAATATATTTACGAAGTTATAATAATCATTGTATGAATAATTACATACGGGTATTGTATTGTATTGTACTGTGTTGTATTGTATTGTATTGTATTGTATTGGAATTATTATATATAATATTATTATATATATTAATCTTCCGTGTAAATAAATATATTATTATTAACAATCATTTAAAACTATAATGGCGGCTACACAATTATCCGTGACCTTTAAATCGTGTACCAGTGACCTTTAACCTTCGTACTCGTGACCTTTAGTTCTCGATACCAGCTATACACCGATATCACATCTCATGCGTAGATACAATTGTTGTATACATTGTGTATAAACACTCAAGTGAAATGTACACGACATCAATTGTTATCGAAATCATAATGATCATTTGAATTACTTTGAAAACGTACGTTTTACATAAATGATATGTATATATTATAATTATATCAATACGTAACTTATAAATAGTTTACCTAAGAGTGTACAACTAATATACTGTGAATGTGTAACGTACTTCAATACATGTAGACTTACCGTATGTTATTGTTATCTATTGATTGACAGTTTATTTAAACACTTAAATATGTATAGTATTATTATAAATTATATATATTTATATATTTATTAAAATCGATTTAGAATAAATAATAATTCTATAGATATATCTGAATTCGATTATAAATATATTTCTGGTAATAAATATTATTATAGAAATAATATATGTCCAATCAGAAAAAACGCGTGATTTTAAAATTAATATTTAAGAAATAAAATATAAATATGTATAGAAGAATATTAGATAAACAATAATGCTCTATGTAATGAGTTCTATAGAACTTAGAACCTAGAACCTATAGGTATGGTTTATATTTATATTGGGTTATATTTATATGGGGTTATATTTATATGGGGTTATATTTATATGGGGTTATATTTATATGAAGTTATATTCCCGGAGTTGTAAATAGCGAATATATGCATGATGTTATATATATATGAGATTGTTATGTTCGAAGTTAAATATTTGAGGATTTATATCTGATATTGTATGTATACATGAATACATATATGTTATTGTATATGACTATATATATGACTATATATATATATATATATATATATATATATATATTTATTCTATAAAGATATATTACATGTAATTGCAGCTGATATATTGCTATGAGATCATCGCTGAACAATCGTGTGTTGTATACATAATTAGCGAATAAACATCATATGCGCATGCGCAGAACACATCTCCTATGCTTTATATCGATGACCTCTGTCCGGAGGAGGAGTAGTGGACGGTGTCCGAACTCGATGGGGTACTCGAGCCGGCGACCAATCAGCGTCGAGCTCTGAGAGGGAGGGCGCGTGCTCTGTTCATCAACATTACTACCACCACAATCACAACCCACATCATCATCATCATTACAACCACAGCCGACATCATCATCATCATCACCACACTCGCAACCGACATAATCATCATCACTATCGACATTATCATCACCACAATCACAACCCACATCATCATCGACATTATCATCACTACAATCACAACCGATATCATTATCATCATATTTAATATTACCACCACCACAACCACAATCGACATCATTATCATCATCATCACCACATGGTAGATCTTTCTGTGTGTCAGCACCTACCAACTGGAATAAACTTCCGACAAAATTACGTTGTGAAATTAATTACAATATTTTCCGACGTAAAGTAAAATTGTTTTTACTTCATTAATATTAATATTGTTTTATATTTATTTATCTAAATTATTTAAATAAACATGTTATACTTATTTAATTTTATCTGTTTCATTTTTATCACACACTGTTGAGTAATGTAATTCGTTTTATATTTTTACGGTGTTTAAATAAACAATCAAATCAAATCAAATCAAACCACAATCGCAACCGACATCATCACCGACACCATCATCGTCGTTACTAACAGCATCATCATAACCATCGCTATCAACATCAACATCGCCATCACAAGCACCATTACTATAACTAATGATATATATATATAAATGAATGAATGGATTCGTTTATTTAAAACACTGAATATAACACCGAAGTCCTCGTGGTGTATAACGTAACGAACGAACAAATATAAATAAAGTAATAGATTTTAAAAAGTGATGTCTAAATGAGCTGATGTTAAAATATGTATAGTTTTTTTATTTTTTTATTTTTTTTTATTATTTTTGAGTATTTCTATCAATTTAAAGTGTTTTACGAGATCAATCGAATTAAAAATTATATAAAATTGACAAGACTATTTACTTTTAAAAAAACCAAGAATGTCATTTTCTCAAGTGTGTACTTGTTGCACTTAGTAAGCATACTAGTAAATAGTAAATGCCTACTACTTCTTTGATTATTAATATTAGTATCTGAAATTGTACTGTATATAAAAAACATGTAATAATAGAGTATGGGTTAGTATATAGTATACTTATATTATTAAAATAAATTTTAATAAACCTCACATTTATAATAAAAAAATATAAAAAGTATTTATACTATTTTTTACATACTTTTAAATAAATAATATTTATAAAATGCCAATAATATTATGAAGTATACTTCCTATAGGATAATATCTATTAAATAAAACAAATTACTTCATTATCTTCATTAGTTTTGTATCCAAATGACTTTATCTAGAGCTAAAATTAACATTGTAATCCCCAACGCCAATTTGCACCCTTAATATTATGTTGGAACACACACATATATATATTGAAAGTTTATTTAAACACTTAAATAGATCATAAGTGATTTCTCAAAAGTGTATAGGGGAAAATCTCCGATTACTGACCCCATCACGTATCTCAGTAACTATAAGAGATATCAAAAAATTATATATATACATGAACTGTTAGAAATTTAATTATACATATGAATACGTATTTTGTTTTAATAAATATTCAATCCTATAATTGTTATTTGATAAAATGTAATATTCTGTTTTTACTTTTTAAATATCTGAATAATAACTTTTTTTAAATCATTGTAAATACTTTATTAATTAAAAGAAAACTTAATACTCTATATAATATTGTAGATCAATAAAATGTTTATAAACATTATACAAATAATTCAATTTGAATAATTATTAACCAAAATATCTTAATTATAGCAACCCATATGATTTTACTATTACCGACCTCCTAAATTACCATAATACCGACCGCATGTTATGTATAATATCCAATCAAAATAGATTAGTATTTTACTTTAATATATGTCATAAGTTGCATGTGTATCATTGATATAGATTAAGGATTCGTCATTCCATTCGATTATATACATACTGATTAATAACTAAATATGAAATAATAATATACACTATTTTTATATAATTACTATCAAGTTTAAATTTAAATTTAATAGTACTATTAAAACATAAATTCAATAAAAAATAAATTACCTGAATGTTATAATTAATTATATGTATGTATATCTACTATTTTTATTGGATATTATAATACTACAATTAATTATACCACCATTATTTTAGGGGTCGGTAATGGGAGAAGGGGGTCGGTATTAGGAACAGGTATCCGATTACCGACCCCCCTGTTTATTCGTGTAAATATAATTATATCAAAAATATAAAATAGTCACATCATTCATTTGCACAATATTACCCTAATTAAAAAATTTCAAATAAATATATTTAATATTGAATAAGTTATTACATATAATCATTTAGAGGTCGGTAATCGGAGAATTTCCCCTATATAGAATACAAATAATAAATTAAGTAAAACAATAAATACCATTAATAATAATAAAATAAAATGGAATAAACTGTACGGAAATTAATAAATAAAATAACTTGACAAACAATATTAGTATTACAGGTTGCTACGTGATATATATATATATATATATATATATATATCAATTATGAATGTAGCCTATAGTTACGTGCTACCACTAGAATAATAATAAGTTAAAAGTTAAGTCATCCCAATATGATAGAGCTATACACTATGGGGTAGAGCTTTAACCCTATAGGGTAAATCTACAACCATATGGGGTAGAGATATATCACTATGTGGTAGAGCTTTAACTCTATAGGGTAGAGCTATAACCATATGGGTAGAGCTATAGCCCTATGTGGTAGTGTTTAAATCCTATCGGGTAAAGCTTATATCCCTATTGGGTAGAGCTTTAACCCTATAGGGTAAAGCCTATATCCCTATGGGGTATAGTTTTAACCCTCTTGGGTATAGTTGTAATCCTATAGGGTAAAGTCAATATCCCTATTTGGTATATCTATATCACTATAGTGCTATTACACCCAGCATCGATTACCGTATGTCCGTGCTATCCAATTCAATGTATCCAATTCAGTGTACCAGAATACTTGATAACGATATATGATTGTATTAATATGTATGTATATATCAGCATCACCGACACCAGCCTCTCAGCCTCCTCATCCTCGTCATACAAGGATGCTGATGTTCTATAAATAGCTCTTCTGAGGCAGAGATTCCCATCTCATCTATAATGCAGTGGATTGTTTGCGGCCCCACACACGCGCGGACCGTCTTTTGTTTGATTATAGTAAACAACTTCCGAAGCAAACTTAATAAGGACATACACACACACACATATAAATATATATATATATATATATATATATATATATATATATGTATCTAAATATAATATAATTAAATCTATATTCTATTATTCGTTTAATTTAGCGTATACATTTTATATTATATATTTATATATATATATATGTGTGTATATAATTTTCTAAGCGTCATCAATAATAAATACATAACTATATGACGTTAAGGGCAATGTAGTGACATGGCGATGCATTGCCTGATGCCATTGCCCTGTTCTATAGAAGATAATCAACTATGTAAACTATGATGAATACACAATGATTATAATATGTATATATATATATATATATATATATATATATATATATAATATCATAAGTTTATATTATAAGTATATATTTATACTTACAGATGAAAGCCATAGTATATTAGCAAACATCCATTATCATATACTTATTATATTAATTATATTATTTCATAAAAACACGACTAAATACCTACACACACACACACACACACACACACACACCCACACACACACACACACGATATTAATGAACGCACCTCGTTGTTGTTGTTACTTCGTTGTCGATTACGTAATACCTTGTGTTGATTACGTAACTCGTACAGTGTTGTTACGTAACGCAGACAGTCACGTGACTATGTGTGTTATGTTCTCGTGAAGGACATACCTAGTCTGTACCACATGCTTACGCGTAAAGTATCGATAGGTTATATAAAGTATCGATGTATATATAAATAAATAACTATATTCATACATGTATATATATAGTAGCGGTATTATGTATTATATATGTGTATATATGAATATTAATTAATAATTTGAAGTCACTAACCGCAGATAATTCACGCTCGCATCGTTACACACACGTGAGCGCGCACACGAGAGCGCGCACACGAGAGCGGTCACGCGCGCGCTCGCTAGACTATTGACGATATTCACATCGATAGGTGGCCGTACCGGCGTATAGAGTAAACACGTGACCAGCACACCACGTGATGTCCGCCGTCACTGACCTCTGGGGTCGTAATCATCACGTGATCTGTGTTATCGCTGCTATCAGCATTAGTGTACTGCTGTATCATATCACATAGTCTCGAGAACATATGTTATACATGACCTATATATATATATATATATATATATATATATATATATATATATATATATATATTAATTAATTAATTACTTATATTAATAAATCCATATAGACCGTTGTATACATCGTAATAAGGTTATTAATATAAGCATTATCGTATTCAATAACACACACACAAACACACATGCATTGTATACACGGTACTTCCGATATACCTCTGTCTCATATTGTGTGTGTGTCAAATGTAACGTTATAAGTAACGATTAAAAATATAGATACTACTTATTAGGTAGGTCACTAGAAATATCCACATTATAGCCAATTCATTGATATTACTAAGTATAAAGTATTTGATTATATTTTATAACACATAATTAATAATTATTAATAATTTTCGCTTAAGCGATTAGGATTTAAAGTATTTTTTCTTATGATTTTAATTATGTAAAATGTAATTTAAATGATACACTATAGTAATTGTTATTTTAATAGTATTTCATTGGTAATTTATTTAACTATATGTTATAACATATAACATATCATATATGATATAAAGAGATTGATGATCTTTATTAAATGTAGTGTTAAATCTACACAATGCAATACTTTGTTTCACAATCTGTGTGTGTATGTGTGTGTATGTGTGTGTGTATGTGTGTGTGTGTGAAACCTTATAAGGTTATATAAGGTCATAAGGTTATACATTATTTTATTTATGTATGTATTAATATACTTAACTCATTAATGTTAATTAGTAATGTTAATATTATATAATATTTTTAATAAAAAATGTATTATAAATATGAAATAAACTTGATTATATATATTAAATAATAATTTATAAACTAATTATATATGTATTAATCATTAATTTTATCAAATTACATTATAAAAAGTGGTCCGAATTAGGGTAAAAATGAAAATAAACACTTATTTATTTTTTTTAAATAACTTTTTAACTATAATTATTATATGGTAATGTTACAAACATATTTATATTTATGTAATTAATTCTTGTGTAGGCCGTTTATAAGCTCACGACGTTTGGGTTTATTCAACAAGAATGGTTGTGTTTACGGTTCATTAAATGAAATCTCGATATATCCTATAGGAAATAAAATAATACAAATGGTCTGTTTAGTTATAACTATATCTATAGATTAATTCAACTCAACTCTACTATTATAATCATATCGCGTGATACGGGCGTCATCGGGCGGGCGCCGTACCTTAGTGCAACATCTCTACATAATTATATAAAACATAAACAACAATTGGAAAATAATAATTATTAAAGGTTCTAGAAACCCTTATTTAACATGTCTGAAATAGGATATTCTCCCTTATATATTTATTAAGTGTATTAATTATATGTTAATTAACACAATAATGTGATAAAAATAGTACATAGTATAATTCACTGTTAACGACAGATATTCGTGTATTATATATATATATATATATATAATTTAAACAAAATTCATATTTAATATCAAATATTACTTCGTATTCTAAAATCAGATTTTCATTAGAAGAGATATTAATGAATATTAACGTAGAAATGAATCAATCTATACCTATTAATAGATATAGGTATTAATAGGTACGTATTTATTAATAGGTACGTATTTATTAATAGATACGTATTTTAATCCATCATAATCACTATTAATATATATCGTTTGAAAATAGTATCGGGAGCGTTCGAATTATACAGTAATGCATATATTCGTGCTTTTGAATATATATATTCAAAATCATATATGATTTCCTGTATAAAATAATAAAAAAGATATTGAATATATTTACGTAGGTATAAAAGTATACATATGTGTATTTTATATCATATATGTGTAGTATACAAATCGATAGTCCATAGGTGTAAACGAGTAAACTACTAGGGTAAACGAGCCGAGTATATTTCGGGCGGATTTTGATTTTAATATCGATTTAGATTGCATTTTTTTAGATTATTTCGATTTATAATTGATTCCGAGTATGCTTATTTCGATTTCGAGTAATCAATAATTAACGCGAGTACTCGAAATGATAACTATTGTATTATAAAATATATTATATTTTATAATTTGTTTTATTTCGAAAATTTGAAATATTTTATTGTAAACATGTTGATTACAAATTGTATGTTTCCCTATATATGAGTTGATTCCTAAATAGTAAAACGGTCAATTCCCGATAAGTCGGACTCGCAGGGGACCGGGAAAAGTTTCCGACTTAGCGAGATGTCTGACTTATCCGAGAATATTATTAGCGCCTATTTAGTAATTTAATACATTTCTCTAAAATAATGGCCGAAATTAAATTCAAGATTACATTGTTTGTTGTTATATCATAACGGAACACTATCCGCAGTTTGTTATGGGCATATTCATATGTTATAATGTTTATGAAAGTTACCTAATAATGGAATATTTTTTCTCCGGTTATGATTGAAACATGTATATTTGTCTGTATCAATGTCAACATTTACTGCCTTTCTTATATTCTTTCATTTATTGTCATAAATATTAATTAGCCTGTATAACTCATCATTAGTTTGTATCCATCCATATAACGTCGAACATTCATTATTATTTTCATTCGTGATAATTTGTTTCTTTTTTCCATTTCCAATTATTGTTATAGCTAACTATTTTTCATTAATAGAAATAAAATTAGTTTAAACAAAGAACATTTTCTTTTAGAAATTGTCTTATTCTCGTATTTATAAAATGAATAATTATAAAACTAATATCGATTTTAGATACGTAAAATAACTCGTATTTCATTGGTTTACAATTTCTTTTGAAAGTTGATTTCAATTCAACTCAATGGCTCCGAATTCGGTATTAATATGCGCCGAGCATTCATTTCATATGAATAGATATATTAATTAGATAAATTTCATAATACTGTACTGCACAATGTGAAACCTGATATATTAGTATAAATAGATATTTTAATTATACGCATTACCATTTGATTGCATCACTACCTATTATATTAACTTTGTAATGCTATTTATAACTATATTATACATTATTCAAAGTAAACATTTCTAACAATTAATAAAAAGTTCGACTTATCCAGTATAAAAATCAGAAAATTTACTATAATATGTGTCCAATCCAACTTATCCGACATATCCGATTCATTAAAAATGGAACTAGATACACATCCAACCAAACCAATTAAATGTATCTGACTTATCGAAAAATCTGACTTATCCGTAGTCCGACTTACCGAGAGTTGACTAGTTGACTGTATATAGAAAAGTGAAGGTTGGATTCAAAGCTATCATATCGCGTAGTGGAAACAGAATACATCGGTGTTCCCGATTCTATATACGATAGGTAGAACACGTATACATGATGTCGGGCTACATATATGTTTTATGTATGAAATGTATGTGTTTCATCTAAAACAAAATAGCTCGGCAGGGTATATCCTATATATCTATAGATAATTTCAGAACGACGAATTCGTCTGTCTATAGACAACTACAGTTAACAAAATAATATACTCATTTTGTACATAACGATTTACGATTTGTATGCGAAACATATTATATGTATTTATATGCGTGTTCCTGCTGTAACAAACGGTGTGTTAGTTAATTTTCATTATTTTGAAAAGGTTCGAACTATTTCGAATTGTAATATAATATTACTGAATCCATTTGAAAACCTTAAAATTGAAAAAGTTTATATAACTAGTACATACTATAAAATAGTGTATATATATATATATATATATATATATATATATATATATATATATACTATAAAATAGTATATAAAATACTATGTATAAATATTAATATTGTAAAGGTTTATTAGACAATATCAAATTTAATTTGTAAATAATATTTAAACAAAATAAAAACAAAGTTAAAGTTTATATAATAATTAATTATTATAATCTATTCAATAATATATTATAAATTGTTTTAAATAGTCAATAATAAATGATATATAAATATACAGTCTATCAAATATTTGTTAATGTAAATTATATGATATTGATAAACAATTTGATCATGCTGATATAAATCAATAAGGTAGACAATTTAGGATTGAATACAAATGTATACTTAGTAGACTCAAATAATAAAATATAACATACACAGGTAGTATGTATCAATATTCTATTATTATTTTAATTAAACAAAAGTAGGTTATTTTAATTAAACCTATATTAGGTTTCCTAATAGTATTATTCTAATATTGATGATTCATATTTTACTTATCGATTCATAATTGAAAATTAAATGATATTTTATTAAAAATTGTATTTATATATTATTATAAAATATAAGATTATAATATATAGATCATAATATATATTCAACATATATATAATTATATATAAAATATAGTAAGTAGGGGAAAGTCCCCGATTACCGACCCCTAAATGATTAGTTGTAATAACTTATTCAATATTAAATATTTTTATTTGAAATTTTGTAATTTTTGTAATATAATGGCAATGAATAATGTGGCTATTTTAAATTTTTGATATAATTATATTTACAAGAATATACAGGGGGTCGGTAATCGGATACATGTGCCTAATACCGACCCCCGTCCCCTATTACCGACCCCCTAAAATAATCGTGGTATAAATAATTGTAGTATTATAATATCCATAAAAATAGTAGATATACATAAATATAATTAATTATAATATGACGTAATTTATTTGTTATTGAATTTATGTTTTAATAGTAATATTACATTTAAATTTAAATTTATAGTAATTATATTAAAATAGTGTATATTATTATTTAATATTTATTTATTAATCAATATGTATATAAATAACTGGAATCATGAATCCTAAATCTATGTCAATGATACACAAATAAGTTATAACATAATTTAAAGTAAAATACGGATCTATTTTGAATGGATATTATAAATCACATGGGGTCGGTATTAGGGTAATTTAGGAGGTCGGTAATAGGAAAATCATATGGATTGCTATAATTAAGATATATTGGTTAATAGTTATTCAAATTAAATTATTTTTATAATAGTTATAAAAATTGTATTGAACTACAATATTTTGCACAACATTAAGTTTTCTTTTAATTAATAAAGTATTTACAATGATTTAAAAAAAGTTATTATTCAAATATTTAAAAACTAAAAACAGAATATTACATTTGATCAAATAACAATTGAAGGATTAAATATTTTTTTAAACAAAATATGTATTCATATTTATCATTAAATTACTAACAGTTCATTTATATATAATTTTGTGATAACTCTTATATTTACTGAGATACGAGAGGGGGTCGGTATTAGGAGGGGTTCGGTAATCGGGGACTTTCCCCTACATTTTATATCGACATTTATAAATTATTACTCAAACTTTTGGTAGACACAGAATTCCAGCCAAATATTGGATATATGTCTACCAATTGGATATTTGTATGCAAATAATTCCTACGAAATCCATATAAGATATATATATATATATATATATATATATATATATATATATATATTAGTATATGTATGCATGTATATATGTTCCCGTGTATAAATATACCAGCACATGTAGGTATTCACAAGTCCAGACGATAAATCCGCGAAGCGAATTGCCGCGTATCCGGGTACACGATCATTGAGAATATAGTCGCGCCGTGGGAGACACGCCCCTAAACACACACGTACTCGTGTATACGCGCTCGAACGCGCGTGTGAACGTACGACTGCGGCGTCTACTGCTTATGTACTCCATCGCGATGATGCCTTGATACACTTAGTTACTTCCAGATATCATCATGTTATTATACACTCTGTATATACAAACATATATATATATATATATATATATATATATCATTATTATGTATAGTGATTTAGCACTAGATCTTTGTTAATAAGTTATACAAATATTATCATAATGATAATTATATTAATACAAATAATACATTTATTGAGTTGTTCAAATTATACATAAAATATATATTATCACTTCTATAGAAGTATATGTATATATGTATATATATATATATATATATATGTATATACATATATATATATATATATATATATATATATATATATATATATATATATGTATATGTATATATATATATATATATATATATATATATATATATATATATATATATATATATATATATGTATATATATATATATATATATATATATATGTTAGTATACTACAGTATATATATATGTAATATATATATATATATGTATATATATATATGCCTATAGTATTGGTCCGGACGATGTTCGAATATGCTTACTATATGCATGATACCTAACATGATGAGTTACATTGGAAGCTGTATATAGAGAGAGAATTGAATATAAAAACAGTTTATTTTATAGGATATCATCATATTTATATTGTACGGTAAACTATAAAACTATGAATACATTCAACACTAATACAAAAGCTCGGAGACTATAGTCTATATATATAGCCAAGAATATACGAGTTAACATGTCGACATGTTTATACTTCATGTGTGGATGTTTTAATTACAGCTAAATAGTGATAACATATCAATTCTTATGTATTGTTATGATTAGGCATAATTATTTACGTATATGGTGTGTAGTGAAATAATACTATTTATTATTAATAATATCTGTCATATTTTTAAATATAGTAAATTTTATAAATTATATTTACTATATAGATATAAGCATATATAAATAATATATATAATCTTATATGATTTATTTTATTATTATTAATGGTAATTATTGTTTTACCTAATCTATTATTTGTATTCTATATATACACTATTGAGAAATCATTTATGATTTATTTAAGTGTTAAAATACACTTTCAATCAATCAATCAATTAATCTAAACAATATCTAAATTAGAGAAAACTATGGTTTACTATATCGGACTATCTATTATAACCAACTTTTACTATAATCGAGAACACCCAATTGCATGCACATAGACTTAAAACCAGAACATCTAGTTGAAAGTGCTAACAGGCATTTTATACGCGAGGAGTACTACAAGTAGCGTTTACTGTATATGTATATATATATATATATATATATATATATATATATATATACATGTATATGTATATATATATATATATATATATATGTATGTATATATATATATATGTATGTATATATATATGTATGTATATATATGTATATATATATATATATATATATATGTATATATATGAAGAACATAATGGTGTAGAGTACAGCGCAGTGATTTCGTAGCACGTGACTTAGAACTGTATTCACACGTGTGCACATCTCCATGTCACGTGTCTCCAACATCACGTGGTAACACCGCATCAGCAGACGTCATCAGATACCCGCGAATTATTATTAACATAGGTCGCTAGCACTACTACTACTACTACTACTAGTAATACTACTACTACTACTACTACTACTACTACTACTACTACTACTACTACTACTACTACTACTATTACTACTACTACTACTACTACTAATACTTCTACTACTACTACTACTACTACTACTACTACTACTACTACTACTACTACTACTACTACTACTACTACTACTACTACTACTACTACTACTACTACTACTACTACTACTACTACTACTACTACTACTACTACTACTACTACTACTACTACTACTACTACTACTACTACTACTACTACTACTACTACTACTACTACTACTACTACTACTACTACTACTACTACTACTACTACTACTACTACTACTACTACTACTACTACTACTACTACTACTACTACTACTACTACTACTACTACTACTACTACTACTACTACTACTACTACTACTACTACTACTACTACTACTACTACTACTACTACTACTACTACTACTACTACTACTACTACTACTACTACTACTACTACTACTACTACTACTACTACTACTACTACTACTACTACTACTACTACTACTACTACTACTACTACTACTACTACTACTACTACTACTACTACTACTACTACTACTACTACTACTACTACTACTACTACTACTACTACTACTACTACTACTACTACTACTACTACTACTACTACTACTACTACTACTACTACTACTACTACTACTACTACTACTACTACTACTACTACTACTACTACTACTACTACTACTACTACTACTACTACTACTACTACTACTACTACTACTACTACTACTACTACTACTACTACTAGACCATCAGTACCACCACTAGGTCATCTGATGATGACGTAATCATTAGCGTCGTTATCATTACGTAATAACGGCCAGCTTCGTTAGTTTCATGTTCTCTATCGCCGCCGTGTGTCGCTCCGTGTCCGTATATACTATAGTAGTGGTAGTAGTAGTGGTAGTAGTAGTGGTAGTATTACGCATACTACAATTAGATATAGACGCGTACCAGACTGGACACATGAGAACTTTAATATATGCTAACGGTGGATAGTCACGTGATATCTAATTCATATATATATATATATATATATATATATATATATATATATATATATATATATATATATATATATATATATGGTATAGCGTATAGTATACGGATATAAGCGTTGCAGTGAATACCGATTTAGAAATAAATAAAACATAGGAATATTATATATAATAATGATAGTTATTTATTAAAATATCATTTTTCTATCTTCATTTTTAGTTTATATTATATTTATTTGTATTCCTAAATTGTTTCAAAACAAGATGGAATTTTTCTATTGTTGTCGACCATTCTATATATAGACCTATATGTAATTACATGTATTATTTCTAGATTATAATCGATTACAATATAAAGATGATCAATCATCTTTATATTATAATCGATTACAATCTAGATATAATACAATTGAGAGGTATATCTATAGATACGAGATGACCTAGTAATAACTCGGGTATGGGCGATGTATATATCATACATATAATTACATCATATATATATATATATATATATATATATATATATATATATATATATATACTATATATATATATATATATATAAGGATAATTTAAGGATAATTTATTATTGCAAAAAAAATTTTAACAATAAATGGCTAAACAAAATAGTCAAATTGACTTTCGAGGTGTTTGGCCAGAGTAAATAATAATGCAATTACATATTATACATTCAAACATGTATATGTATAGAAGGATAATCAAAGGGAATATATAAGTGAAGGAAGCTTCGGGGTTGCCCAAATCCCATATGGGTAGCCCACACCCAGGAGTGTAATACTCAGTGATTTATTTAGCGTTTCAAACAATCAGAAATATAATCCCTATGTTAATCCATCCAATATTACATATTAGTAATTCATAATAATAAATAAATAATCACGGAGCTTAATAAAAGAAAACAAATAAAATAAAAATAATTTCTTTGAGGATCTGTTCCACTTCTATCAATCAGCTTGAATAGTCACCATTAGTCCATCAAACATGTAAAATAAAATATAATTAGTAAATAGCTAGGTAAGAAATTTTTAATTTTTTAATAAATAACTTAATAGGTTTTATAATTTTTAATTTGTTACTTAGATTATTCCATAATTGAATACTTGCATAATGTACAGCATAACAACTAATATTAATTCTACATTTCGGTATAATAAATCTATTTTTAGCCCTAGTACAACTGTTGGAACAAAGTACAAACTTTTGTAATAGTTTAGTTCTATAGACTCTATTAAAAGCATAATGTGTATTTTTTAATAATGTGACTTTAACTAAGTCAACTATTTTCAATATATTATGTCTTTTATAAATGAAGTTGATATTAGTTCTCTGGGGTAGTTTATAAATACATTTAAGTACCTTGTTTTGTAATACAATAATTTTGTGTACTACTGATTTATAATTAGAGCCCCATGACGAACAACAATAACTTAATCTAGAGTGAAATAGTGCGTTATATAATAAAATTAATGATTTTATATTAATTTTATTACGCAGTTTATAAAAGACAGCTACAATTCTAGATAAATTGGAGGCTAATAAAGTAATATACGGTTTCCAAGAAAGTTTATTATCAATGATAATACCTAGAAATTTAAATTCATTTTGACTTTTAATAAGTATTCCATTTAATGAAATATTGAAAATATAAGGTTTATGTTGACCAAATATAGTATAAGAAGTTTTAATTAAATTTAATGATAGTTTATTGTAACATAACCATGAGTAAATATAACCAATATATTTGTTAGCTTTTGACTCCAATATCGATACATCTTTATCCGCGAATACTAAGGTTGTGTCGTCAGCAAATAAGATACAACCATTGTCGTCCATAACGTTAGATATATCATTTATATATAACAAGAACAACAATGGTCCCAATACGGAGCCTTGTGGAACACCTATATTAATACCTAGTAAATTTGAATTACATTTCTGATAACAGACATATTGTTTTCTATTTGTTAGATAACTGCATAATAGATCTAGAGTTATACCTCTAATGCCAAAGTAAGATAACTTATTTAATAATATATTCGTATTTAAAGTATCAAATGCTTTTTTTAAATCAATTGATACTGCGAGATAATTAACCTTGTTATCTAAATTGTTAACTAGTATATCATTTAAATTATCAATTGCGTCAGCAGTAGATCTATTTGACCTGAAACCAAATTGATTACAGTGTAATACATTATGTTTATTAATGTAGGCATTTAGACGAGATTTTATTATTTTTTCTAAAATCTTTGAAATTTGTGGTAACAAAGGTAACAAAGATATAGGTCTATAATTTCCTAATATATCTTTTTTACCACTCTTATATAATACAATGATTTTAGAAATTTTAAGACAATTTGGAAAATAACCATCTAAGATACACTTATTAAAAATATGTGTTAGGGGAATTGCAATGAATTTACTTATTAGTTTTATATAACTCATACTAATTTCGTAAAAATCTTGTGTAAAGCTATTTTTAGAGTTTGCTATTATTTCTAAAATCTCATTTACTGAAGTAGGCTGAAAGAAAAAAGATGACGATATAGACTTTTATTTTTTATAATTTGTAATAGTAGCCATAGACTCAATATCACTGGAAAGTTGTAATCCAATATCACTAAAATAATCATTAAATCTGTTAGCAGTTTCATGGGAGGTAGTATCAAAAGGTGAATGGTTAACTTTAGAGGAGCCATCAGTCAATAATTTATTTAAATGTTTCCATTTGTTACTGTTCAAATTTAACATTTTTGAGTTATAAGCAATTTCAGAATCACGGATTAATTTAGTACATTTATTCCTTTGATTTTTATAACGATTTTTATTATTTAATGAAGAATCAGAAATAAATGTATTATAAAGTTTATTTTTTTTCAATAACTCTTTTTTTATTGATTTGTCAATCCATGGAAATTTATTTTTATTATCAAATTTTATTTTTTTAACAAATGAAAATGTATGAAATATTTCAGTGAGATAGGATAAAAATGTACTACATGCCAATTCAGATTCATTAATTTTGTAGATAAAACCCAATCTGTAAATTTGAGATAATCAGTAAGTTTAATTATATTATTATTTTTTATATATCTATACGAGTTACAATTATTAACAGGATGAGTGACCTTAGAGAACATATTTAAAATTGAGATAGAGATAGGGAAGTGATCACTTATATCGATTACATGTATATAATTATTATCATAATCCTTATTTGTATTAGTAAATATATTATCAATTAGTGATAAACAATTACCTTGAATTCGTGTAAGTTTATTAATAGTGGGATAAAAACTAAATTGGTAAAATATATTAATGAAGTCGTAAATTATAGGTGATTTATTTTTATTTAAGATATCAATATTGAAATCACCACAAATAAAAGTGTCTTTATAATTAGAAATGTAATCTAAAAATGAATGCAGAAAATCATTAAAAATTAGAATATTATAGTTAGGAGATTTATATATACCAGTAATAATAAATTCTATAATAAATTCTATATAATAATATTATATATATATATATATTATATAATAATATTATATATATATATATATATATATATATATATATATATATATACTATCGTATAAGAAATAAGGTTGACGGTAGAGAATCGTAATAGTGGATTGAACAATGAGGGAACTAGCGTAAAGGTGGCCCGATATACGCACTGCTGAATACTGCATATACCGATATACATGTATCTATATATATATATATATATATATATATATATATATATATAATACATGTATGCAAAGAATAGTATAATATATATGTATCACATCTAGCTTGCCCATCTGGCGTATACTCTATATATAAGATAACCTCGTGATATACGATGTGCAATTAAACAATAGTTTATTACAAATAGGCGATCCGTTATAAGAATATAATCGTTTAATAACTATGTTAATTGTAAGTTATACCTTATCCATCATTCTTAACAATATTGATTATGATATGCCAATGTAACTAATCTTAAATCCTAAAATATCTTCTATTTACTACCACCCACACCCCCCCCACCCCAATGGGGGCTCTATGTATGATTACTAATCACGTATACGTATTATAATACCCATTTCGTATTCTAACCCAATCTTCAATATGAATCATTAATAATGAGTCATTATTTATCCTACACTAAATTGTAATGACTCATTATGCCCATGATATATCTCCGTTATGCTGAGAATTACCAATTAGTAAAATACAACATCAAATCCATTGTATTACAATACCCTTAGAAATATTCTCATCTCACACAGTGATTAGTATAGAAGCTCTATATTAAAGCGACTTTACTATTACACTTGTATCTCCTTTAACACTATGTTTTATCATCAGTATACACACTAACTATAGGAATAAAGGCTTGTATAATACATAATTGTATAAAGGTTTATTGACTCAATGAAAACGAAAGACGTGTAGGTATCTATATGAGGGATAGTATCTATATCTGACCTATATGCTTCAAGTTGATATAATAAAACAACTAACTAAATAAATACACGAATAATAATACATTTTAAAAGAAGACATTATATATAATGTCGCAAATGTGAGCTGATGAAACTCTCTGTGCCATTTGTATCATATATGTATGCAGATACTGATTTCGCTATTGCTGCTACGAAGTACTGGAACAGTCTTCCCGATGAATTACAGACCATGTCATCTTTTATTATAATAAAGGTATACCTTTAAATGTCGACTATATTCATATATGTTATCATTATAATGATAACATATATGAATGTAGTCGACATTTAAAAGTAATAAAATATGATAGGGTCCGTAATTCATCGGGAAGACTGTTCCAGTACTTCGGAGCAGCAATAGATAAAGCAGCATATGCATACATAGATGATACAAATGGCACAGAGAGTTTCATCAGCTCACATTTGCGACTTTGACGCGTAGTTGCTCGATTTCTGACTCTGGTTGTAAAACCTCTGTACAAATGTGTACCGTTTACAAGTGGTAATCTATATATATATATATATATATATATATATATATATATATATATATATATATATATATATATGTGTGTATAATGCGATTATGCCAGAGTTGTAGATATGAATTAGTGTAAAGAGGAAAATAATCTAAGACCGGATAAACAATGGACAAAGATGAACAATGGATTGTATCTCTTCTTCCCTCATGAAAAGGCTTATTTAATTCCTCATATATATATATACATTGATCTAGATATATGTGTACACCAACAAACTAGAAATATCTACCATATAAGGCAATAACGGGATAATATCGCCACGTTCGTATCTACCTAGCGGTGCCTCTCCGTGATATTACCAAGGACATGTGTCCGTGTCCTTGATATTACGATGCGATTATCTCTATTGTATTGTAGTACGCATGTCCTGAAGCTGCAGTGAAGTAGTACACGCATGCCCATTGTACTAGCACCCTGTAGTACTATAGTACACCTACAGGTGCCGCGCGAGCTCGCTATATCGTACAGTAATTGAGGGTATTGTTTTCTAAATCGTGAATTATTGAACTGGCGGCCACCCACGTCGTCGTCGTCGTCAGTACAGGCGCGTGTAATCGATTACGTAAGTGATTATCACCTCGGCGCGTTGATTACGTCATCGAGTACCTGCCAATTTAGTAGTAGTAGTGATATATGTATTCACAAATTTAATTAATTATAATATACGTTATACAATAATATTATTCGGAAATGTGAACATTATAATACATTAACTACCTATAATTAACTACCTATAATAATGAGTTGGTATCAACCAAATTTACATTTACATATATATATATTGTTATTTTTTTGTTATTTTTATTTGGTGGAGTCCTTTCATCCCATCCAGGAACTTAGATGAAGTGTTCACTTATAACCATATATGGCTCTAATTTCCCTTCGAAGCCGCTCTCATGGTAAGGCATCCATGGTTTTAACGAGAGCCGATCATTTATTTATACAAAATTATATAAGATCACTTCTAAATAATATTTTAAGACCTATTTTATAAAATTAAGTAATGGTCCGGACGAGGTCGAACCCGTGTCCTACTGCTTGTGTGTCTGACGCCTTAGCCACTGAGATATATATATATATATATACTAAATAAATCTTTCACACTTTTGATTACTGAGACACTAGCAGTATGCTATAGATCTATCCGTTATGTGTTTTGTCAAATTAAAACGTATTGTTATAGTATTGTTATCCTACATAACTTCGTATAACCCGTGATGTGAGGTACCTCTTTAACCTTTGCCTGTTTAAGCGGTCATTTGTGGGAAATTTCCCCACTATTATCATTTCCCTCCACTTTTAAATGTTTACCCACAACAAAATCGGATTTTTTCATGAATTATTCATAATCAAATATATCATAATCCATAAATGTATTCATTATAAATCAGTATATGTTTTTATTCGATTATTTTGTATGTACATTTGTAATCCAAATAATTATTTTTTGAATTCCCCCCACTTTCAAAACGGCAATTCATTTAACCATTAACAAACATGTATATTGGATAAGCCTGTATATATATATATACCATACCTCATTGATAAGTCTCTCGTTATGACATGTGACGTTAACGCAGCCGTTAATATTAATAGAAGGGGGTCTGTAGCAACCGAAAACGAAGAAAAAACGAGTGCTCGGTCATTTCGTGTCCGCGTTAGAATATCGCTCAGTCATTTCGGTCTCCGATTTTCGACTAGCGACTGATTTAGTATGCGCTCGAATTCTGCCGAGTCAAGTCGAGTGGCTCCCCTGGGACATCGCCGGTTGTAACGTCTCGTCACGTGATAATGAATAGACCCGCCGACAGGGGGCGTTAACCTCGTTATGGAGAGTTAAACAACCACCCTATGGTATGTAGTATAAACAACATAGAGCTAGAGAGAAATTTCTCACTAGCTCTGTGACTATAGACTATGATACCACCCGATATATAATCAGTGGCGAGAGTTTCATCGTTGCATTGTCGGACTGGCGTTTTATAGTGTACATGATGATGATGATACTAATGTTAATAGTAATAAGCTTACTCGAATAGTTAAACACATCGATGTTATATAACGTAATTAATATTAACAGTGGGCCTGATGTATTAATTAAATTAATAATAATAAATATAATAAATGAATTAATTAACAGACGAAATTAAATCGTAGATCTAGTTCACTTTCCGGAAGTACTTAATAAGTAACCTATCACGCGTCTACCTTTTATTCAAATACGTAGGGAATGTAGCAACACAATTCTATCAATATTGTTAGTATGTGTATACGTGGGCACAATTAGTTTGATAAACTTGATAGATATAAGTGATTATAGAGATATGTATTGAAACGTATATTTTTTAAATCAGAAAATCTAACACTGCGGTTATATATAAGACACGTATACGTGAATATATATATATATATATATACTTCTACATTTAAATATATTGGGAATACCCTCAACCCTACATTAAACTCTGATGATCAGATCACCTCACCAATAAAGACGACCTCGCACTTTTAATACAATATTATGAAAAGTCAACTTTCATTAACTTCCCTACGGCCAAACTCCTCACGCACTCACTTGTTATCTCTAGACTAAATGATTGCAACATCTTTTTTATTTGCACAAAAACTACCTATATTACTAAACTAGATCGAATTATTAACATATATATACGAACCATCTACCAACTAAAAACTACTGAATATACTACCTCTGTGATCAACCTTCGACTACAACTTAACTGGCTTACTACAACTCAACAAAGTAATTACAAAACACGGACTATTCTCCATAAAATATTGATAACTACCGAACCCACTCCTATATTTGACGATTTTACATATATTAATAACACCCGTCTACTCCGATCCTCCTCTACACCCATCCTCCTCTAAACCCATCCTCCTCTACACCCATACTCCTCTAAACCCATCCTAGAAGATCCGCCTTATAAGGTATACGAGGTATACAAGTTTATCAAATTTTGGAAAAAACTTTTTACAGGAAATCTTCGACTCTCTGAAACCAGCTACCGGGAAATCTAATGAAGACATAAATCACCATCACTATATTCAGAAAATGTCTAAAGAAATGTATTATTGACAACCCCATTGTTTAAACTCTCCTTCTGTTATATCAAAACTCTTTGTTTTACCTAATATTTTCGTTTTCTCATTTCTCGTTTTTCGTTCTCACACTCTCAAGAATATAATATTAGTTGAGTATCTAAATAAATACCTATCATCATCATCATCATTTGAAAATATTCATATTATTTAAATTAGACATACCCGACACCTCGAAACTGTTACCAAATATATTAGAATTACACACCGAAAATATCCCAGACACCACTTAATTGGTTTAGACATTTCCGTGAACATCTTTACGAAAGTGGGCGTGTCTAGAGAACGTCTAGTTTCACTGACGTTCACAACTAATTACGCGTACGACAAGTTAATGATTAGAAGCGATGACCATATAAGGTAGTCGTTCTCTCTCTCTCTACACATCGGTATAGAACCGGTCACGTGTTAGTGAACCGGTCACGTGATAGTGTACCTGTCACGTGGCTCCATTGTTCCATTGCTAACGCATGCGCTCCGTAGACTGTAGACAGGTCCGACTCGCCCCCATTGTTAGGAACACGCGCGCGTTCAGCTATGCGCACGTGTGTGAGTGTGTAGTCGTGCGGCTCAGACTATACTAATCACTATACATTCATATATATATATACATGTATAGAACTATGATAAATATTACTTAACATACACACATATTCATATATATATATATATATATATATATATATATATATATATATATATATATTTTGTTATTTAATCACGTATAATAATAGTGGATACAAATTGACCCCTCAAGAAGTCGATGACTTCTATATGTTATACATAACTGTGATGGGTCCAGGAAAATACAAAACAAATATGTGACATTTTTTTTTTGTGTTTTGAATTAACTCGTTTATTACGTTCTTGACAGACATAATAGAAATATATATATATATATATATATATATATATATACTTTAGTTTATACGTTTAGTAGTAGTAGTATAATTTATTTAATCACAAAAATAAAATTTTAAATAAATTATTCGGAAATTATATGGCGAGATCGATAATAAAATATAAAAAAATAATTATTATAAATTATTATTATTTATATGGAAATGTGCTAGTGTGTCAAAGTGCAGGTAATAAACTTAGTTAGTACAGTTCAAGTAAGTATATATAGATATATGTAGTTTATTTTTTAATTTGTTTAAGTGTTTTTCGTTAGTTAAAGAAATGGGGAGTTTATTCCAGTGAGATGAGTAATTAGTTAATTAATTGCGTTTTAAAATTATATAATTTGTTTTTAAAGGTAATCCAGTTTAGTTTGTATATGTAGTATGTATACATACTATAGTATGTGTTCGTTTTGGAAGCTTAAAAATAAGTCTGCATATTTATTTTATAATTTGTTTTTTTCTTATAGTTTAGGTATATCAGTAAGTAGTACCCTGCAGTAATCAAGTTTCGATATAATATAAACGGATGTTGTTATCTAGAATGTTCGTTTTAGAAGGTGCTTTGTTTGTTTTAATTTATAAAGTTGTTTGTTACATTGTTTTATTATTGATGACATTTGATTATATAATGTTAAGTGTTTATCTAGTTTCACACCTAGAGTTGTTATATCGGTTTTTATTTCTATGTCACTATTTACTATTTTTATATGAGTTAAAAGATGTGAAATTATTCGTTTGTTATGGAAGATAATATGGAGTTAATATGAAGTTAATATCGGATTTGTATAGCTTACAAAATAGAGGACCCGATGCACTAAATTAGGAACACCTATTTCAGGAAAGTTGTAAGTTGTATTCGGTGTTTGGATTACATAGCGAGAGTTATTGTTGTTAAGTATGGCCGCGGTGTTACTATTGGCACGTGGTGTATCCCGATGTATTGTAGTAAAGAATGTTATGATGTATTGTGTCAATTGTAGGGGCGATGCAACAGGGGGGCGGGGAGATACGCCCCCCCACCCCACTTTAAAATGTAGGGGGACCTCCTATGTATTGGTCCCCCCCCCCACTTTTATCACAATATTTATTTTGATTGATTGGTCCACCCTACATACAAAATCGTTCCAGCGCCCCTAGTAAAATGCAGTTGTAAGATTAAGTACAGTCAACTATCGGTAAGTCGGACTACGGATAAGTTGGACTTCTCGATAAGTCGGACACATTTAGTTTGTTTTGGTTGGATTTGTATCTAGTTCTTTAGAAGTTAGAAGTTCTTAAAACTTAAACGTTCTATAGTTCTATAGAACTCTATAACATATATGTTAAATTTATCGGATAAGTCGGATAAGTTTGATTGGATAAGTCGGACTTCTATATAAGTCGGACAAATATTATTGTCGTTTTTATAATTTGTATACTGGATAAGTCGGAATTTTTATAAATTGTCAGAAATGTTTACTTTAAATAATGTATATTATAATTTTAGTAAGTAATATTATTGAATACAACATGTTATGTTATTGATTGTTGCATACTTGCACATGTTGGTAACCCTTTAACTCACGCTGCGCATCTCATGTCGTATTTGTATGATATTCTGAATCTCGGATAAGTCGGACATCTCGCTAAGTCGGACACTTTTCCCGGTCCCTTGCGTATCCTACTTATCGGGTAGTTTACTGTATATGTTTAACGTATACGATATATATCACTATAGTGATTATTTTGAATATTGGCAGATATATGTGTATGTTAGGTCAAGTAGTAAAGTAAGTAAGCCTATGAAGTATCAAAGTGTGTTAATACTATCTTTATATCAACGGTGTGGGTACGGCGTACCTGGTACGCACTTCAGTGTGTGAGCTCGCACTGGTTCGATACCTCCGAGCCGCACCTCGCACCGGTCACGAGTGATATCACCGGTAGTGTATCCCCCTGGTGGTGGGGCGATGGAACATATTCTACACGCATGCGCTAGGGTACATTTGCATATTTCATGTGCGCCGACATGAGCTCGATGTATACATGGTTGCTCGCTACTTACACGATTGTTACATGTATATATTGCATACATTATATTCATAATGATAAAATCGCATTCTATTTCTATACAGAATCTTATATTTTATCTTTATATATAACAAACATGTTATTCCATATTGATATATATATATATATAATTCTATATATTGCTTTGTTAAGGAGTACCCCACTAGTTGTAATGGGATACCCCCTATAAATTTATTATTTTTGAGGCAAGTTACCGAAAAGTAAGGGGGTTTCCCACAAGAATTTTAATTAACTTGATAGAAAATGGTTTTAAAGTTTCAATGTTTCGGGCAAGTTACCGGAAATACTTGTAGTTGGATACCCCCTTTATATTTATTCTAACTTTTGTTGAGAATATTAAAATTAATTACAAATTAAAACACGATATAATTGTTCAACATACGATTTTAGACACACGTACAAATCAATAACATATTCACATTAAACATTATAATGTAGGTGAAAACGATACTGTACACGTGACATGTGACACTTGGCACTTGGCATGTGGCATGAATATAGTATAGTCACTATACTGTATCCCTTATCTTAATGGTTACTAATTAGGTTCTATTGGAGCTGCACAATATATTGTAATATATCGTAATCTATAGATTATAAATTCAACTATAATTGAATTATATCCATATATGGATATAAGATCACATTTAAATATGTATAATGTATACATTAGTGGTAAATGTATACAGTATACATAATGTGTACGTTAATGTCTACTGTGGCCGTACATCACGCCTAGCTGGTAGATAAGTGTACAGATACATCATACATGTATGATAATTAAGATTTAATTAGAACCATTGAAGCTAATTATATAACCTGTAGGTATACGATTAATCAACTGTAGGTATAAATGTACCTATAGGTATATTATAACACTTATATTATACGTATCACAATATATCTACATTGTATAATATACATAGTATATATATATATATATATATATATATATATATATATATATATATATGGCATACCATGTGATTTCATCTGGCTGTCACGCATATATGGGCTATATATAGATATATAGTATACTCTATATGGTAATGTTGTATACGTATATGCCTATAGGTAATAACCATATTTGTATTCATAATATACTCACGCTTCACTCTTTCCGTATACTGAGGATATTCATATATTCGGATGTTTTTACAACGCATAATATTTAATTTAATAACATTTTTAATAAAGTTAAATAACGTTTTGGAATTTTAATTAATTTACTTTAAGTAATACAGTTTAGATATATCTAATAACTATCTATATGCGTAAAATATTAAATATAAATTTTTAAATATTGATAAGTATGCATGTTTACATATATTATGTCTATATGTAGACGTCCTACTGCTCATATATACATAAATCCGGACCATTACAATAGGTCTAAAATATTATATAGAAGTGATCTTATATAATGTTGTATAAATAAATGATCGGTTCTCGTTAAAACTATGGATGCATTAACATGAGAGCGGCTTCGAAGGGACATTAGAGCCATATATGGTTATAAGTGAAAACTTCATCTAAGTTCCTGGATGGGATGGAAGGACTCCACCAAATAAAAATAACAATAACAATAACAATATATATAGTTAACATTAAAACAAGTATATATATGTAATATTTTGTATTGTGATATCAACATATTTTATATTCATACAATATAGTATCGATATAATATATTTATTTATTTAATTAATAATTTGTGATCTTAAAATTGAATTTTAGGTAATTTTCGTAATATATATTATATATATATATATATATATATATATATATATATATATATATATATATATATATATTATATAAGCATATTATCATGACATACATAAGTGTTTCTACCCCCACCATATGCACACTGTGCCTGTACTACAGACAGCGATAGTATAGGCGTGCTTAATTTAACTACAATTTACATAAATATGCGTAACCATTTAACAATAGAACGTTCGTAAATCTAGTTAAGCTATCTACATAAATAAAGCCACTAACCGTAGAGTGAAATCCCTAGGGACCGGAACCGGTATTAAATCATTATCGTTCGGGAGTGTATTTGCTTATCTTTTAAAACTATATCCGATATATATATGTATTTTCATATTTTTACCAGTGGAAAATTATCAAATACAATATCATATATATATATATATATATATATATATGATTTACACATAATTTATGTATTAGATCGAACACTAGAGGGAAGTACTCCCATTGTTTGATGCTTATACTGGATTTTAGATTAATTACAATTACCAATTTAAAAATAGATATGTAGCTAGGATGTAGATATACATTGTTATATATATATACATATATACATATATACATATATATATATATATATATATATATATATATATATATATATATTGTTTGTGTCAATGTATGTGTTTATATCTATATATTTTTGTATCTTTTACATGACTAATGATAAATAACTAACGATATTAATTTTTAAATATAATCTTAATTGTATAAAACTTTGACTACCTTACTATATTACTTGTATATATATTTATATCTATTTTATTTTTAATTTATTTTTATGGTTATCTTTTATGTAAATGTTATTAAATGAAGATTTAGATTTTGAGGAGTTTTTTATATTATTATTGTAGTTCTTTAATAATTTTAGTTAATAATAACCACTTTTTTGATATTTTAATAATATATTATTATATATATATATTATATATTATATATTATATATATATTGACTTGTTTTATATGTATATGATTAGTTTTTGGTGAAAAGCAAATTCTTACAATAATAAAATACAATAATACTATTTTTGTCAAAGGTAAGTCTTAGGAATACCTATTCAAGTATTGAATTATAAATGTTGAATTTTGCCAGACTATACGAAAATATAAATTTTATTGTTAAACTTGTTTATTTAGAATTTTTAACCGACATTTTCAAAAATATATTTAAAAAATTTTGATTTTGATTTTTTTATTTTGATTAAATTATATATAATTTATTACACTCGTTTATTGCTTTTATTTATTTAAATTTTTCTCCTAATTATCTTAATGGGTGAAAGACTTGACAAGCCATGCTTTTTCATTTACCCAGGCTTTATGCCAAATCTGATGTTATTATGATTATTATTATTATATATATATATATATATATGTTAAGTTGTGTATGAGGAATGTGATAATAACAGCGAAGGCTTTAGTATATTTATTATGCAGAACGTAATGCCATAGGCACGATATTTATAAGCACGCGATGCGTGTGCGACGCACAATGTGCTTTCAGCCGAAACGGACGATTCCATTATTGGTAATGGGCGAGTCCATTATACGTGGGGGTGTCGTATTGCGACAACATCCCTCTTTCTCCGATAGAGTGGCTTACACTACGGTACCGGATACCCATCAGTCACGTAGTATCGGATACTTGGTGGAGCAAGCCTTTTTAGAGAGGATCCTGTGTGTGAGTAAGGTATCAGGGTGAGTAGCGGTCTGGTGGGCGGCGGATGCGTTGTCTAGGAGTATGCGCGGATGGATGATTAATTAATAATGGTGTTATTGGTTGCGATGTTGGGGGGTTGTCAAGAGGTGTTATGTTAGTGGTTCGTTAGTGATTTGTTAGGCGGGTCGGTATTGGTATAGTAGGTGTTATGGGTCTAATATGATGACGGGTGCCTGGCGGAGATATGATGTCATATGAGTGGGGTTCGTCTCTCTTACGCAAAATGTGTGCGTTGTGCATTTTATTTAGAAAAATAGTCTACGATAAGGAGGTAGTATTTACTATCTAATTGAAATAGGTCGGATGATATTGTTTCCCATGGTTTGGTGGGAATGGCTCTATTTGTTGGTGGGGGCGCCATGGACTGCGTGCGTGATGTTGGCAAGCTGTATTAATGTGATCGGATAGGTCCTTACGAATAGTGGGCCAGTATACGGTATCTTTGGCAATCGAAAGCATTGTATCGATACCCAGATGTGCGGTATGCAGTTTTTCGATGACATTAGGGATTGCGTTATGGCGTACGAGTGCGGCAAGTCCCTTAACAATCAATCTTCTATCCACTATGAGGCTATCTCTGAAGGACCAATAGGGGTGTAATTCTGTTGGCAGATGATTCCTGTCACGTGGCCAACCCTTTAAAATGTAATTGTTAAGTCGGTGTTATACGTTGTAGTGTTGTTTTGATAAGAGTAGCAGTATTGATCGATCTGTGGGGTGAGGTTGATCAGGTTGATTGTAAGTGGTTTTGGTGCGTGTGTTTTATAAGTAGTGGGTCTTGTGTAGTTAGGTTGATCGTGTTGATTGTATATGGGGTTGGCATGTGCTTTATAAATGACGAGTCTCGTGAAAAGGTATCGGCTAGTATTAGCTCTTTACCTGGTTTGCATTTAATAGTAAGTTGGTATTTTTGTAGTCTCGGTAACATTCGTTATAAACGTGCGGGTGCGGTGGCGATTTGATTAAGTACAATCATCTCTAGTGGTTTATGGTCACTTTCTACGGTGAATTGCGCGCCGAATAAATAATGATGAAAACGCTCGCAGCCAAATACAATTGCGAGTAGTTCCCTTTCTATGTCGGCGTATCTACGTTCAGTTTCGGTAAGGGTACGCGATGCATAGCACACTGGACGCTTATTTTGCAGTAATACTGCGCCGAAGCCAATACCTGATGCGTCAACTTGCACGGTAGATGGGAGTCTCGTATCGAAATATACTAAGGTTGAATCTTTACAGAGTTATTCCTTTATTTTTTTAAAACACTCTTGGTATGAGTTGGTCCATTCAAATATAGTATTTTTGTGAATTATTTCTCGCAGGGGTGCGAGGAGGCCTGTTTATCATATTAGCGGTAAAGGGTGACATATAGGTTTCGATGCCCAGTATGCTACGCACGGCGATTACATTAGTCGGGGTAGGAATATTAGCTATAGCCGCGCCGGTCAGGTTTGATACCCGAGCTAGAGTATATTAGACCGAAAAATGCTGTTTCGTTGACAGCTATTTCACATTTATCTATGTTGAACACAAGACCGTATTCGCGAGCGCCATTGAATAATGCTATCATATGTTCGTCATGTAGCAGCGTGTTTTTACCGTAAACGATAATGTCGTCGGCTATGTTGATAATGCCGGTTAGGTTTGTTAGCATAGTATCCATATGTTTTTGGAATACGTCTTATGCTAAATTTAACCCAAATGGTAAACGTTTAAAGCGGAATCTACCAAGATGGGTATTAAATGTTGTTAATATGCTAGAGTCGTGGTCAAGAGGTACTGACCAGTAGCCGGACCTAGCATCTAGTTTGGAGAATACGGAAGCGCCTTATAACAGGTGATTAATTTCGTCTAGCGTTTTAGAGACGTGATGAGGGGGACATATGTCCTTATTCAGGTCCTTGGGATCGAGGCATAGTCGTATTTCACCAGACTTTTTGCGTACGTATGTAAGAATAGATACCCATTCTGTTGGCGTATTAATGCGCGTAATAACGCCTTGTGTAATCATCGATTGTAGTTCGGTAGCGACTTCGTAGCGTATATGAACGGATACTCTACGAGCCGTGTGTATAACGGGAGCTATGTCGGGGTTGGTATATATACGTAGTTGTCCTGGAAAGTTCCCTTGGAACCTATCCGGAAAACTTTTTCAAGGGACTCTAGTGTAATTGGAGTTATGGTTGTGCCCATTGTCAGAGAGCGCAATTCATTGTTAATAGCGACATGTGTATACATGACGGGTTACCTATGATAGGTGATCCGAGACTATCTACAATGTAGAATAGTAGTTCATATTTAATTGTATTATATGTGCGTGATATTATGGCTGTACCACTTAGAGGAATAGGTTTCCTATCGTACGTTAGTAGAGCTTGGTCCACATACATTAGCTTAGGGCGTGTATTGAGCTTATAATAGATACTGGCTGGTAACACATTGACTTGTGCCCTAGTATCTATTTTAGCGCGTATCGATACGTTATCAATTGATGTGTTTACATAAACCTCGGTACGTGAATCGGTGACCTTTTCAAACGTGAGTTTGTTGATGGTGCGACGATCTTGCTGGCAAACGGATGCCCAGTGATTTCTTTTTCCACATCGGCCGCATGTTGTATCGATAGCGGGGCAGATGTCGTGGACTCGGCCGCAGCTACGACATGTCGGTGGTTTCTTATGGCTTGTCGGCGTCGTCTTCACCTCTTGAATCTGGTTTGTAGGGCGTAGCCGTCTGGCAATGGCTATATTTTCGAATTTCTGGCAGATAGAGATCGCGTTACAGAGAGTGGTTTCTTCCATATCGAGGATGTGTTCTCTGGCATCTGTATGTTTTGTACCGCGGACTAATTGGTCGCGTATCATCTCATCTTTCGAGGCGTATTTGCATTTATTCACTTGTAAACGTATGCGACACACAAATTGGGAAGTTGTCTCGTCGTGCGACTGTATGTATTGCGTTAAGTTCATCCGGTGTATTAGTGGATTGACCAGTATTGCTGTAAAGGATACCCAGAACTTTGGCAGGTCTGCCTTATCTTCTTGTGTAAGGCCGTGGTGCAACTCTATGCCTCTTGAACCCAGGGTCAAGAGAACATAGTTTAACCTATCCGCGTCAGTATTCAGCTGGGGATCGAGGGACATTGATAACTCGACGTGTCTTTTGAATCGGTCTACTTTGGCTTCATTGTTTGGTGAATTCCAGTCAAAGGATGGGAGAGGTGGTGATCGGGGCGTCACGGAGGTCGTAGATGGCGGATGGGGCGTCACGGAGGTCGTAGGTGCCATACTATTTCTGAAGGCTGACCAAAATGATTCTAAATGAGTCGGGTATTTCTTTGTATCCCACGTACTATAATAGAACGCCTCACCTCTTGTTCCTAAGGTGATTATAATATATTTGATTTTGCTGGATTCCGTACTGAACTCTTTACGGTTGAAGGACATCATGAGGTCAACATGCCTCTTGAATATGTCGACTTCAGTTTCTCTGTTGGCGTTCCAGTCAAATGAGGGTTGGGGAAATGATGCCATGATTAGGGGAGTGGGTATTTCCTCTTAAACAACTGCCACCATGTTAAGTTGTGCATGAGGAATGTGATAATAACTGCGAAGGCTTTAGTATATTTATTATGCAGAACGTAATGCCATAGACAATATATTTATAAGCACGCGATGCGTGTGCGTTCAGCCGAAACGGACGATTCCATTATTGGTAATGGGCGAGTCCATTATACGTGGGGGTGTCGTATTACGATAACATATATATATATATATATATATATATATATATATATATGGGCCTTTAAATCTACTGTTGAAACCGTTCTGCTATATGGAAGTCAATGCTGGACCGTAGACAGTAAGCTGAGAAAACGAATAGATGGATGCTATACTCGCTTACTACGCATGGCACAAAATATCTCATGGGAAAGTAAAACGAACAACGAAAAACTGTATAATGGTTTACCTAAAGTAACAGATATAATCTCTGAAAGAATGCTGAATCTTGCTGGACACTGTGTACGTCACAAAGAAAAGATGGCCCATAATCTAGTTCTATGGACACCCACACGAGGAAAGAGGAAAAGAGGACGTCAGCAGCTTACATTTGTAGATACTCTAAAACTTTAAACTGACCTTGAGAGTATCGATGAGATTCATTCTGTGATGATGGATCGTGGTAAATGGAAGAAACTGTCAAAAAAATTTTCGAGCGAGAGCTCTACGAAAGTAAAGTAAGTAAGTATATATATGTAGTATGGCCAAGAATGGGTTCGAACGAGTATATATTCAATTGTTTTATTAATAATCACAAACAAAATACCTGTATAATTATTATGGTTGTTATCCAATTATACATATTAATCATTATAGTTACCTTAGCCAAACTAGTGCAAGTGTCAATTATCAATCGTATATCGTATAAGTAGAAGTACACTGTTTATCTGTCAACTTATTATCTAGCAGTGTATATTGTAATTCGTTATATTTGCGCGTGTATAATTGCGTGTGTTGCGCGCGTTCTCTTAATTATCTAAATCATATTTTCACTCTACTACATATATATATATATATAATATTTAATTATTGAAATCTCATATATATTTTTTTATATATTGAAGACAATAACAATAACGGATACACATGAAGTCGAAAGAAGTCGGAAGACTTATACGTGTTATCAGTAACTGTGATGGGGGGCCCATAAGTGACCCACGAGGGGCATTACAATACTAATTGTAACCTTTATTTTATTATGTTTTGATTTCTCGTTTATTAAGTTCTTGATAAACACGAGATAGATATAAAAACTGCCTGTAGTCGAGCCAGGGATATCTGGTTTACTAGCCTTTGAGAGTCCCACTTAACCACTTTATGTCTCAAGTCATAAACCCTAGACAAATACAATATATACAGTTAAAAAATCCGATTCCTACGACGATTTTATTTTAGGAATCGGATTCAAATTGGAAAACAGATTCCTGTAAAGTTTGTTTAGGAAACGGTTTATAAAATCGATTCCTACTATTATCGTGCAGGAATCGCATTATTATCGATAAAAACGATTCCTAAACTAATTATTAAGAATCGGTTTTTAAAACCGATTCCTAAGCTAATTATTAAGAATCGGTTTTAAAATCGATTCCTAAACAAATGATTAAGAATCGGTTTAAGTTATTGATGTAAGAATTTCTTAAATTATAGGAATATTATTTTTTTAATATAGAAAGAAAAAAATATTATACCTTTTAATTATTTTAATATATTGATTTAATTGTTATCTATCCAAATTAATTATTAATTATTATTTTAATTTTATATTTAAGTTAATATACTGCTTTTAATAAATAAAATATTATTTAAAAAACTAAAATTATGTAAGTAATCCTTTTTATGTATTTTTCTAAGTTATCATAATCTCATTCAAGTGACACATTGAATTACAATGTTAATCATAATTATATTGATAATACAATTGTAATCATGTTGAACTAATTGCTCAATATTGAATATAGGAGTTGGATATTGAATTAAATATTATAATGTATTATTATTGAATTTAAGTTTTAAATCTAACTTAAATGAACTTATATAATACATTATAATATATGAGTTAATACTTTGCCACGATACTAATATGTATTTTAATATTATATTTTACATCTAAACTTACGTTCAAACGTACATCAACAACTTACGTTAAACCGATTCCTATAGTAATAGTTTAGGAATCGGTTTAATATAAACATATGCACATGTGCGTATGTGCGTATGTGCGTACGTGTACGACGTACACTGTACGTGTGGTAAGTGTGTGTTCGTATGTGTGTGTGTGTGTGTGTGCGTGTGTGTGCGTGTGTGTATAGAGCGAGAGTTTCTTACAATAACCCATCACATATGATGTTAAAAAAATACAATATAATTATATAACAAATATAAACAAAATATATAAATGTGATAACGGTAAGACAAAACGACACGATACAAAAAACAATAAATAAACAGAGAAGTAAAATAAAAATAAAACATTTGATTATACGAGTCGTAAATATCTATATACGGATATAGCCTTATGCGATCTTAAACGTATACATATACACACATATATACACGCACATACGCGCGCACACACATACACACACACCTATACCTCAATAAAGTCACGACAGATGCGCATCATTCTTTAACAATAAACCGCGATCCATTAGAGAACAATGATTCATAGATCCGCGTTGTATAATAACCATAGAGCTAGAGAGAAAGCTCTTTCTCTCTAGCTCTGTGATAATAACGATAGCGAGGTGAACAAAAGATTCACCAAGATAGAAGCGTTCATGTAATGTAACCTCATAATGTGTATATATATATATATATATATATATATATATATGTATATATAAGAGTAGTTAATTACCTACCTATAGGTAACTGCATGCGGCCTATTATAGGCTATTATCGGTCGTGATTACTCGCTGCGAGAGTAATTGGTCACGTACGAAGCGGTCACGATGTGTATTCTCCTATCACGTGATTGTTCTTAACGTGGGTCACGTGATCTATGCTCTCGAGGTCGTGTCCTCTACGACGACGACGTATTACTAGTCACCGCAGTGGCGGTGCGTGTATTCTATAGATTGTGATCTATGACCCCTATGACTACTTCCGGTTAGGGTCGAACCAGTTGTACATAACCACTATAGTGGTACTACTCGATACGGACACTGACCACCCGTATAATTAGACTCTTACATTTATTAATATCGCTAAATCTCGCACCGCCGCCTATACGAAGGCAGAAAGTAGACCGTAGTACGGAGGAAGTAGGCCGTAGTACGGATGAAGTAGACCGTAGTACGGAGGAAGTAGACCGTAGTACGGAGGAAGTAGACCTTAGTACGGAGGAAGTATACCTTAGTACGGAGGAAGTAGGCCGTAGTACGGAGGAAGTAGGCCGTAGTACGGAGGAAGTAGACCGTAGTACGGAGGTGGCAATATGTCCGAGTTCTACTTTACCGGACATTGTCGATAACAGATAGATAACACTATAGTGTAACACTATATATATAGTGTTAAATCTATATAGATTATATCGTTATCTTATAAAAGATAATATAACGCTATAATCTATGAGGTAAAACTAACAGATAAGATAACGCTATAATCTATGAGGTAAAACTAACAGATAAGATAACGATATAAACATATAGATTTACGCGGATATTATTTATTCTAGATTTATATTCTTGATTATATATTTGTCTACAGACATTATTTCGCTTCCAAGGCATATGAGCTGATTCTCTATTTTTAAAACTGTCTCGTAAGTGACGAGTCATCACTAGATTTGCTATCAATTGATATCAAGTTAACTTATCAGTGAATACGATGTCAAACAATGTTCTTTGCATTAACTTTAGGTCGACTTTTTTTGCTTTTTCTTGTAGAACATGTACGAGAATGTCTCCATTATCACAAGTATCAGCAAACAATGCCAACTCGTTAGCATAATCAACATCAGTAATATTATGTGCCGGATAACGTTTTCCCTCCTTCGTTTCTATGTTAAACAGAGTTCTTGAATTGTATTAATGGATGTTTGTATACAAATTCTATATATAGAACATAATCTATTGTTATTATGAATAATAATTGAGAAAGCATATCCCCTTGTAGTACACCAGCATAGATAAATAAATAATATACTGTATAGTATAGTATAGTATAGTATAGTATAGTATAGTATAGTATAGTATACAGTGTATACCCATCGAGTGATCTTAACATTGAATCAGTATTTGTATATAGCATCATTATAGCGTTTACTGTGTTGTTTGAAAATACATGCCATTATTGTTCTGTGAATAGAATCAAAGGCCTTTGGGAAGTCAAAAACAATGATGCATGCTTTCAGGTTTTAGCTTTTATGCCCTCTATAATTCTACTAAATGTTAGAAGTCTTGTAGTTGATTTGACCATTTGACCTATAGGTCTTAGGATTTTATCAATTTCAGGTTGAGTATGTTCTCTAAGAAGTGTATTGTATATTTTGAGGCTATTCAGTTTAGGGTTATGCCTCTGTATTTTTTAGTTTTGAAAAGGTCTCCTTTCTTAGGAAAAGGTAAAATGACTCCTTTGTCTAAACATTTATCCTATGTTGCATTACTATTCAATACAAAAATGTATAAGATACTCGTTAAAATAAACTGTTTTCCAAACTTCTGCAGGGATATTATCAATTCCTGGGGATTTATTGTGTCTGGTCTTTAATAATACATTTACTAATTCGTTCATATATGATGTATATTAAAAGTATATTGATGTATATTGAGTATACTGAAAGGGCCATATTTGATTGGAAGCCTATGATTTATTATAGGAATTGTGGAATTAGTACCATTATAAATAGTTGGCAATTTTCCTAGTAAATTATCGAAATGAAGTTTCCATTTTTCGATTCGATCTTCTTGAGTGATAGCTTTAATTTTAGACTTATTTGTTTTATTTCTTCCACTGATTTGTTAACTACTTTTCAGGCCAAAATATCTGTATACAATATAACTGATATACCTTGGTGTTTAATCAACTTATAAATATAAGTATATATATAACCTATACACGTATATAATATACATATATATATATATATATATATATATATATATATATATATATATATATATGTGTGTGTCATAATGGATGTCGCATCATTCACTGTAGAGTAGAGTGTTATATTCCTAAATATCACTGTTGTCTAAATAACCGCAAATGTCCGCGCGTTCGTTCTACTAATTCTAGATATGTCCTATAATACTGTGAACTATTGTGTTTATCATACCTATTATAAACATTATATTACAATCAGATAATTCACATTGCTATATATATATATATGTGTGTGTGTGTGTGTATGTATTAATGTCCTTACATATAATTATGTATATAATTACGTATATTAAAAAACTTGTTAAAAAAATATATACGTGTATAATATATTATATATAATATATGTATAATATAAATATACAATGTATTGTATAAAATATTAATAATACTATTATATGATACTATATTTAAGTGTGTAAGGACATATACAATGTATTGTATAACATATTAATAATGCTATTATATGATATTAAATATAGGTATGTAAGGACACGTACACTGTACGTCGCACATTCTCTTTAAATGATGTGTATCGTTATCATTATTCTACTGCCTATTATGTAGTTATATATATATATATATTATAGTATATATTGCAATATATATATTTATGTATATATGTACGAGAAAATATTCATGTATATATATATATATATATATATAAATACATATTAGCATAAATACATCATTATATATAATTCATAATCCTTCATATGCGTGATATTATATATTATGATAATTGATCATTAATAAAGTAGTATGTTACATACAGTATGTATAGTAATGATGATGATACAGTGTTGCTAGCGAACTATAAACGTGACACGCGTAATTTATTATGTGTGACATGTGACATGTGATGCGTATTATTTATGATTATGATTGTAATTGAATTTCGCTTATAATAAATACCGATATTATTATATAATAATTGAATAATACTGCAATATTTAATATATATATAGATAATAAAAATAGGTAATACGATAAATAAAAGTCATAATAATAAAATAAAATAGAATAAACCGGTGGGAAATTAATAAATATACTACAAAAGTATTACGGGTTGCCACCTGAGATAACTACAGACGGATATAATTGTGTATTTACGATAACTATACGCTTTAAGTCGGTGGTAATCATAATAAGTTGGTTCGTCTAAATCGGCGGAGGTTTCCGGTGCCCTCGTCACCCGTCGATGACGTCACAGCAGTATGACGTCATCGCTTGTAGTAGAGGTCGACGGTTACGTACCGGTTCGTGCCGTATGACGTAAGTGTCCGTCGCAGTGATGACGTCATACCCGTTATGACGTAACCGCGCCGGTAACGCGTAACCACGTGTCACGTGGTGAGCGAAGAGAGGCGTTACCGAGCCGGCTATCGATATCTAGCTCACGGCGTATCTATATCTACCGCCGGCGCGGCTATAGCCGTCTACCGGATACAGTGTACGCTGGTGGCTCGTTAGCGTTGTGTGTGTAGGTAGGTAGGTAAGCGGGACTGCGGTCACTTCAAATGAATCCGTCCAGCCGGCTGCCCACCGCCCACCTTCTGGACACGTGACTGGACACCTAATAAGACCACGTGATGACCGGTCACCGACGCCATCTTGTTACGTAAGAGCGCGTTTCCGGTTACCTGAAATTAATTGGCTTCGATTACTAGTCGGCCGAGCAACGCGTGAATTACTGGAAACTGGATGACATAACGAATTTGTTCATATATATATATATATATATATATATATATGTGTGTGTGTGTAGATTAATTCATTTTACTTCCAAGTGTGATATGATACGTCTACATATTTAGATTAAATTTACAATGTAATCACCAGACTATAATATTGTTATAATATTATATATATATATATATATATATATATATATGTAGTGCATAATATAGTATGTATATTCCACCATAACTATAGTTTAAAATATATATAGATAGATAGATAAAAAGTTTATTGAATTACTGGTTATATATAAAGAAAGTTATAATTATATATAAACATATAATTATATAACATATATAATCAAAATATATAAATGTGATAATAGTAAGACAAAACGACACGATACAAAAAACAAGAAATAAACGGAGAAGTAAAATAAAAATAAAAAATTGGATTATACGAGCCGTTGATATGTAATATATATATATATATATATATATATATATATATATAAACTAGTTCCATCTTACATAGTATACTATAGTATACTACTTAGTATATATACGTATATGTATTATTCATTAGAATATAATACTAAACCATTATGTAATAACAACATATATCCTATTATCTCCTATTATTCACCTCACACATTACACGACACCTCCAGATGTTGAACTCGACCGCATAAGAGCTTCCCTCTTCTCCTTGCCTCCCCCTTCTTCTTCCCATGCTATCCCCCTCCTTCTTCCCTATTCTCTCTCCCCTCCCTCTCTGAAGTGGTATCGCTGATCTAGAGAGGCAGCGCTACATTCTGTGTAATCTAATATCTACACGCATGCGTACACCATGCAGCATACACGTATTAAATATACTTGCTGCGTATATATATATATATGTATATATATATATATATATATATATATGTATATGTATTATGAACATATTGATTTCGTATAAAAGTCTTTAATTATATTTAGATATTAATCACGTTAAAAATTAATTGAACATTATTTACCAGAAGAATTAAATTAGTCTTAATTCTTATAGTAATAATATTGCGTTTACACAATAATTGTTATTGTAATATATCCGTGTGGTGCGATATACGAGTAGTACAAGATACACATATGCTACAATATATATGTATATGTATATATATATATATAATAATAATAAATAATAATAATAAAATCAGATTTGGCAATTGCCTGGGTGAAGGAAGAAGCAGAGCTTATCAAGTCTTTCACCCTTTTATGATTACGAGGAGAAAAAATTATATAGGAAAATATAATTAAAATCAAGAAATAGTAGAACAAAAAATAGAGTGAAAAATTAAATTATTAAAATAAATCATCAACTCATAAAGCATAAACCACCATAACATATCAACTTTCCGAATGTGGGTTCATCAAGTCCAAAACCGTAGGGAATATACTTTCGCCAATAGTATATACACTGGTAACATTTGGAGCCAGCAAATGCATCCATACTACCCGATATATATATATATATATATATATATATTGTACAAGATGCGTATCGTGTTCACATATGTTTACGCATATAAGGATTACCACCCCACTACATTGATCTCTATACATATAGGTATACTATACCATATATATATATATTATATATATAGTGTCCTATTTACCTTAGTAGCCGATATATGATGTAGTATACCTATTGGATACAAGTGCATGTATATATACATTAGTATAGACCACTATATGTATACGATATAGGGGCGTCGGAAGGGGGGGGCGGGGGCGGGGGGTATCGGACCCCCCATTCAAAAATATGGGGGGGGGCGAAGTATGTTTTGCCCCCACATGAAATATGTATTAATAAATTTTATATATATTAAATGTAGTATATTGTCTTTGTTAATACATTTTTTTTTCTAAAGAATGCTACCAAACATATGGGGGGGGCTAAGTATTGTTTGCCCCCCCCCCCCCCATCCATGAAATATGGTAATATTCATGAGAGAATCTCTGAGAGATACTTGTTATCTGGTGATATTAAGAATGAAATTATTCAACTATATAAATCTGAATTATTAAATATTTGATTGAAAGATATTAATGGGACTTTCTCAATTCAATGTGATGGAATTCAAGATATATTGTTCATTATTTGACATAAAAACTAGAAATTAAAGAAATATGCATAGGAATATGCAATATGACTGAGGATACAACTTAGAAAATATAGCAAATTTAATGTTATCTGAACTTTAACATCTTAACTTGCCTATTTATAAATTAAGAGGACAGTCATATGACGGTGTAGCTAATATGTCTGGTCAATATAATGTTGTAAATACTTAATAATGAATAGACAGCCTTTACATTTTGATACACAATGTGGAGCTCATCTCATAAACTTAATAGCATAATAATTAGATAATAATATAAATATAAGAAAAGCCTTGAGAGTGATTTATGATTTGGGATTATTATATGAACAAACTATCAAATTACGGATTGTATATAATACTAATAATAACAAAGCAAATACATTGAAACCATTATGCCCAATAATATAGACTGGAAAATCATGTATTAAAAACACATTAGATCAATATAGTGGTATAAATGATGCACTGGAATAATATAAAAAATTAGATTATATTACCAATGACCACAAATATATTGCAAATTTATTATTAAAAAATATGAATAAGTCAAATATTTGTTATATGAATATTTCAAGTTAGATATTTGAAAGCTTGGATATGAAGGTGAAAGCTTTCATGATACCAACAAATACTATTGAAGGTAACATTTATAAAAATATACTTGAAAGCATATATTATTATAATTATATATAATCATAATAATACTCAATAATAAATAAACCTAAAGGATTATATAATAGTAAAGATGATTCTAATTAAATTGAATAATGATAGACATAATTTGCACAGATTTATTGAAGATATAGAAACAAAAGTATTTTATATTTTATATATACAAGTTTTTATATTGATTCAAGGTTAATATCCTACTTTTATAAAAATATTATATAAAATACAAAATAGCTTATAATAAATGTTTATTATAAAATATTATAATAATTTATTTTTATTTTAAATATATCTAATTTAATTTTCTAATTATATCTAATTCAGAGAATAATAATAAGACATATAATATAAATTATTATAAATATTTATGAGATGAATAGTAATACAAATTCGAAAGACATACATCTTATCTAGATAACATAATACAACATTATTAATGTTATGTTAATATAATAATGTGATTAGATATGAGCAATTAATATGTTAATATACGTTATCATTAATATTTACAGAATAAAATATACTGAGTTGTTCGATTCCATAATGATGAAAATTAAAACCAAATGTTATACCAAGGAAACTTCATTTATAGATTCTTATAAATTAAAGGATTCATTATTACAAATAATATAATTCATGAAAAAAAAGGTTGTTTTTTTAGATAAATCTTATTAATCCTATTAATTTTCTACACTAAACATTAATAAAAAATGTATGAAGAATTAACGATTGAAAGATCGAATTTACATATTTTCAAATCAATTAATAAGTTCAATACATCTGACGAGGATAAACATATATATGATGGAAAAATCTCCTAAAATTCAAAAAATATTTTCCGGCATAATATATTTAATCACACTTTTATTGGTTTGCCCTCAAGTTCTGTGTCATGTTAGGGTGGATTTAGTAAGCTACGAATAATAAAGACGTTGTTACGGTCTACTATGCTAGATAGTAGATTAAATGAATTAGTATTGGCAAATATCAATCAAAAAATAATTCACACAATTGAGATGGATATATTTATAAATAAAAATCTATATTTATATAATAATAAATTATTTAATGTTTATTATTTATTTTCTAGTATATTCCTACTTAAGTATTGTTATAAAAATTAAATATTATTAATTGCATATTAAAGGGTTAACATAGACTAAAGAGGTATACGATATTAATAAGATATAATTAGTAATTATATTAGTAATACATAATAGGATATAGAATATAAAATATAAATAAATAGCCCCCCCCCCATACAAAATATCGTTCCGACGCCCCTAATACGATACATATGGTATACCTGTCAAGTATAGAGGTCAAAGTAGCGGGGGTGATAATCATATCGACATTGTAATCCATCATGAAAAAGTATACGTGAACGTGGTCATTACAATTATAATGACAATTAATAATTCATACATAAACCACCCTTTGTGTATATAACAAAGACTCGGAAAATGAAAATAATAAGATATAGTTCGAATTACCTATTTTCATAAGGAATTAATTGTTTACGCTATCACTCAAAGTTATATATCAAATATATATATATACTATGCGATAATAACCAAACCTACAGATGCCGATTGGCAATTATTAATTAAGAATGCGCGTTAACAACAAGGATGACACTTTTGATGACTCGTGATTCATGAATCATGAATAATAAACCATGCGTCATAACTTTAACTGATTACATTACATGATCTCAATATAGATATTTTACATCGGTATTTCACGCACCTTGTCACATCTTGTCACTAAAACCGGTTATTATTAAGCTTGTACACATCTTCAGTTTCATTAATCGACTAGTTATATAACAACAACGTAATATACACATTTTTCTCTCTATATATATATATATATATATATATATATATATTAATATATAATAGAATATATATATGTTAATATATAATAGAAAATAATTCAATATAAATCATGTACTATACGTTTTTTGTTTATATCGTTATATGAAATAAAAATAAAAATTATGCAATCTATTTTTCTTCATATTAATTTGTAAATATTTTATATTTTGATAGTATATATATATATATATATATATATATATATATATATATATATATATAGTACTATAATATATTATATGCACACTATAATTCCTATTCGCACCAATGCCGATATTTTAACAATTTCTAATCATTTGGTTTATTTTTAAAATCAAAACAAAATCCTATTTGCTAATAACTATAAACTAATTCAATGTCATAACAACTAAACACATTATATCTATTCAAATACACTATTATATAAACATATTATATGATATGGATAATATACAGGTAATCTGACGATGTTTACAATCAATAAATATATACATTAATAACTTCTTAACTTAATACAATCTAAATTTTATAAATAGGATTTTATAGTAATTTTATAGTAAACCTATTTATGATACATAAATTATGTATAATTTATTTACGTGTTTATTGTATATTTTATATACGTAAAATAAGAATAAGTGTACAAATAGTATTATTATTGTACATTTATTCTTATTGTACATATATTATATACAATAAACAAGTAAATATATCATACATTATTTCTCAATAGTGTATATATAATATATATATATATATATATATATATATATATATATATATATATATATAAATACAAATAATTATAGTAGGTAAAACAATAAATACCATTAATAATAATAAAATCAAATAGAATAAACTGTAAGTGAATTAATGAATAATAATGACAAACAATATTAGTATTAGGGTTGACTACAGGTTGCAACCTGAGATCAATTGTATACATTTATTGAATGTTTTATACAATCTAATATAGGGTGGGAGTGAATTCCATAGATTAGGACCAATTTAACTCAAGTCCGAGTATTATTTGTCAAGGGACGGAGAATAGGAGTAGATAAAATATGAGATTCGTTTTTCTAAGAAATGGAAAGGAAAATCTTTGTACTAGAGAAGCAGAAATATAAGAGGGATACTTTGAAGAGTATACTCTTATATGTTGAGACTATATATCACAACATAGGTTATATACCTATATGTTGAGGAATGAACAATAGATAGTATGCGATAACAAGAGAGTTTGTTAAATGGGAACCAGTGAGACACATAGCTATGTGATGTTATGAGGAATTAGAGTTATGATTTCGAATACGTAGGTTATAAGTTGTACGGATTGAATTAATACCTCGATATAGGGGATAGCTAGAGGAAAAGGGAAGATTGATAAGTAGTGAGTGTCAGAAATATATACGTTAGAGTACAAGGGAATTAACTAGAGTTTTAGTAAGCGATATAGTAATTACTATATATCTTACTAAAACAATCAATTAATTTATTTTCGTATTTTTAAAAAGATGATAATTTGTAGATTTAGTGATAGCAGTAATATGAGGAAATTCCTCAGAGGAATGATGTAAAGAGTAGCATTACAAAGTACACCTAAGTTGAATGCAGTAGGAGAAGGAGATATTACAATGTTATCAATAAGAAAATTAGGGAAGTAATTACTCAAACTATTACTTCACCAACTTAAGTTGGTGATGGAGAAAGATTCAACAATGTAGTTTTTGATGAATCTATAGGTTCATGAGTTGATGAACCTATGTTCAATTTTATTTATGAGATAATTAGGAATGTATGTATTTATTGTAATAAAATGTATTCTACTAATATTTAAATAATGAGAACATAGTAGGATTTATGAAAATTATACAATTGGTCAACAATAATGCGAATATGTTTACATTCCGTTAATAATTTAAATATATAGGCCATCATTCATCATAATCATCATCATTAATATAATAATATTATCATCAATATAGTCGTATCATCACCATCATCGTTATCATAATTATAACCATACTAGCTATAGTTAGTCTATAGACTATTAAAATCTAATCAATTACTCTCCTATAGATTATTGCAGTAGCGAAATGGTAAACGCTGGTTGCGAGATCGAAGGTGGCATTAACAAAGTGATAATCATGAAAAGAGCTAGCTATGGAAGAATGCATGCTAGGTTATAGTATACACGTACTCACATACGTACAGTGTACGTCGTACACATATATACATACACATACGCATACCATCGATATAAAGAAATATACCTTTCTTTATATCGATGACGCATACATGCATACACTCGCACACAATAGGTATACCTATCGCACATAAGCAAATAACCATAAACTACATAAATATTAGGATATACTTATATTGGATATAATTATTCCTATATACATACTATATTATAGGTGTATATGAATATGTGTATCTATATCATATATCACTTCCTACTTCCTGGTTCATAATGTTGATACATTTATAATTATAAATTGTTTAGATCTTCAAATATCAATATAAAGCTAAGTCATCATATACTATAATATTAACATAATAATTATAAATATATATTACATATTATACATTTATAAATTAATATTACATTAACTTGTTTCATCCTTAAATTAGCATTATAATACATATTATTCAAATCACTGAACCGTGACACTATATTATTCATTACATTCTATATTATTTTGCTTAAGCAATATATTTATATATGTATATATGTATTTAGTAGTATATATATTATAGTAATTACATTTTAAATTATTATATATTTTGGTATTTGGTATTCATTTTTGGTATTTGGTAATTAATTGTATAATATATAAAATAAAGAAATTTAATTTCTAAGGTTTATATTAAGTTATTTCTATTAAGTATAATATTTGGTATTTTGGTATTCATTATTGGTATTTGGTAATTTATTGCATAATATATATTTAATTTAACTCTCATAACTATTTGAATATATGATTATTATTTTATTTTCTAAATAAATTCTTACTACAAATCTATATATATATATATATATATTTATATATATATATATATATATTTAATTATCAAGTATCATATATTACTATTACTATTATTACTTCAAATTTAGATCTATCAAATATATATGTATATATATATTTAATTATCAAATATCATTGTACTATTTATTGCATACTAATTATACTTATATAAATAATGTATATAAAATCAAAATAAAATCAAAATATATACAAATATACACATATGCATTTATATTATTGATTTTTCATTCAAATAAAGAAGACAATTTAAAATTTGGTATATTGGTATTCATTGTTGGTATTTGGTAATTTATTGCATAATATATTTAAACTCTCATATATTTAATCTTTACAATTTTACTAGTGCATTATTATATATTTTGTTGTTGTTATACTATTGTATATTTGATGTTTGAATGTATAAGTTAAATCTTGTGAATAAATATAGAAATTGTATTATATAACATTTGATATTTTTGTACTTAGATTTATTTGTATTATTCTATAGGAATATACATATACAATTTAGATATATATCATATATTATATTATTTAGTATTTATATATTGTATAATATATAATATTTATATAGTATGTCTCCTATATCCATAGATTTATAGTTTACATAGATCGGTAGTCACGTGGTTTTTCATGGTCATACATGGTGCCTGGAATGGGGATTTTTGATCTTTAATTGTTGTAAACTTAAGATGGCCGACATCACGTGACACATGATATTTCATAACAAATATTTAAATAAATAATATTTATTTTTTACATACATTTGGATTATTTTTCTATATACGCTTATAAAATGCATTTCGATTATATCAAAATAAACATTTATATTTATTTATATTATATATTTATAATGTAATATAATCGCAACACGTAATTTGCTTAAATAATACTTTATATAGGTAATTTTAAATTACGATTTATCGGTGAACTTTTGAATTCTTAGATCGTTTTAATTTTTCTATATACGCTTATAATGTGCATTTCGATTATATAAATATAAACATTTATATTATATATTTATATCGAAATATAACTGCAACATTTAATTTGATAAATAATACTTTATATAGGTAATTTCAAATTATATTTTATCTGTGATATTTTAAAATTCTTAGATCTTTTAAATTTGTTTTGTAAGCCGTACATCTTAAAATAGGTGCCTGATACATGCGTCTTCAGAATTAAATATATATAATTTATATGTAGGGTGCTTTATTGGTTAATTTCTAGTAAGTCGATAGACTTTTTATGCATTTTCATTACATTCATTAAAATCGTTACATATCATATATCATTTATATCATAATATGATAGGTATTTTTTATAATAATTGTGTATAATATTAATATGATTTTTGTTACTATAATCAAAGATTTTGCGAAGCAAAGATATAACACTCCCTATGCATGCAATGTAATTTAGTAATATCCCCAACCGCTGCTAGCAGTAGTATCGAAATCACTGAAATAGATTTAGGTTCGGCTCTGTTTGCATACAACAATGTTTTCATTGCTCTATTAAATTACATGCAATATAAATTAGCTTTTACTCACTAAATATATACTTATAGCATTTAAAACATACATATCATATTTGTTTATTATATATTAGTAATGAACACTTAGTTTTCATCATATAAATATTAATTTAAAGCATATTATTTAACATTTTAAAAGTGTATAGTTAAATACGAATTTACATTATAAACAACACATAGTTCCTAAAAGTAACCCGCTATAGGTGGCACTGGGGTATTTTGTATACAAATTCGAATTACACGATTTCGCGTAAGTGTTATATCTTTCCTTCAGAAAATTGTTGCTATAATCGTGTAACATATTATAATAATTATAATTATGAAATTAAAATTAAATTTCGTATGATTATTTGATTTTCATACGTTAAGCGTGTATTCATTTATTGACTTCATACATAATTAGATATAACATCTACATGTCTAATTAAATAATTGTATGAATTTCAAAATAATATTTAAATGTATTTATATAATACAAACTTGTAGAGAGTTATTCCTTCTGGATAATTATGTGTACTATTAGAACAACAGTCATCGATTAATTAAGCATTTTTAAATATTTAAAATAATAGCGTTCTTATAGTTGTCGTAATTTAGAATTATATAATGTATTATTTAATTAAATTAAATGTTGTAATTATATTGCAGTATATAATATAAATTAATATAAATGTGTATTTATCTAATTAAGTTGTAATATTTAAATATTAGTAATGAAATTAACCTAGATAATGCTATTTAAAATTGTACTGTTACATTTCACATTTTAAATTACTCATGTAAAGTATTATTTTATGTAATTAAAGTTTTTTATTAGTCTGTAATTTATATATTTAATACAATTTAATATAAATGTTTATTTTGATATAATTTAAATACAATTTATAAACAAATTTAAAAGATCTAAGAATTTTAAAATATCACAGATAAAATATAATTTGAAATTACCTATATAAAGTATTATTTATCAAATTAAATGTTGCAGTTATATTTCGATATAAATATATAATATAAATGTTTATATTTATATAATCGAAATGCACATTATAAGCGTATATAGAAAAATTAAAACGATCTAAGAATTCAAAAGTTCACCGATAAATTGTAATTTAAAATTACCTATATAAAGTATTATTTAAGCAAATTACGTGTTGCGATTATATTACATTATAAATATATAATATAAATAAATATAAATGTTTATTTTGATATAATCGAAATGCATTTTATAAGCGCATATAGAAAAATAATCCAAATGTATGTAAAAAATAAATATTATTTATTTAAATATTTGTTATGAAATATCATGTGTCACGTGATGTCGGCCATCTTAAGTTTACAACAATTAAAGATCAAAAATCCCCATTCCAGGCACCATGTATGACCAATAATTTAACGTTGGCAAGATATAGCAATACCGATCTATGTAAACTATAAATCTATGCCTATATCTAACGATAAATTATTTAAGATTATTAGTGATTTATCGAATAAAGTTGAAAAGTTAACTGATATCGTTAAATATCAAACTACTCTAATTCAAGAACTAAAAACAGATAATATCAATATTAATAAGCTATTAAATACTGAATTTAAGCAGAACAAAGATATATTAAAGGAACTGCCAATTAAACAGTTGACAAAATCATTAAATAAACTTGGTAATGATAATAGTAGTACTTTAATATTTACTAACTTTAATAAACAAGATAATATAGATTACGTAGACAAAGATAACTTAATTAATTTTATAAATAACAATCTTGAATATACTCTTAATAAAGAATCTATTGTTAATATTAGTAAATATACTAATGCATCTAGCTTACCTAATGAAAACGACACTAATAATATTACATCAAAACCTGATAAATATTTCATAAAATTGATTGATCAAAATTTAACAATAGATATATTAAAAAACAAGTCAAAATTATCTAATTCTAATTATTACATTAATATTAAGCATTCAATAGAAACTGATAATATTCTTTATAAAGCTAGGAAATTAGTTAAATCTAATTCTATTTATAAAGCTTGGGTATATATAGACAAAGTTTATATCATTATAGATAAAGATAAAAATAATAAATTATATATCTCTGATATATCTCAATTAAATAACCTTTAATTTAATTTATTTTTGATTACATAACAATTATATTTGTATATACTATGTCTGATGATCAATTTATTAAATCGCCTTTATTTAAGTATATTCCGTATTATAATGATAATGAATTACGTATAAATACCACTGATATATTCACACAATGCACATATTATAAAGACCTTACACCTTTAAGGTTACATATTTCTAATTTTTCAATTATTCATATAAATATTCGCAGCATCCCAAAAAATGTTGATTCCTTAACTGATTATTTACATTATATTAATGTAGTTTTTAGTGTAATTGTCATAACTGAATCCTGGCTGGACTCGATTAATAAATTTAGTTATTATTTAAAAAATTATTCGGCAATACATACGACAAGAACCAATCAACGTGGAGGTGGTGTATCTATTTACATACATAATTCTATTACATTCAATAAAATAGATAATTTAAGTGTATCAATACGTGATGAATTTGATATGTTATCTTTAAATTTGTCCCTTTGTAATACTAATATACTTATTGTTGGTATTTATAAATCACCTACCTTTAATATAAGAAACTTCTCAGATATAATGTATAATACTTTTAATAATCTTGCACATAGAAATATGTTTATTGTAGGTGATTTCAATATTAATCTACATTCGCATCATAATAATATAACTAAGTATTTTATTGACACATTTTATTCTATGAATTTTATACCACTAATAACTAAATCTACTCATTTTTATTCTAATGGAAATTCACTAATAGATAATATTTTTACAAATTTTAATAAACATCTTATTTATAATGGTATTTTAATAACAGATATAAGTGACCACTTACCTATATTCTCCATTTTTGACTTATTAAAAAACAAGACTAATGATACACCGATTTTTAAATATATAAGAAACCACTCTCAAAATAATATTTTAAAACTAAATTTATCTTTACAAAAAGTTGACTGGACTGACATTTATTCATGTTCTAATATTAATATTGCTTTTAACCATTTTATCAAAATTTTTACAAAATTCTATAATATTTGTTGTCCTTTAAAAAAAATTAAAAATAAACGATATATAAATAATAAATCATGGATTAAAAAATCACTACTAAAATGTATACATAAGAAAAATAAACTCTACAAAAAAACTATTATAAACTCAAACTTAGATATGGAATATAACAATTATAAAAATTGTTTAAGTAAAATTTTAAAAAAATGTGAACAACATTATTATTCTGGTAAACTAAAAACCAATAATATAAAAAATACATGGAGAGTTCTAAATAATCTTATGAAGAATACAAATAAAAACACTATTAACATGAATAATAATAAATCTGACTCTGAAAATTCAAATAATTTTAATAAATATTTTACTTCTATTGGAGCTGAAATAAATAATAGTTTTAATGACCCTTATAGTGATAGATTGACTAATATTACTTCTAACACAAGTTCTATATTCTTTGAACCTGTTACTGTAACGGAAATTGAAAATATAGTACACAAATGTTCTGACAAATTTAGTAATGATTCTCATGGATTTAACCTATATTTACTACGAAGAATAATTACATCTATTAGTCACATTATTATGTATTTATTTAACCTTTCTATAAATGCAGGTATATTTCCTGATATATTAAAAACCTCGAAGGTAATTGTTATATATAAGAAGCATAATCGATGTGATTATTCAAATTATCGTCCGATTTCTATTACATCCCAATTCTCTAAAATTTTTGAGAAATTAATAAAAATAAGAATTTTAAGTTTTTTGAATACAAATAAAATTTTAAATATGTGTCAATTTGGTTTCAAAGAATCTACTTCAACTTGTGATGCACTTCTTGATTTTATTGGTTATTTACAAACTAATAATGATAAACATTGCGCGGCAGTCTCTATTGATATTAAAAAAGCATTTGATTCACTTGATCACTACATTTTACTTGAAAAATTATATTTATATGGTTTTAGAGGTTTAAGTGGTGATTTTATTAAGAGTTACCTAACTAATAGAAATCAATATGTACACTTTAATTCATCTATATCTTCTACCTTGCCTATAAAATATGGTGTTCCACAGGGTTCGGTGTTGGGACCTATCTTATTTTTATTATTTATTAATGATTTATCAAATATACAAAAACCTTGTCATTTTACACTTTTTGCAGATGATACAACTATTGCATTCTCTAATAAAAATATACAAGACCTTGAAAATATTATTAATGAAACTTTAGTTTATATTCATGAATGGCTTAATAATAACAGATTACAACTAAATATTGATAAGACTAATTTCATATTATTTCATAGGTCACGAATTAAAAGTAAATTAAATATAAAAATTAATGACTTAATTATAAAGCAATCATCTTATATTTTATTTTTGGGTATATTTATAGATGAAAATCTCAATTGGAAAAAACAGATTCATAATATTAAAAACAAACTTAATCGATGTATCTCTTTAATAAATAGATTAAAATCTAAATTGAATAGAGAATCCCTTATGAACATATATTATTCTTTATTCCATAGTCATTTGCATTATTTCTCAATACTCTGGGGTAATACGTATTTTAGTAATATTAAATGTATTACTATATTACAAAATAGATGTCTAAGATCAATTTATTATCTACATAATAGAACAAATATTGACCATATTTATATACATAAACGTATTCTCAAATTTAATGATATTATTAATTTAAATATTTACAAATACATGTATAAAGCTTGGTACACTAATAATATACATCCACAAATTATTAAGTTATTTAATAAAAAAAAAGACAATATATTCTCTAAGGTCAACTAATGAATTCGTTGTTCCCAATATATCACGTTGTTATGATAAATTCTGTATTGGTTATAAAGGTCCTTTGTTATGGAATTCACTATCTATTGATATCAAAACCACTAACCCTTTGAAAAAGTTTTTAAAGGTTTTAAAACAAAAAATTATTGGTCACTATTAAAGTCTTATTTATTTATTTATTTATTTTTATTCAAATGATGAAATTCAGTAATTGGAATAGTTTTTAATTAAATTATTTGTTTACAATATTTATATATTTTAACAATTGTATTATCATTTGTTTTTAAATGTATTGTTTATTATTATTCTTATTATTATTTGATTAAATTTGTATTACGAGTTACCTATTATTATTAATATTATTATTATTATTATTATTATTGTTATTATTGTTATTATTATTATTATTATTATTATTATTATTATTATTATGTCTTGTATATATTTTATTGTAATTTTATTTATAAGATTTATTTTTCATTACTATTTATTATTTTTATTAACTGTTTATTATTATTTTATTATTTATATTATATTTTTTTATTTTTTATTTTATAAAGAGGAGGAATTTCGTGTTTTTTGTATATTGATTGTAGCGTGCGGTGGTGTATTATATGCCGAGTACTAAGTTTACCGGTATGATTGTGGTGGGATCATCTCAAGGTATTAAGGATTTGGCACATCCTTACTGAAAGTTGGTAGCCTTATACTATTCGTTCGTTGTGTCGTTTTATGAACTATGTGTTGTTTTTCCCTCTTTATTTGTACACGTCTTGTTTTATTGTTATTTGTATCTATTATTATTATTTTTATTATTATTTATATATAATATTTATTTGTATTTTAACTATTTTAATATTTAAAATTTTACTTTATATTTATATTTTACTTTTAATTTCCAATTTTATTTTATCTTTGTAAATTTTATTACTGTTTGTTTTTTTTTCCATTCCTTTTGCTGACAGGTAGATATCTCGATAAGTTCAATTAACTTCTATATCTACCTGGGTTCATTCTCGTTTATTACGACGAACCAATCTGATTATTATTATTATTATATGTATGTGTACCTATGTGTATCTATAAAATTAAATCACTAATGTATTCTTTGTAACCGGCTCACAGGGGTCGCTGTATCAGTAGCACATATACGCTGGGTTGTGAATTAGACGTTACAGATGAACTGAAGTCTAAATGTGAAGGTAAAAGGTTACACATTATTGGTGATCGTATTATATCGATACCTATTATATATATATATATATTTATAATTTAATACATTTTAATATTATACAATTCTTTTATTATTTACTTTAATGTGATGGATTGAAATATGATGATAACTTATGTATGTTCATCCCTAATTATTATTGTCCCTGATTAAAGTTAATTATTTATATTTGGCGAGTTTTAATTGCAGTTTTACCCATAGAGCTAGAGAGAAGATTTACTTTAGAGCTATGTGGTTTTACATAATCAATATCCCTAGGTCTATATCTATTATCTACATAGTTTACATATAATTCAATACAAAACCATGAGTTTTATTTAAATCTAGATTATTATAATTATGTATTTGAATGGAATATATCTATTATATTTATAAATTTCTTAATTTTTTTTACATATATTTCTACATTTATCTACATTTCATCCTTGATTTCATGAATTCCTATATTAAAAATAAAAATGCTAGTATCTTTGAAATTAAAGTAAACAAATATTATTTTTATTAATTTTTAATAAATTTAAACACAACAATGAATTATAATTTTGTCCATAATGAATTATACTATGAGTTATCAATTAACTATATATTAATTAATATAATACTATACCATGTATTAAATATGTCTAAATGAAAATATATTTGGTTGGTATTGATGAAAGGTATAATTTAAAATTATATTTTTAATACAAATTCAAATTCACATTGTAATTCAAATACAATTTCTATGGTAAATAATAAATATATATAATAGTATAGGTAACTATGATACCGCGATGCACATAATAGATTATATAATGATTACGATTTATATAAAATAAATTAAAAATTATTATTATGTTATACACTGTATAACTTATACAGTCATTGTAACAGTGTATACATAATAATAATTATTAGTATCATACTAAGTATGTTATAAGTTATAACTTATAACCATGTTTGGTAAACACATTTTTTTTGGCCCCAGGTTTTTTGCTAGTTTTTATTGTTTTTTTTGCTAGTTATTTCGTAGTTTTTTTGTTTTCTCAAGGTTTATTTATGGTTTTTTGGTTTTTATATAGATGAAAATGATTATTTAATAAAATTATAATTATTGTATAATAATATAAAAATTATATTTTTTAATATATGGTCATATTAATATAGTATGTAAATACATAATATTTATATATAATTGAATAGCTATTAATTTATATTTAATCAACAAAAAAACTAATTTTAATAATCAAGTTAATTTACTAATTACAAAGATTTTTCTAAGCTTATATATAATACTCCCTATATATGCAAAATAATTAATATCTACTATCTGCCGCTACTAGCAGTTGTATATTATCACATACATAATTTAGGTACTCCGCACTGCGCAGTGCGCAGTTTCCATTCAACAATATTTATATAGCTCAATTAAATTACATGCAATATAAATTAACATTTACTCGCCACAATGATATGTATATCATTTAAAACCTATATATCCTATTGCTTTGTTATATATTAGCAATTAACACTTAGTTTTTATCATATAAATAATAATTTAAATATATTATTTTACAATGTAAAATTTATATTATAAACAACACCTAGTTCATAAAATTAACCCGATGTAGGTGGCGCTCTAGATTTTTTGTATACTTTCTATTTCTCGTAAGTGTTATATGATATAACTGTGAGTTTTTTGTAATATACCAACGTCCGATGGTACATTGGGACATTGGTATGTCTACAAAAAATGCATCCATAATATATATCTTATTTACTTTGTGTAGACGGTACATTGTGATGTGGGGATGTTGGTTTTTTGTAACATACCAATGTACCAACGTACAATCTGCATTTACATGTATAAGAATACAGATGGGACGTTGGTAAATTACAAAAAAAGCTTGCTAACTTGGTATGATGGTACGTTGGTATGTCATAAAAAATGCACCTAAAACTTACGATAAATCGTGTAATTCAATTTTATACATATAGGATTTTATACATACATATCCTAACTTGTATCTTTCCTTATAAAAATCGTTGCTACTTATATAAATAAACTACAAGTATAAACATAATATACTCTAATAATTAAAGTGGTGGAGTCCTTTTATCCCATCCAGGAAATTAAATGAAGTTTTAACTTATAACAATATTATTTATTATTTTTTATTATTTTTAAAATAGCTCTAAAATCTCTTCGAAGTCATGTTAAAGCTTCCATGGTTTTAATGAGATCCGATCATTTTGTATACAAAATTATATAAGAATACTAAATATTATGTAAAGACATATTTTATTGGTCCTGACAAATGTTGTACTACCTGTGTGTCTGGCACATCAGATAACAATAACATGGGCAATTTTTAAAAAACTGTAAAGAAAAAAAAATGTTTTTAATAAACAAATTAAATTGATTATTATCATAATATATATATATATATATAATAATACACTTTAATTTATATTATATCACTTTTAATCATTATATAAACTATTATATGTGCATCACATATTCATAGTTACATATTATATATTTCTACCTATAATACATTATTGTATAGTGAAATGATCAATCTAACTTCAAATATATATGAAATTAAATATTATTACATAATATTTATTATATTATATTACTCATACTAAATATATTGATGCATTTGTCAGATTTAGTTCATCAATTTGAAATAAAATAAATTGTAATTCAATTATATCTTATATTTTAATGATACTCGTACATATATATATATATGTATGTACTTGCCACATATTCAGGAAATGCGACCCGTTTCTGGTGGCGACCCTGGACGCTCTAGAAAATTCTAAAATCATCAACAAGCGAATGTGCCCCAAAGATCTGAAATCGTTCCTGAGTTTAGAGTACACATGCGTCGCAGGTAAACCTACTACACCTAACGAATGCCAGACGTTTCGTATACCGGACATTTCATATAAGACGTTTTGTATAAAAATATCGGACGTTTCGTATAAGAATTCCAGCAGTTTCGTATAAAAGACATTTCGTCTGATATTTGTATACGAAACGTCTTATACGAAACTTCCGGTATACAGACTGTCTGTCACCCCACCTAACTATAGTTACCATGCAAACCATGTACCCGTAACAACCAGTAATGTACCTGTTTAATATGTATTTAGTAATTTACATCGAATTTATATATAGCGGATCATGTAGTTAATATATATTATACAATTTATATATTTTATATATTTTGTTAATACGGGACTAGTACATTGGTCTATAACTTGCATTTAGATATTCATTTAATTATAACCATATATAATCACTTTCTCCCTAGCTATACTTCCCCCACTCTATCCTTCCTCCATTATTGTATCCCTATATATCCCTTTCTAATTCCAACTACCTATACACCCGCCTCCCTCTCTCTGCGTTGTAGTTCCGTCGTGTATCGTTGCGTGGCGAATCGGAATTTAATCCATCGCGTCCCTCCCTCTCTAACCCCTTCTCTTCCTCTCCATCCACCACATCTCTCTACGTCTCCGTCGTTCACTATTCATGATTCATTCCTCTCTAACCCCTTCTCTTCCTCTCCATCCACCACATCGCTCCATCATTCACTATTCATGATTCATTCCTCTCTAACCCCTTCTATTCCTCTCCATCCACCCTATCTCTCCATCATTCACTATTCATGATTCATTCCTCTCTAACCACTTCTCTTCCTCTCCATCCACCCTATCTCTCCGTCGTTCACTATTCATGATTCATTCCTCTCTAACTCCTCTTCCTCTCCATCCACCCTATCTCTCCGTCGTTCACTATTCATGATTCATTCCTCTCTAACCCCTTCTCTTCCTCTCCATCCACTACATCTCTCTACGTCTCCATCATTCACTATTCATGATTCATTCCTCTCTAACCCCTTCTCTTCCTCTCCATCCACCACATCTCTCTACGTCTCCATCGTTCACTATTCATGATTCATTCCTCTCTAACCCCTTCTCTTCCTCTCCATCCACCACATTGCTCCATCATTCACTATTCATGATTCATTCCTCTCTAACCCCTTCTCTTCCTCTCCATCCACCACATCGCTCCATCATTCACTATTCATGATTCATTCCTCTCTAACCCCTTCTCTTCCTCTCCATCCACCACATCTCTCTATGTCTCCATCATTCCATATTCATGATTCATTCCTATCTAACCCCTTCTCTTCCTCTCCATCCACCCTACGTCTCCGTCGTTCACTATTCATGATTCATTCCTCAGTATCGGCTATGAATCACTGCGCGGCGGCGATGACTAACCTCAGTGACTCATCGGCCCTCCCTAACTACGAGGTGATTACGTCAGCGTCCGGTTACTTCTCCACACCGGTCACTACGGCCACTACCGGTCAACGTAGCGGTCAGCTCACGTGTTGTATACAGCTGCACGTAGAACGAGGTTCGTATCGCACGCTCCTATATTCCCGCACATATCATATATAGATATGAAACCTAGTACTTTGGATTAGAAATTAACTATTCGTCGCTGTTTTTCGACTCGAGTGAGCATCTCTTGGGCTTCTTTGAAATCTTCACTTACTAATGCAATATCATCCGCTTAGTCCATATCTGTAACTGTGATTGAGGTTGTACTCTTCTGCTTTTTCTTTTCCTTAGTTGGAAACCTAGCTTATCTTCCCTTCCTCGCTGTTCTCATAACATAATCGATAACTATGACAAAAAGGTATTGAGCTAACGTATCTCCTTGTAAGACACCAACTAGAATGTTGAAAGTTTCCGTTTCTCCATCGGGTGTAATGACCTTGGCAGTAGTATCTTGATACATTATGCTAATAGCTGTCACCAACTCCCTCTGTATTCAGTATAGTAAGAATTTTCCCTGTATGTATCATATCAAACGCTTTCTTGAAGTCGATGAGCATATGAATATCATAATTGCTTCTAGATTCTTACCTTTAACTCCCTCAATCTGTCATCTGAGTGCTAATCATTGACTGGTTGTTGTTTTGCCACTTCTGAAAACCATTTTGATGTTTAGACGACCATCTAGATAAGGCCTAATTCTGTTAATTATCGTAATGATAACAAGATGCGTCAGCGGGCCCGATCGACTGCTTGGAAGGCAACCATGCTAACCATTACACCACTGATGCTACATATATAAATATATTTTGATATATTAATATGATTCTATAAATATATGTTATATTAATTTTATAAATTAGTATATGTATTAAATAAAGTTTAAATAATGGTTAAATAATTCTCAATTCATCAAATTTATAATATTACAGTTAAATTTAATAATTCTATAATTCTAATTTTAATCGTTTTACATTAGCATTTTTTTTAATTTATGTAATATTTGTTTTATTACAATACACTATTAAATATAAAGTGTATTTATGTGTTTCTATTCATACAATTAAAAACCTAGATAATATTTGAAATATTATAATTTTACATTAAAAAAAAATTTGAAATTAAATTTTTTTTCGAAAAAATCAATGGTATCGCGTCCCCTTAATAAGGATCATAATTAGTATGAATCATTATGACTCATAATCTGATATAATCGGTAATAATATATAATGTTTGCCATTGTATCATGAATATAATTAACACTGATCAACAGGTAGGCGTATCACATTGCAAATGTTGAGACATGCCCACTCTACGCAACGTCAAAGAACTAAGAAATCGAATGCTAAACCTCATCGAAACACAAGATCTTGCGACACGCTCGAGGTAACGGAGACGGGAGTGAAAAGTAGGATATCGCTATGCAGGTTCCCTCGTGTTTGGGTTTAGCTCTAGATATAAATGTAGTTATAGGGGTATGTGTAGGTATAGGTACCGATATAGGAATATATACCATCATTTATTTAGTAATCTCGTAAAAAAACTTTACTTTAATCTAGTCAATACTTTAATCCTCTCTTTTATTAGTAGTCTAGTAGTTAATACTAATAATATACATATATATCTATATTGTAATTTTATTTTTCATGATATTTGTCTATACATATATAGTCGAAATACATATATTTTAATCAAGCCAGATTAAAATTCTAAGGATACCATATAAACTTAATATAACTAGCCATGTATCAATTTATAAGATTATTACAATTTAGTTTTATGTATAAACTCAGGTTGATGTGCCTTTCACGAAAGAACACTCAAGTTTCAAAGTAACTCGCTAATTTAATTAATATTTTAACACAACTTCTCGCAGTAGTTTTTATAGGATCATGTTAAGAATACCACACTCCAACTCATACGTTTTCCTATCGTAGTTCCCATTACATGTAATATACCAATAACACACCAATAATACAATAATTCTGTCACTCTATCATGAACATTATATGATATCATAAATTGTTATTATATTTTTTAATTTGTAAATTAAACTACATTATAGATTTTCATTTTATTTAATTTTATTCGGTGTTCATTATATTTGATACCCATTAATTATCGCTTTACGAAGTTAATAAAGTATACTAATAATAATCGGTATATGTAATCTAATAGATGTATACTTATATACATATTTGTTTAAATATAGTATATTGTATAAAACTATATGGTATATACCTATATATATTAGTATAATACTAATAGTATAAGTATAAAGTATTAGATTTTAGAATTAATCTCAACATTATTTTAATATAAAATCTATTTTAATTTTATAAATATCGCTTATGATAATGTATGATTTAATCACCCCCTATATACTACAATGGATATTAATATAGTTTATAATATGAACTTATCGGATATAGTATCAATGTTAACGATTCCTTCACAATATTCGTATATAAGTATCACTATTACTTGTATTTCAATATTTACTAGTCATCTTATTTTTACAGATATTCAAATGTTATCATTGAAAAGATGTTACTAGTCGAACATATAAAGTATTTCGATATCAGCAATTCTCATAAATTATAATTAAACTATGATATAATGTTTAACGTTAGCTAATATATATATATATACTCGTATCAGTCGTACTATAATCTCAGTAGTACATATAATGAATACCACAACTTAATAGGGATAGCAATCCGATATTCACTTCAATTTCGAACAAAATAAAACTTTGCAAAGCGCCGGTTGGTGAAGCCAAACTTATTCATTTCAAAGGTTCGCGATACATCTGTTTATGACGATTAATAGAATACATAAGAGCTCCTATTCTAAATGGAATACTAGATTATTAAACACATAGTTATGGAGTTGTTATAGTCCTAGTTATTGGTAAGTTGTAGGTCACGTGATAAATGTTTAACATATAGATAGATTTATTTATTTACGATATATTGAAACTGTAATAAAATATAAATCATTTTAATTTGGATATATTTAGATATATTTAGATATCATTTTAATTATATACTAACATGATTTATATAATATTAATTATTAATATATTTTGGATATTTTATAAATTTATTATAAAATATATATTAATCATATATACTCGTATATATATTTATATATTACAATTTGTATTGGAATATTGCCTGTATCTTTTATCTATGAAGTAGTATTAATGTACAGATATTTTTTTATTAATTTTAATTTGTAGTATATTCATAAATATAGTATGCACTAATTCAATATATATATATATATATATATATATATATGAATTTTAGTTAATAAACCTTTGTATAGTAATAAAATCTAGATAGTATATTCAAAATAAAATGTAATTATTTGAATGTCGTGATTATTGAGATTATTATCATTAACATTCTACAACGTTTGACTAAAACTACAACTCATAATATACTCTATCCCCTAATAAACTCACTAACCCACCCCTCACTAACTCACCCCCTCCCCTCCCGCCCCTATAGCAACGGGTTGCGCCGATATAGTAACGCCCGTGTACTCTACTGTGCGGAGGTACGGGATGGACGCAGCCTCTATTAACTGCGCTAACTCACGAGAGACCTGGTACCTGACCTGTAAACGGGGCCGGTGGGTAGGCCTGCCCACCACTAACTGTACATCGCAAGGTTAGTACAAGGTGGTATGTATGGTCATTCTCGTTAAAGGGATGAGTTATCTAAGTAGATTAGATTATACATATATTTACATATACATATTTATATATAGAATAGAATAGTTATTAATTGAGTAAAGTAAATTTTCTTTCTTTTTTATTTCTTTCTCATTCTTACTATTTTTCATTTCTTCCTCAATAAAATCTACCAGCAAGTTTCTTGATTTAACTTTTAATGTCAGCCATATATATATATATATATTTAAGTATACAAATTTTTTAAATCTTTATTTTATATTTCATGTTAAATACGCGATACATTTTGTTAAAATAGATTTTAAATTTTCTAATATTAATTATGAAATTCATTCATCAGTATTAAAAATATTATATATTTTATTGAGGCCGGCGTTACGTTCATTTTTATTTTGTATAACAAAATTATTTTATTAAAATATGCAAAAATACTTATTTATCTTTAAAATGATGTATAACATGTCATTAAAAAGTAACTATAAGTGCCACAAATATGCATTATAAAATACCATAAAATATATATTTTATTAATTTGTATATACAAATTTAATAAATCAATATTTTATTACCTTATACTTAATATTATAGCTTACAAAATTAGTGATAGTAATATATATATAAAGTATATCTACATAGTAAAGAAAAATATTTTCATTTCTTATTCAATAATATAAGTTTTTAATATTTTTTTATAATTCTGTACACATTAAATAACAACAATATTTTATAATCTATGAACTATTTTTCCATTTTTATACTATTTCTAAAATCCCATAGCTTTTATTCATTTTGATGATTCTTTATAAAAAATGTTCATATAGTATATACCTAATATATATCTTATACAAAGTTAACATATTTGATAATGTAATACAATTATAGATACCCTAAAAATAATTTTTATGTTTCAAAAACAGGTAAATAAATATATTTTTTATTATTTTTATATTCAAAATTTACTAGATCTATTAACTAATTATATACAGTCTTTATGAATGAATGTTGGCGACATTTGTTCCGTTTATATCAGGGTTGTAAAAGTTCAAGTACTCGAGTCAAAATCTCGAGTCCTAGTAATGAAATGTCAAGTCGAGTCTGAAATATTCAAGTCCATTTAAAAAATAATTAAATTTAGTCACTGTAGTTGATTTTCGAGTCAAATCGAGTATTTAAAACAAGACTCGAAAACCAATTTTAAAACTATACTTAATACATATAAGTAAATTCATTAAATATATCATATAGATTTATTTATTATTAATTTAAACATCCTTCACGTCATCTTTTGACAATTAATGTTAACTTTGAAATTAGGTTTATAATGTTTTCTATAATTGTAAAGGATTGAATTGGATGTTATGGCTTCGAAGCATTACATTTTTGGTTTTTAAGGACTCAAATCCCTATATTTTAAGATTCAAATCTTTTTTTTAGAATTGATGGCTTCGTATCCTTACAATTATTTGATTTTAAACAACTCTTGTGTATATATAATATCATATAAATATATTATAAATGATTTATATTTAATTATTTATTATATTAATAATTTTAATATTTTAAATAACTATAGTTTTTAAGTTAAGTTATTATCCTAAGACATATATCAATAGTATATATTATAGAATATCAATCCATTACCTAAAGTATCAATAATATCATATATTCTATAAAATTATATTGATAATTATAATGTATTGCATTATAACTAATGTAAAAAAATCAAACATATCATCAGTTTGTTTATAAATAAATATCATACTTGCAATGACTATAGTAGATATCAATAATTGTTATTATATTGCTAACTAATCCTTGTGAAATTTCATTATTAATATTATTATTATTTAAATAGAATGAATGTATTCATGCCCAACTGAGATTATTCAAATCCATTGCATATGTTTTCTTTTTAATTATATTATAGTATTTTATATTATTAATCATAGTATTTTATATTATTAATCATAGTATTTTATATTATAAATTATATTATATTATATTCTCAATTACAATATATTATCTTATTAATTATATTATTTAAACGTATTACTATACTTTATAATATTATTAATTATAGTATATTATCTTATTATCGATTATAATATATATATATATTTATATATATATATATTATATAATATTAGTTTATTAATTATATTAAATGGGCAACAACAACAGAAAATATTTATATTATTTTGAAGCACGTATAATTTTACAGAAAAAAAAATTAAAATTATTCTAATAAATAGTATTATTATCATAGTATATTAATCTACTAATTATAACATCATAATATTAATTATATCAATAATATATTACCGACCAATAATATGCGCCCGTTTGATTCCGCAGAACTAAACCTGAAAGACCTGAAGCTATCGTCTGACATACAACAGAACTCTGTGCCCGGTACATTTAGTCAAGGTTAGTACGACCGCGAGATTACATAACACATGTTACATAATACTAGTCTAAATCTCGTATAGATTACCATTACAATTGATAATATTAAACATGATTCGTAATTATAATCATTATATTTCTTATATTTAGATACTCAATTTAAATGTACTTATAAATAGGTTGGTAATACATATACGTATAGTAATACATACACTAATAAATACCTACTCTTACATATAACTATAGTTGGTGCGATAAAATGGTATTTTAATACATCAATATTATTGTATCATAAATATTGAAATGATTAAATAATGAATTATTTCATTTACAATTACATTTATATATTATTAGGTTGCATTCAGGAGAGCTGGAATCTGGGTAGTCGAATATCTATCTGTATCTATGCAATGTAATTTATTTTAGCTATACCAACATTTATTTGGTCGATGTTAAGCCAAGATGAGTTAAATAATGGACCTCCCACCAATGTCCACATATTATCCTCATTTGAATAAAGTTGAATAACGGACTGTCCACAAAATTAGTCACGATATTTCATTATGCAAATTTTATAGGTCATATTACATAGATGAAACTCTATTTTTAGATATTTATATATATCTGATACATTATTTGTATGTTTAGTCAAGTGAGTTAGATGAATGTTTCAAAAAACAGATCAAATTTTACCGACTTGAATTCAATTGTCTCGAATGTAACTAAAATACACCTTAACGATATGCAGAAATAGAACTAAAAAATTAAATTATATAGTCAAATAAGTACAAGTTAAATATAGAATACCGATATTGGAATACTTTATATTATATATAAAGCTGTGTATATGCCAGACTAAATATCTGATTTTTATCCCTGAATTTATCTAAAAAATCAGATATATCTATGATTTGTTATATTTATTATAGATTATCGTATATATAATAAAATAAATAAATTTCTGTTTTATTGTTGAAAATCAGAATTATATCTCTGATTTTTCGTATCATCCAATAATATTTGACATACCTTCTTTATGAAATAAAGTTTTCATTTAATAATTTTAAAACCATTATTTGACAAATATATTTAATAATACCAAAAATAGTTAATAGATAAACAATTAAAAATACTGATAAATGATAAAAAAAAATGTATATAATATTATAAATTATTTATATTATTTATAAATTGTATTTTATGCTGTAATTGAAATCATTTATATATGAATATTATATTTATATTGAATGATGGCCATTTAAAAATTACAATTATACTAAATATATATATATATAAAAAATATAATATGCATTTTAATTATACTAATAATTATATGTGATGAAGTTTGTAAGTCATAGATCTAGATCAATCTATCTCTATGGTACAGGTAGATGATCTTGGTTTTTAAATTATGTTAATTGTGATTTATCATTAGAGTTAGATCGTATGTGCACAATAAATTAAATAACCCAACCAAAATAAAATAATCAAAATAGAATATATTGGTATATTTAATAATATATTTAATTTGAATGCTGTGATTAATTTAATAATTATTGCGAATAAATGATAAAAAATTAGAATAATTTTAGAAAATATTTATATCTAAATATTGATAACAAATTATAGAAATTTATATATATCTCTATTTGAATAGTTTTGAGTTCAACGATATCAATATATTTTTTGATATACATTAGAACTAGAGAGGTTTTAAACAATATTTTTAGTGCATGGTGCAGAAGTTTGCTGATTAGATTAATATTCATTTCAAAAGTATTACCCTATATATGGTCATAATAATCAGGCTGACATTTAAAAATTGTATAATAAACTAAAATTAATCTTCTTTCATCCAGTTTATGCTTACATTTATTTAATATGGAAATTGACCTTGACAATATATTTTATATATGTGTAATATATAATTATATACGTATATATATATATATATATATATATATATATATATACTTATATAGTGATAACAAACAGTGAAAATACAGTATATAGTTGAGTAAACTTTGATTTTGTAAAAAAAAAAATATAAAAGATAATAAGTATAATAAGTAAACTTAAATTATTCGAAATGAACTTAATATTATATTTACTTCTATACGCTCACACACATATAAATACACATATATATGTATGTATACTAAATCACATACAGGTATACTACTAGCAATAAGTGTGGGAGCTATGCTGGGCGCTCTGATAGGGGCCTGTCTACTGTTCACCGTGTGTATTCTACAGAAGAGGTTAGTAGTACATTGGAGGTAATGCATTCTGGGTACCTGGTACCTCTCTACGGTATTCGGGTAGTTAGGGACCTGAGCGTACTCGTCGGATTATCTAAATGTATTTAACTCACTTTAAATTATGTATTAAAATTACTTAAATATATTGATTATTTAGAAATTATTGAAACTATTTAAAGTAATTAATAATATTTTATTAATATTTAAAATATAACAATAAAGATATCACAATGATGTATATATTTAAGATTTATACTTTGATATTATATAGTTTATAATATAAATACTAATTCAAAATCACTTTTAAACCAACAAAATAACACTTAGGGCATATGTCAGTGAGCACATTTACATGTTAATAAATAGGAAATATAAATGTCCATTAAAATTAATGTTTAGTTAAAACTATTCAGTAAATTTGTATTTTATATAATATATATATACTTCTACAATTGTGTGTTTATATTATTTTTAAATATAGTTTATTTCATGCATAAATATATTATTTATTATGTCTATTTTATTAAACCAATATTTTTTTTTTAATTTACACCAATATTGTTTCTTTTCAATAATATTTACAAAAATTACATAACATAATGTTATTTATTCATATACCATTTACATATAGCAATAAACCAATTGTAGGATAGATTTTTCTCTACATACTACATCTAAAGTTTTACTAATTAAAAATCTCTATTATAAAATTAATAAAATAAAGTTTATGTAATTATAATAGTATTATATAGAAATAAAATAAGTTATTATGTATAGTTTATATTCAGAGTTTATATATTATGATAAAAAGCAATACTAGATTTTATAATTTATAAAATAATATATATAGATGTATAAATTCAATATATAATTATAAATTAGAATTGTAAAATACATTGAATACATAATTTTAAATTGTAATAGTAAAATACATTCATTATATAATTATACAAGATACAATAATATATGAAATAAAATATATAATTAGAAATAAAATTGTATTATGTATAGTTTATATATTATGATAAAATAAATCAATAATATAGTGTTGTATAATTTATAACATAATATATATATAGATGTGTACAAAATATTGACAAATTATAAATATTATATATAAAACTATAACTCCAAATGTCATCATATATATGGTCAAATAAAAAAATATAGATTTATAAAAAATTGTTTTTTCTAAAATCTATTATATAATTATATATGAATTACATACCGAGTTAACCTTTAAAAGTAGTGATATGTGTGTGTGTGTTTGAATCAATCTAATATAAATGCTAATATTATAAAATAAAACTAATACTAATAATAACTATATATATATATATATATATATATATATTTAAATACTACTAACTATAGTTATACATAACTAAATGTTATTAATATAAAGTAATATAAATAAATGTAAATATACATACAAATATAATTTGAAAACCAAATCATAAATAAAATAAACTCAACTATAAATCTAATATAAAGGATAATAATGCTATAAAAATAACTATTTTATAATACTAATTATATAAAACTAATATATAAATTAAACTAAATATAAATATATGTAAATAATATAAATATAAGATCAAATAAAGGTAAATGATGAATATGAAATGAAGTAAATTGCAAACTTATATAATATAAGTATACAAATGTTATAACATAAAATGTAGACATTAATATAAAATTATTCATGTAAATTTCAAATTAATTATAATTATAAGCCAACATTATTTATTTTAAAAGGTGTATTATATAATATGCTTATTATGGTATTTTTAGTACATTTTCAATGATAATATTTTTATAGATACTAAATAACATATAATAAATTAATAAAATTGAATAACAATGTATAATTATTTTTTTTATTTCGCTGATTTCTAAACTGCACTGTACCCTTAATATAAAATACCATTATCATAAATATATGTATATAACCATAACTATACATGTTATACATGCATAGGAGTTATTGTATAGTAATACCTATTGCATTAATATTATTCACAGTGATGATAACGGCGATGATTATGCTTTAAATATAATGATGTAATCAGACAGCGATTACATAACGCAACGATGCAGCAGACGATACGCGATGTGTACGAGGGTGTGTGTCTGATATACACTGTGTACGTACACGTCTGTGTGCATGTGTGTGTGTGTGTGTGTGTCTGATGTATATGGTGATGTACTGGAGACATAACTCGATGCAAACGAACATGTCACACACAATACAACCTGTACAGAGGAGTGTGTCTAATGCAGACATTTCACTATAACAAGACGGCTGACACATCTCTCTCCGCCTCGTATATATTCACTTACTAGATGTTACATAGTGGTGTAGATGTTTGCTTGTGTATGCGTGCATGTCTGTATATAATATATATAGTGTATATATATATATATACTATATATGCATATATAGTGATAGTGATGATGATGATGATAATGATGATTATTTTATTTAATTGCAGAAACTGTATTTAAAATACACTCTAATTTAAAATATAAATAAATAAAATTAGTAATTATGGTTATAATAAAATTAAAATAAATACTTACACTATATGCACTCAAAATAAATTAAATTCGTATATAATGTTTTTATGTATAAAAATATATAGTGATATATATTTGTATTATAATATATAGTTATTATTATGACATTTAATTTAAATTGTATATTTTCATTAATATCATTAAAATATATTACATTTCTAGGAATTTGTTAGACACAATTAATATTGATTCTAAAAATAATAGTAATAAATTCCAACATTTTATCATACCATAATAATCTTCTGACAAATACTATTCAAATATAGCATATTAATATTAATAATCACTGTTTATTATATATTTATATACTTACAAACATATACACATATACTTATATACAATTGTTAAACATATTTACACACACAAAAATGTACACACATACACACATACACTCTCGCACACTCCCACATACACCCATTCACATATACAGTGTGTATTACACACACACACACACACACATACATACACACTCACATACGCAGATACACACATAATCACATACATATATACACTCCCACACACATACATTCCCACATACCTCGCCTACACACACATACACACACATACCCACACACATATATACACTCCCACCAGGGTTGGCCGATATTGGGTTTTGGGTTTTTAGGCTTAAAAGTACCTTTTGATATATTTTGTGGTTTTTGTGGTTTTTCGATAATTTATATATATAAATTATACATTTAATAATTTTAATTCTATTATATATATATATATATATATATATATATATAATATCTATTATATTATAACTAATTCTAGATTTTAAGAAAATTTATAAATAATATTATATAATTTATATAATATTAAAATATGAATATAATAAGTAGTATTACCTCCATTGTATTGCTATTAAAATTCAAATTCTATAGATTAAATATAATATTTTTCATGACATTTTAATACAATTAAAATTCAATAAAAAATACTATTTCATAGAAATTGATTCAATAAGAAAAATATTATATTATAATTCTATAGAATAACATTAAAATGTATTTTTATGATTTTGATATAACTGTTTTTATATATTAAATTGCATACCACAGCATGCATGCCACAATGTATTAATATAGCAAATAATGGGTCTATTCAAAGTTAGGCTTACAGCATTCAATTTAATAAAATGAGCTAGTTTTTTTGTATTATATTAAATACATTCACATGCACAATCCTATACCTCAAAATTATTCATAATGTATATTATTCATATATAAATATATATATATAAAACTCTATATTTTCTAATATGTATATCTATAGAAATTGATATTTTTTTCAATAATACATATACAAATATTTAAATATTTGAGGTATAGGATTATTTATATATTTGTTTTGTATACAATGCTAAAAAAATGAGTATGATATATATAATAGTTTTTGAGTTACCTACATTTATACACACATACCTAGCTCGAATTTATTTATTCTGAGTAAACGACATTTGAAGTTAGACAGCATAAAATAAGAATAACTAATTGAATAATACTAATTTATATTATGTATAATATATATAAGTATATATATAATTACATATAATATATAGTATATATATGATATAAAAGTATAAATAGTAATGTAAAAAAAATAAAATAAATATAAAACTAAAATATATATAACTAAAATAAATAATATGAATACAAATAAATAATATGAATACAAATAACTAATAATAAAATATAATGGATATGTGTGTGAATACAATATATATATAATATTCAAATAAAATAAGTAATATATATTAAAAGTACAAATAGTATATAGTTACTATATAGTAAAAGTAATAATGAAATAAAAATCATAAACCATAATGAAAATATAGAAAATGCAAATAGCAGAGTTTTCAAACTAAACAAATATATTGTCACCTATCTGCTCTCTAATTGGCCAGTATAATCACATGATATAGCATTTATGTGTGCAATGATATAGAATAATGCAATGTAAACAATCTTGTTTTATTTCATATAAATCGGCAATATATAAGTTATAAAAAATTATAAACTAAAATAAAATAGTCAGGAATACTAAATAAATAATAAATAAAATAGTAATATTTATATTTTTGAATAGTATGTTCAAAACTTTTTATGCTATTTCTAGATTGAATTCATGGCTAAAATTGTTATACATATTAAAAATAACTATAATTATTAATATTATGGAATACAAAATAAATAAAATGTTTAAAAATATTTGTGAATTCAACCCATTGCGTGCGATATGCCCTTACTTCATTCTTGTATATTATACAATAAATTAATAATAAACTATACTTTTATCAATTTGTATAATAAAGTATATACTTTTATTAATCATTTTTTACCTTTTAGTTTTGTTATGAAAAAGCATAAAAACCTCAGTAAAACCCAAAAACCACAGCAACATATTTTGGATATTTGGGATTTTTACCTGACTCCCACACGCAGTGTGACCCTGACTCCCACCGCCCCTACACACATATACACTCTCACACACACTCCCACATTCACCCGTTCACATATACACACACCCACATTCACCCGTTCACATATACACACACCTACATATTTGTGTGTGTATTACACACACACACACACACACACTCACATATGCAGATACACACATACTCCCACACACCTACACACACACACACCTACATATACACACACACACCCACACACATACCCACATACATACACACACAGATACACAGTGACTCAGCACCGCAGTTCATCAGACCAGTACATGACTACGCCCACAATAAGTTATGATATCGGTGGGGGTGGGGCTAAGTCAAGGTCGCACATCCGCATATCTGATAATCCTTGCGATGACCTCTATGCCACGAGGAACTCTACGCTACTACTGCAACAACAACATCAAGGTCATCAATTGTTGTTTACAATTAGTCAAAGATTTTGCGAATCAAAGAATGTTCACTCCCTATCTAAGCTATGTATTTATTTTAATATAGTTCTTACACCAACAACTAGATGGATACACATATATTATTTTAAGTTAAATTTAATATTATTAATTCATAAGGTAATTAAGCTAATTATCAGACTAATATACTTTTAATATTTTAATATTATAATATATATGTGAATTATATTTTAAAAAATATATTTTAAAATTACGACATTTTCACGGTATTGAAAGTTTACATGTAAATAACAATGACTAAATCGATCTACTTTTGACCTATACAAATTCTGTAAAATTGTTATGATTATATTTTTGATATCTCCAAATAATATTTTTTAAAAATATAAAATCTTTGAATTAGTAATTATGTATCTCGGAATATTAAGTTATCCATTTATATATGAATGAATGAATAAATTAGTTTATAGACAATGTCTAAGGAGAATCAGTGAAAGCGATTAGTATTTTTGATTCGATATATCCTAATAGTAGTGTAATGTCATATTTAATCATCTTCATTCGGTTAAAATACAATTATAATGAAATTAAATATAATTATATAAAAATGGATATTAAAATAAACAATAAATACTAATATAAAAGAGAAAAAAACTATAAAAAAATATTTGATTTCCATGTTACCATCATAATCAAAGTACAAAATATAATTAATAAATTTTGCATAAATCTAATATAATATAAAATTAAAAATTAAATATATTTATAAAATAATCTAAATATTTGTATCATAAAATTAGCATAAACTAAATTTTAATAATGTATTTATACATTAACATAAGTTATTAATACTGTTTATAATTGTTATAATTATAATACTGTTTTTAAACATTTTAATACTATTTTTAATCATTTAAATTATTAAAAGTATTTGTATAGATATAAAAATAAAAAAATATATAAAAGATACAATATTTTTGATAAATAGTAATTTTTATAATTTTTAAAACCTTTTATACAGTTTTTTTATGATTTCATATAGATTTAATTTTAAAAATTGTTGTTTTTTTTTAATATTTATGTAATATAAAATGTATAAAAATGTAAAATTTTATATTTAAATTGAGAAATTCCTATTTAATTCTGATTTTTTAATATAGTATAATATCTGTTTATAGATTAAAATATATTTTTAATTTACAACATAATATTAAAAACAATAAGATCTTATTAATGTCAACATTTGTAATAGTTTAAAAATATCACATTAATATTATATAAGCATATATGTATTTAAATAAATTTTGAAAAGTCATAATTTGTTATCAGTATTATATTTGATATTGATTAATGGTGATTTCAAGAGGGGTGGGAATATGGACGTGATTATTGCCAACATACTGGTAACGCTAATTAGATTATAAAATATTGATGATAGTTTTTTTATAGAGTTACTTTATTATAATTACACTCGTTAATTCGATTATATGATAGTTAAAAATGTTATAGTTATTTATTAGCATGCATGACTCGTGTTCTAAGTATAGACAGGTGCATACATGTAAATAGATAGGAATACAAATAAAATATATATTAATTAATGATAAAATTGTATTGTAGTGTAGCCATATTGATTATTATTAATTATATTGTTTGTATATATAAAATGTGATAGTCTATTATATATGTTTTTTATTGTTGAATATTTTACTTATATGGGAGTAAAGAAATAGGTATATACTTTGTTATTAATTGGTTATTATCATTTTTATATATTGGTTTAATTATTGAATCTTTCATGTTATCAGAATATATTGATTTATCAATTCATACATTACATAAATGATTAAGTGGAATCAATATATCATATATACTTTCTTTTATTAAATTCATACTATAATGTTATATCTTATGATTTCATACTATCTGATACATTAAATATTTTATTATTTCTTATTGATAAAAGATAAAAAAATTTAGAATCATTTTTAAAAAATTTATTAAATCATTATTTTCTGATGAAATTTCAATAGAATTATTTTGTCATATTGTTGTAAAATACTTATTAAAACAATTGCATTGATCAAGTACATTTTATATTTCAATATCTTTATAAATAAATATAGAAGGATAATAATTTTCTTTTATTATTATTATTTTATTAATTATTTATCAATTATATTCTTTTTTATTATGAGAAAATAGTTTCAAATAATATTTATTTTTATTGTTCTATATTTTTCTTGATTTATTCTTAAATTTTTATATATATTTAGTATAGAATCTATACTATAGATAGACAATTAGTAGATATGTATAATTAAATATTTTATTTTTATTGTTTATTGCATTCTTTAATTTACTAGTTAACCAAAGTTTATAAGTGGTATTTATTTTAATTTTTTAATACTAAAGGATAATTTTAATTAATTATATCATTTAAAATATCTATACAATTATTATAACATAGAGAAGGATCTGTCATTTCAGATAATACAATTTTGTAATTTATATATTTAAAATAACTTTAAACATTCAATATTTTGATTACAATTTTAATATATATCACTCTATTATCACATTTCTTAATACGATAACATTATGTATATATATAACAACATAAAATACAATGCTCTGTAATATCAGTATCAATAGTTACATTATTTATTATATTATCACTATTATAAATATGTTATCATTTGTTGAATTGTAATAATAAGATTTCCCAATTTGTATTGTAACACTACTATTGTTATCATTTCAGTTAGTCCTAATTGTATTAGTATATTTATAAAATGATTAGAAATTAATGAAGTATATATTTAAGTTTAGTTTTAGTTATAATTTATCTTATTTTGTTATCGCATGATGATTACTAATTATATAACAATTGCTTTTCTATTACAATTATTCGACTAATTATATATTATATTAATCCCAGTAAATTTAAAATCAGGACAGTAAGGTATTTTAATAAATTTTCTAACATAATTTTATATATAGGCTACATATGCACATATTTAATTTAATTATATATTTCGTCATTGTTTTTATTTTTATACTGATTGTATTGTAAATATATATATATGTAATTTAAATTACTAATTTATCAATTGTATTGATAAATTCTATTTCTACGATTACCCCAATATTAAAACTTAAATAATAATAACTGATAATAATAATAATAAATTAAATGTAATTTTATTAATATTTGTAATGCATTTACATATATTGTTTATTCACAAACATTAAATACAACCATTCGTAGATAGATATAATACAAGTGTATAGAAATGTAGTAAATATTACTAATAAATATTACCTCCCTAAAACAGGTACATATTGTACAGAGAATGACATAGAAGGGGAAAAAGGCTGGTACACTTGTAGACTTACGTCCCCCAAAGAAGCACATTTATTATGTGAGGGTTAATATAAATGTATACACTATCATTCTGTTCCGTTTCATTTTGCTATGTAAATAATTCAATAGTTGATAAGTAATATCTAATTATTTCCTCCTTAGACTTTGTCTATAAACTGAATTCATTCATTCATTTAAGTATTTATTATTATTAATATTTAACCAATATAATAAATAAAATTAAAAATTATCATATATTTAAATATATATATATATATATATATATATCTATATAATAATTTACATTTTAGTAAAGTAATATAATACAATAATATCATAGTTTTTCCAAATTTATTCATTTTTATTTTAAATATCATATAAGTAAATCATTTATTATCATTATATATATATATATATATATATATATATATATGTGGAATACTCTGTAGTTTAGACTCCTGATATTATTTGGAAATATCCACATTACACGTTTGGTTATGCACCAATATAATTAAATGTATAAAACAAGCCTTGGATATATAAGTCTTGTTAAATAGTTCCCTAATATTCTATGATAACTTAAGTCCACTATACATATATATATATATACAAAATTTGTATTCATATTTTAAATTATACTATCATAAAATTTATATATATAATTATAAACCTACTTAAGAATCTATGTATATATATAAATATGTTGAATATATATATATATATTAATTAAAAATTCTTAATAAATATATTGACGTCGTAATAATAATACGCCAAATGTAAATATACGAATCATTAACGCCCGCCCGCCCGCCATACAGGAAGTGGAACCTCTTCCTCGCCCTACGTACCCATAGTGAACTACGGTCCCCAATGTCACAGGGCCAGTACTGCCGGCTACTACTCGCATGTAACCAACGTAGACGGCTGCATTCGATCTTTTCCGTGTCGAGATGCCGATACCGTAGCGAGAAACACACCAGCCGCAGCAGCAGCGAATCAACTCTGATGCCCAACGACGATCTATTATATTTCACCAATATATATGTATACTATTATACTATCGTATATTGATCTCAAATCGAAATAATGGATAACAATTATATTTATGTAATATATAGTTGAATATAATATGTTATAATTTTATATGGTCAACATTTTTTTAATACAAACATTCAAACTTATATGTTTGATTATTCGATATAAGCTTATAGCTTATGGGCCTACTATAGTAAACAATAATGTCCGTATTTTAACATTGCTTTCCACCAAACCGTATTTATTAAAACGAATTCGTTTATATTTTTATAATTTGAATATTTATCTTTATTACTACATTGTATTACAGTATTTGTTCCAGTCAATTATAGTAGGTACATATACAAATTCATTATTATTTACCCGTATTTTAAGTATGTATTATTCAATTTAATCGAGTATTCGTCATATGTTCTGTTATTTATATGGTTATGATCGTGGTTATAATCACGATTAAACATAAAAACATCGTCCGAAAATTGTTATTATAAATGTATTATCAAACATAACGCAATAATAAATAGTTACATATAAAGTTATAACCGATCATCATTAGAGTTGTATTGTATTTTAGAATTCTTAACTATTACATTGCGTGTATACATAGTGATATGTATTTTTACTGAATCATTACGTAATATTTATTACATAATCATATAGATAGATAGATGATTTATTTATACACAAATATAACAAAGTTCTCATTTTTGTTTTAGAAAAATAATAATACATAAATAAATACAAAGATAAAATAATATATAAGTAAAAAAATAGGATTGTTAGGTGTCACAAGTCTTAACGATCGAGGTAGACGATTCCATAGTGCAGCTGCCGAATGCTGAAAAGATTTTTTTTGCCATATTTAGCCAGCTTGAACTTATGGTAACGAAGTATTTTGCTGTTAGATGATCTAGAGGTTCTCGATTCAATCCATATGTCAGCAAATCATTTAAATATGTAGGTGAATTAAGGTATATGCATTTATAAACAATCGTATACGTACTAATACCTGTCTAAAGGTTATGTACACAGAAAGTTTGACGGTTTTACGTAGTATTTTGCGTTTTCTAAAGTAATGTGCGTAAGACTTTGTTTTTAATGTTTTTGTTTAGCAAATTTATCATTATAGGCGTTATGCTTTATGGGTATTTTACGAATGGAAAAAGCTATATTACACAACGTACAATATTAAACTATAGTATATTACTTGGAAATATAATAACAATCTCTTGCCATTCAATGATAATATAGTTTTTTAGAGAACAAATTTCAAATACGAAACGTGATGTAGTATATTGATATGTAATCTATGAGAATATAATATGATTGCTTTACAATTAATTAAATCTTAAAATAATGTTAGAAAGTAATTTCAAACATTCCAATCTTCCATGCCAAATAACATGGTATAGTTGATATTATTAAATTCTGGTTTAATTATTTTAATAATATGTTTAACAGTACTGCTGATATACCTTATCCGTACAAAATTATTAATGTAAATCAAAATGAGTATTCTAACTGCTGAAATTACATATTTAATTGTTATTTTAAAAGGGAGTAAAACTATTGGCCATGATGTAATATCTAGACATATTGCTCACAAGAATAGTTTTGTAATTGAAATAATAGCGCTAATAATTCATAATATGTTGCGGCATTCGTATTTCCCGAAGAAGCAAATTTTATCCCATATTATCTCGATAGTTAAAATAAAATAGAATGTCGAATGATTCTAATTTACTAATTATCAGCCTATGTGTATATCAAATGTTATTCATAAGAAAATTTAAAAGGTGATATATAGGTGATAATATATTCTCTTTTAATTACTCTAGTTAATCAAATTGACTTTGAAAAAAATATTAGAACTAACATTTGTGTTTTTGCTCTTTAGGGTGTAGGCGAGTTAAAGCGATTTAAAATATGATTAATATTTGTATTTTAACAAAAAAAAGTATTTTCCATGTTAAATATATTATTTATAAATTTGTAAAATTATTTTTTTGTGTATATGTATCAATAAAGTGTTTTATGAATGTATTCGATATAATAATTCTTTGAAATTGATAGTAATGTGTAATTATGTATTATATTTAATTAAATATTATATATTAAACTTTGAATGTCGACAAATGATCATTTTCTCAAGTTTTTACTTTTTCACTTAGTAATCACATGTAAATGCCTACTACTTTTTTGATTTATATTATTTTGATCTGAAATTGTAACTGTACATATATAACATATACATATATATGAATACTGTTGGATTTATTATTTATATTAATTAAATAAATTAAGATAAACTTGCATTTTAATGACAAAATATAAAATAAATTTAGACTATTTTTTACACCATTTAAATTAACTAAATTTATATAAAGAAAGATCCTATATAATGGAGGAAATTATCTTATGAATAAAAAAATTAAGATAAACTTGCATTTTAATGAAAAAATATAAAATAAATATCAAACTAATTTAGACTTTTTTTTACACCATTTAAATTAACTAAATTTATATAAAGAAAGATCCTATATAATGGAGGAAATTATATATTGAATAAAAAAATTTTAAGTAATTATCTACATTAGTTATTTATCTAGAGTGTTTAGATAGAGATAAAATAGCATTGTGTAGATGAATGGGAGCCTCCCGCTTAAGCAATATTTAACCAGATTATAATAATAATAACATTTTGCCTATCATTTTTAAATGAACATAAAGCTTTTGATAACATTAATCATAATATTTATTTCAAAGATTAATTAACATTTAAAAATATTCCTTTATACATATTTAATTTTTAAATTACTGGTATAGCAAAGGATTAGTATTAAATGGTATGATAATTAATTTAGCTATCTGAATTCAGATAGCTTTACAAGGTAACATTCTCTCACCATTATTATATAATTTATATTCTAGGGGAGAATACACCAATTTTTTTTTGTATTATGTTAATATTATATTAATCTATCATATAATACATAGGTGGTAATACAAAATATTCCTTATTAAAAAGTTATTAGGATTCATAATAACTCCCATTATCCCAAAAGTTACCCGATTATGAACCATTTTAATAATATGCATATTTTGACATTTTTACTTTGTATTTTATTTATGATTCATAATGCAATATAATTAAAAAGGTTAAATATCATTTATTATTAGATGAAAAAATATACTATATAATATTACAATAAAATGATAAATAATTATGATAAAATTAAAAATAGTGATAATATATTATAATATGATTATTATAAATTGATTATATTAAAATATTAAGAACAATTATATGTTGTATGATTCTAAGCCTTGTAAGGATTCTAAGTATTCAAAACATCAGCAAAGATTTTCTTATTTTGCTTCGCAAAATGATTGACATCAGTAAGGATTTCAACATGCCTAGATTTTACCTTCTTTGGTATATATATTGGAGCAATCAATTCTATATCTTGAAGTTCATACGATAATTTATCTACGACTCTATGGAGTCGTAGATATAGGCATCGTGCCTATAGGCAAATAGAAACGATAGCGACTAACTACCTACAATCTTCATTCTGATTTGTAACTTCTCTTTTGTTGTCACAATTCATGGATATATAAATTAATAAGCATATATAATTAATAAAATTGATAATATAATTAATATATAATTATAAATTAATAAATATCATATTTAATATGTATTAAATAGCTAACTGCCTGTGTGGCTCAGTGGCTAAGGCGTCAGACACACAAGCAGTAGGGCATGGGTTCGACCCTCGTCCGGATCATTAATTAAATTTATAAAATGGGCCTTAAAATATTATTTAGACATGCATATATCGCCACATATATTTAAATTCCGTATTTTCCGTATTCTAGCTGTTCTCTCTAATTCTGTGTGTTGTTAGAAAAATAGGATTAATCCTATTTCAGAAATCCTAACTTCAAAATAGGAATGTGACTCATAACTTCAAATTTGCTGTGAATGAATCATTTGAAGTTGAAGTTACACGTACGTTTTTAAAAACGGAATTGATGTGAACCCCCTATTAGTGATACGGTTGGTTGCACGCGTGCAAGATACGATATAAACTATTCGTGCAGATATTACATAATATCGGTATACGAATAAATATGTATGTGCAGATACGTATATAGCGTATACATATAAGATTATCGTATGCCCGATGTATTATTATGCTAATACATGTACATAGGGCATTAGTATTTTACTAGGTGCATATGCATAGATGTACAGATATATACATATAGATCATATTGATAATATTATCCGTAAAGCATACAGAATGATTAATATAATCTTTCGAGTATTTAGATGTAACAAACATGTACCATTGACACTAGCATATATAAGTAATGTAAGACCTGTCCTTGAATACGCTTCCAGTCTCTGGAATCCATCCATTCCTTTCAGAACAAATGGTAATTCCACCAAACTCGAATTGGTTCAGAGACTATTTACTCGTAAGCTTTTCTTTAGGTGCAATTTAGGTTCATTAGAATACCCTGATAGATTACTATTTTTAAAGCTAAAATCACTTTCTTCCCGTAGGCATGTTGTTGATATGGTACTGACTTACAAAATAGTCAATGGTCTCGTTGATGTGGATGTAGATGATTTCTTGTGGACCTACACGAATCATCTTAGAGGGCCTTCGGTGAAAATTAAAAGAGATATCTCTAAGAATAACCGATCACACAACTTCTTCAGCAATCGGGTCTCGGCTACATGGAACAATATGCCTGCTCATCTAACCGTAATGAAGTCTCTTCCATTATTTAAATCGGGTGTTTCTGCGATACTGTTTGGTAGTTGATGAACATGTTCATCCTACCTTGTACATTTATTTATTACCTTATTTACTGTTTGTCCTCGTGTGTTATGTTAGGTCAGTGGGGTTGTGACGGGTGTCGGGGAGTAAGGATGCCAGCGTGGAATCTACTGGTCAAATTTTCCTCCCCACGGCATAGGAAATGATTCACCCTTTCCTAAAAGCTGAGATCTGTCGCGGCCTTGTTGTCATATCATTAGCATATACGAGCTAAGCAATGGCATATGTAAATCAATAATGTTAATACTTTTATTTTCTTTCTTACTATTAATTTTATCTCCTGTTTTATGTCATTTTGAATATCTATTTTCTATATTCAATAAATTATATTATTATTATTATTATTGATTGATTGATAATTTATTTAAGCAAATACATAGCCGAAAATATAATCGAAAGTATAAAGTATAGATATTTGCTAACGATAACATACGTTATAGAAATAAACAAAGAATGATACGAAATTAAAAAATTAAAGAAATTAAAACGTTTTACAGTTACCGTAAAAATAAACGAAAAACAATCGAAAGTAGAAATAAATCATAGTAAAAATAAACGAAAAATGATCAAAATAGAAATAAAAGATAGCGTAAAAATAATCGAAAATAGAAATAAAATACATTATTTTGTAAGTGGCATCGAAATATTCAATTTCTACTTTAACTTTGTAGAAATATTCTTGTCTTTGTACCCTGTTTTAGTAATAAATTATTAGTTATATAGTTTAATATTTAAATGTTAAATTTTAAATATATTATAAACAGAACATGTTTAAAATCAATTAAACCAATACTAGAATGAAACAAATACTTGAATGAAACAAACAAATAATGTAATACTTACCAAAATCTGTAATAATAATAGGTAGTACTTTATTAATTTTATATTTTAATTGTATAATAAATTTGAAACATATATATATATACAAACAGAACAAGTTAAAAATAAAATAAACCAACATACCTATACAAAAACCAATTAATAACAAAACATACCAATAATATTACGAAACAAACAATATAATACTTATCACTATAATCTGAAATAATAGAAAATTATTAATATTGTAGTTTAGTAATATAATACATTTGAAACATATTTACAAAATATATATAAAAAAAACATATAATCCCGAACAAACAAAAATAAAATAATACTTCCCACTTTATCTGTAATAATAATGAATTATTAATTTTATATTATAGTATATTTGAAATATAGATATTAAAACTCAAATTTTCTATAACAAAAACACATTAAAAAAAACCAGAAGAGATAATGCAATAATTAAGATACAAAATGAAACATAAATCAATATAAAATTATAAATTTCTGTTAAAAAAAAGTTGTTTGTCAAAACAGATTTTGTTTATTTTATTTTTAAAAGATGAAACAGACACAGATTTTATTATATCATTATTTAATGAATTCCATAAATTAACTGATCTATTATTAATTATATTTTTAATTGTATTATCATAATTATGTATTACATTTAATTTTTTACAATTACCTCTAGTTCTACAATTATTATTATATATATATATATATATATATATCTAGTTATAGATATACATTATATGTCCACGATCGGGTAATATATATTACCCGATATACTATTATATGGTAATTAAATTAAAAATATATAAGTTAATATTATTTATTTTTAATTTGTATTTAATCTAATATCTAGTTTATTTATATATTATTATGTAAATATAAATAATAGTAATTAAAAGCATAAATTATATATAAATATATTAATTAGAAAAACCTTTGCATTTTTTGCAGGATCACTATTAAAAATATAATAAACTAAATAAATAACTATAATAATTATTTAATTTAACAAGTAATATTTTTATATTATTCAAGAACACTGAATTCAATTCCATTAACATTTAGAGGCGTAACGTAACCACTGAATACAATGTAAATACGTGTGTTGGCTCACATAATATATATTTAACTTTTATATAGGATAAAAAAGATTTCTATGATCGATACAAATTAATTAGATATATAATATAATTTATATAAGTTACTTATAAATTATCGAATAGTTAATAAGGCACATACTTAATAGAACATAATTTTTCAAGTATTATATATATATATAGAATTATTTTCATTTATTTATATCGGATGGGGTAATAGCAGACTGCCTCACCGGGTATCAACGGACTAGTGGGGAATGCGACATCCCTGGGGTGAGAGTGCAACGATAAATCATAGCTGGATGTATCTATGTCCGGACCATGTATCGATGGGGTAGTAGGGTGGATATCTCGGTGATTTATACTGAGGGTAGAACCATCAGTCGTGTGGATGTCGTAACTCCGAGGTTCCTGGCGTTGCGATGTTACAGCAGTTGGCTTCCATGTATTGGATACATGGTCGCGGTAGTGATGGTAGTGAACGTGTCGGGAGGCGGTACTCATCAGATGTCCGAGGTTATCGTTATTTTGTTGCTCGTCCTTTCCGAAGATGCCTACATAATCTGAGCAGATCATGATCCTAGGCAGTACAAGAGTATGCGGTCCATACGTTCCTGGAACACTTCTTGGCTGAGGTTCAGTCCTAAGGGTAGGCGGAGGAATCGGTATCTACTAAAGGGGCTATTAAATGTAGTAAATAGACTTAAAGGTTGTTGAGATGGATTGACCAGTTTGTGTTTGAGTTTGAGAAAACCTGAGTGCCTATTTTGTGTGTAATATAATCTAGGGTACGCGTAGCGTAGTGTGGTCTCTTAATCGCGAGATTAAGGTTCATCTTGTCTATGCATATACATGCCTTACATCTAAACACATACTAGATACTCTGTCGGAAGGTTCGTGTACGTGCTTGTTGACCCCTAGAGTTACCATGCCTTAGAGTGCCTCATCACTGAACGCGATAAAATGTATCAGTGGGGACGTGTACAACTGGTTGCGCGCATGAGTCGATAATGATCCAATAAATACCCTCAACCTATGTCAACCTTGATGTGGATATACGCGTTATGGGTTGGGTGATGGAAACAGACATCTGTATATCATCGGTACAACGTTGTATATTTTTCATCCTAGAAAGAAAAGTACATGGTTTTTATATATATATATATATATATATATATATATATATATGTAGTAGATATCAAGTGAGATTCTATAAATAGAATTTTGAACTCAACATTATATATATTTAAATATAAAATATTTATCCCATATAATATTTTAAATTATATATATATATATATAATACTATATAGGGTATTAATTATACATTAAATTATAAATTTAATATATCATTTATATTAATTTCAATTACGATTTAGATCTATAAAAGAAGCCACTTCACCTCGTCAAGGTATCGTAATATAAAGTGGGTTTTAGGTCTTATGAACTTAATTGCCTTGGAATTTCAACCAGTCATTATATAATAATTATAATAAATGATATCATATATTACAGGTAGTTTTGAAAACTATAGAAAATATTGAAATGTTTATGAGGTATACAATAATTATTAATTTAGATTTATTGTACAAATATATATAGCTGTTATAATGATGATTGGAATTTATAAAAACTATATTTATATATATATATATAATTAAAATATAATAAATTTATCAACATATATTCAATATAACTAAATAAAGCCTAATAGGTACAAATCTATGCATTACAAATGAAGTTTTTGTGAACTTCTAAGAAAGTAATATTTTGCATGGAATTTATATGTATATATTTCATAGATATGGAGTAAATATGAGCTATATTCGATTTACAGTATATGATCAATATATATTTATAACTATAATAATATTACATACAATACTACAATTTTTAAATATATATTTTTCAAGGATTTCAATGCAAATTTAATATCAATAGATTATTTACAAAAATCAATTCTAAAATATTTTTACCCTAATGAAAACGTATACATAAGTTATTGAGCACAAAATCGGCTGCCTATTATAGAGTAATCATTTAATTAATACTTTTATTAATTTTATATTATCAAAAACCATTATTCTAGCAACATTTATAACATTCAACATTAGGCTAGTAATTATAATTCAAGGAGAGGGCTTGATTCATATGAGTAATACATTTTCAAATACTTACAACATATGTGCATTCCTAGTATTATGAAAATAATAATATAATTATATTCTTCAGAATCTATATTACTAAAGACGATATTATCTAAATGTTTAGTTGTAGCATTAACAACTAATGGGTGAACTGCACTCACTTTATTATGAATACAGTTAATTTTTATGATGGAAAAGAAAGTATCTCCTAAGTATTTCAAACTCTGTCATATATTGTATATTATATAAGTTCTGTAGGATTTTCAAAATTCATATAATTTAATTGAGTATATGATATGAGAATGGGATTTAAAAGAAAAAATTATAAATTTTTAAAGTTAAAATTTATATAATATATTTTAAACTAATATTATCTTACTACTGATAATGCACCAAATATCCTCACACGAGATTACAACTAAAAAGGCGTATGAGATTACTAAAAATTACCTCGTATGAGATTACATCGTACGAGATTACTGGTTACCTAAAAGACTACAAATTATGATTATAGCATTACTTCTAAATTATCGTCATGCCTTATTCATGTTTATATTGTTAATGAAATTTATTCAAATGAATCTGCCATATCGTGCAATATATGTCGAGAATCATGCCATATCTCATGTGATACTGGCATATCAGATGAGGTATTTGTTGATGGAAACATCATTATCTGGTAATGCTTTGTATGCAGAACGAATTCTGAAGAAATCAGAGATCCCATCTCTCAACATTGGTACATGAAAAGGATCTAGTAGTAGAAGAAGATACTATACAACCTAGTAATAACTTTATTCCTTTATCCTATCAAATTATTATTTCCAGGAACCAAAGAAAAGGTGATCTATTAACGGATAATAGGGGATAATCATATTCAAAAAAAATTGATAACAGATATACCACTGTGTATTGGAAATGCACACATAAAAACAGACCGACTCTATGTAAAGCTTCTTTCAAGTGTCTTTGAAATGGGAACTAGGTATACCCCCACACCAATTGGAAATCATCACATGCATATATGCCAGCCCGATACTAACAAAGCTAACTTTTCAAATATGAGGACAAAATTACTGGAGCGAAGTTTAAAAGAAAAGCATACGTCTGCATCTTACAAGCAGATAATGAGCTCGTAGCATGTATGCCTAAAAAACATCTGTTAGTAGATTACATCAATAAGTACAGAGCTTCTGGAAGACCTCAAGACGTTATTGGCAATATGTTCCAGATTAATCTGGAACATATTCCTACTAATTTTTTTGCGTTCATTTAAGATTCCATCTTATCTTACTATATGTTAAGCCCTTTATGAGTAATCAAAACATATATAATATAAACTACAAAAGGAAATATAAAAAAATCTCTTCTAATAAATGTACTCGTCGAATTTTTTTACGGTAATTGTAAAACCTTTTAATTTTTATATCATTCTTTGTTTATTTCTATAATGTATGTTATCATTAACAAATATTTATACTTTATATTTTCAATTATATATTTCGACTATGTATTTGCTTAAATAAATTATCAATCAATAACTAATTATTATTATATACATATATTAATTTATTTTATAATAAAACTTTTATATAAAATACTATTAATATGTTATTTATGAAATTAATATTTACTAAATATCTATTAATTTCTTAAACCATTATAACTTATAAACTAAACGTCGTTCATAATAAACATACAGATAGAGAGATATCTGTATGGTTTCTGATGTTGGTAATGAATCCTTGCTTGCTGCTACCGTTGTGTCTGATGGTGTACATACTGCATACCTCCTACACAGGACAACCGCTTCATATCGATGTTAATGTTAGCAGTATTGCATAGTAATAGTACCGCATACATATCACTAATGTTATTTAATAAGTAGCATATGTATGTTGTATTTGTTAATATCTTAATTTTAATAAAAACTTTGTTTATTATAATTTTATTTTAATTAATTAATAATTTTTATATATAACATATTTATGCTCATGAAACTAAAATCTCTTACAAATATAATATTTATCCATAATATAATAATGCTATTATAAACCAGTGTATTTTCTATATTTAGAATTTGTATTATAATTTATGATTGGAAATGTACAAAATAAATTCATTAATATTGAATATTGTATGTAGCTTATAATGATTAATACCCTGACAGGATGTTAATCTTACTGATGGTGATCATCATCGAATCACCAGGAGGACAATATATAGAATATTCCAGAACGTTAGTATTCTACTATTATCTAATGAATTTTATAAATATATGTGCAATACCTAAATATCATAAAAATGTCTCTTAATAGTTCATTAATGTTTGTGATTGAGATTCAACGCCCTACGAATCATTACGTAATGTTCTGAAATGTAGAATGGACATAACCTTAATATTACTTCTAGCGTTAAGTGTTACCGTACGATTCATTAGAGGCGTGGTTTGTTATCAGGCATATAGATTAGCTTTATTTGAATAATAACAATATACATATCATCTATTACTAAAACTATTTTTAAATATATATTAAATTCTTTAATTGTACTATTAATAGTATATATTTATTCACAAGAAATAACAATATATATATATACTAATACATATAATATATTAGAGTTATAATAGACAATAACGTTATATAACAACAATAGTTTCCATGAATAAGTCGGATTTCTGCTTGAGATGTTTGAGCCTTATAGTAGTTTTAATTGTCCATTCTTTAAAATACAGGTTAATAACACTAACATATATAATAGTGTACTATAATATTATTATGGATGTGGTGATCACAAATCAGATGTCTGCCTTATCCATTTATCACACACAAAGTTTAATACTACAATTTCACAAAACTACAAATATAATTAGAGTTTTTCAATATTTGGCGGTCCTGTATTCAGTTTAATGATCACTATATTTTCACTTCATGATCACTCTTAACGAATGATACAATAAACAATAAACAACTAAATTAAAACACACACAAATGTGTTGTACTAATATATATTGTCATATTCCATATGTATTATTTATTAAATAAAATTAATATAAATATATATATATATATATATATTGTATGTATAAAATCAGGTTAAAGCCAACCACAAATACAGGGTGGCTTAAGCCTGCTGTAAAATATAAAATTTTAGGGGCTACCCGTTTTTTTACATAATGAAAAATAGCATATTTTTTTATCATTTTCAGAAATATTGGCCTGATAACATTAACAAAATATATTTGTTTATAAATATGCATCCTATATATCATGGGCGCTCTAAACCTGATATTTATATATTGGGTGGCTCATCCCTGATATTAACCCTATATATATATATATATTATATATATATATATATATATATATATATATATATATATATGTTACTAATATATAACTATATTTATAATAATATATAAATATAGTAATTATAATATATGTAATGTAATATGTAGAGTTAATACTTTATATTAAATTTTAATATTAAAATAATCATCATGTTCAATATAAGGTTATTATAATACATTTTATATTAAATTTAAATATTTGAGCAATATGAAATGTTGGAGTTATACTCGATGAAAAACATACTCAGCACTATACCGTATCGTATACGAAATCATTTCAACCGCGTGGCGTAGCGAAATACACTAGAATACAATTATTTCATGAAGTTGTCCGCTAAATTTATGAAAAAATTAACATCATTATTATGATAATATGAATTATTTTTTATATGATTATTTTTTGCATATGATTATTTTTCTAATTAAATTCAGATTTATCTGAATGGTAGTAATAAATATATTTGTTTATTATATTTATTGATATATATATATATATATATATATATATATATATATATATATATATATATATGTTACTAAATATATAACTATATTTATAATAATATATAAATATAGTAATTATAATATATGTAATGTAATATGTAGAGTTTTAATACTTTATATTAAATTTTAATATTAAAATAATCATTATAAGGTTCAATATAAGGTTTTACTATTTTAATATTTTTAATATATACTAATTATAATTTTTAAAGATAATTTCATAATATATATATATAATTAACCTGTATATTATATAAATTATATTATAATATTAATATAAAACTTATATTTATGAAATTTATAATAAAATAATAATACTATTATATAACTATTAATAACTTATTTTATTATAAATATTATATTATTTTGTTTATTATATTATATTATATTATATTATTTTCATTTATCATAAGATAGTATATTCGATAGAGGTTACTATATAGTTATAACTATAATGAAATATAATTTTAATTATTATAAGTGTGGTTTTAATTATGTAAGAATATTATAAATATAAACTAATAAAAATGTTATAATATATAATTAAATTGAGTATAATTGTAATAGTATTGTTCTAATATAGTTATAATTATAATTAAATTTAGTATAATTTTAATTATGTAGTAGTAAAAATATAAACTAATACAAATATTATAATATTTAATTAAATTTAGTATAATTTTAATTATGTAGGAATAATAAAAATATAAACTAATACAAATTTTATAATATATAATTAAATTTAGTATAATTAACAAACTATTGTATAGAGTATCGCCAAACCGTAAAATATATAAACCGTACTATAACAACCGTATTATATTCAAACCATAAATTATAGTAACCATACTATACTAAATTAAACTATAACTATATATAACTATAACTATATATTAAAATATATAATAATATATAGATTACATTATTTAAAAAATTCTAATATAAAATTACATCATTTTATAGAACTTTAATGATAAATTATAGTAACCATACTATACTAAATTAAACTATAACTATATATAACTATAACTATATATTAAAATATATAATAATATATAGATTACATTATTTAAAAAATTCTAATATAATGGATGGTAGTAGTCCAACAATTGATACCAATAATTACGTATGTACAACTAATTTATTAAATGTTGAATGTAAAGTAGCAGTAACACTTTGGAGATTGGCTACACATTTAGAATATAGATCAATAGGTGTAATATTTAAAATGTTTATAAGATGTAAAATAATATCTTAAAATTTTACATCTCTAAACATGAAAATTAAAATGAAAAAAAACTTAAAAAACTTAAAATGCAAATCACTAAAAGTGTATATATTTATATATAATAATATAAACGTATTTGTATGTATATATGCTTATATGTTATTAGTTATAAATAAGTTGAGTAATAAAGATCAGAATTTCAAGACGATATCAACCATACGACAACAGATGAAGATATATATGTAAATTCAAGTAGCGAAGAAGAGGACACATCAGACAATGAAGAAGAAACCAAATACGGTGTACCAAATAATTTTATATTAAATTTAAATATTTGAGCAATATGAAATGTTGGAGTTATACTCGATGAAAAACATACTCAGCACTATACCGTATCGTATACGAAATCATTTCAACCGAGTTTCGCAGTGAAATACACTGGAATACAATTATTTCATGAAGTTGTCCGCTAAATTTATGAAAAAATTAACATCATTATTATGATAATATAAATTATTTTTTGCATATGATTATTTTTCTAATTACATTCAGATTTATCTGAATGGTAGTAATAAATATATTTGTTTATTATATTTATTGATATATATATATATATATATATGTTACTAAATATATAACTATATTTATAATAATATATAAATATAGTAATTATAATATATGTAATGTAATATGTAGAGTTTTAATACTTTATATTACATTTTAATATTAAAATAATCATTATGTTCAATATAAGGTTTTACTATTTTAATATTTTTAATATATACTAATTATAATTTTTAAAGATAATTTCATAATATATATATATAATTAACCTGTATATTATATAAATTATATTATAATATTAATATAAAACTTATATTTATGAAATTTATAATAAATTAATAATACTATTATATAACTATTAATAACTTATTTTATTATAAATATTATATTATTTTGTGATTGTTTTATCATAAGATAGTATATTCGATAGAGGTTACTATATAGTTATAACTATAATGAAATATAATTTTAATTATTATAAGTGTGGTTTTAATTATGTAAGAATATTATAAATTATTTATAATAAATATAAACTAATAAAAATGTTATAATATATAATTAAATTGAGTATAATTGTAATAGTATTGTTCTAATATAGTTATAATTATAATTAAATTTAGTATATTTTTAATTATGTAGGAATATTAAAAATATAAACTAATACAAATTTTATAATATATAATTAAATTTAGTATAATTTTACTAATAATAGTGTTATAATATATAATTAATTTAAGTATAATTTTAATTATGTACGAATATTCTAAATATAAACTATTATATAGAGTATCGCCAAACCGTAAAATATATAAACCGTACTATAACAACCGTATTATATTCAAACCAAAAATTATAGTAACCATACTATACTAAATTAAACTATAACTATATATAACTATAACTATATATTAAAATATATAATAATATATAGATTACATTATTTAAAAAATTCTAATATAAAATTACATCATTTTATAGAACTTTAATACTCTTAATGGATAAAGAAGAAGAATGTGACGAGATTATCTTGGCCTCTATCGAAGAACAAAGTACAAGTCTCAAATCAACAGGAGGTGGTATCATACAATACAACATTATCATTTTGGCATAACGAAATTATGAAAATGTCTGACCGAACATTTAAACAACACTTTATGCTAACCCAAGCTTCATTTAATTATGTATGTAATGCTATCGGTCCAACAATTGATACCAATAATTACGTATGTACAACTAATATATTAAATGTTGAATGTAAATTAGCAGTAACACTTTGGAGATTGGCTACAAATTTAGAATATAGATCAATAGGTGTGATATTTAAAATGTTTATAAGATGTAAAACAATATCTTAAAATTGTACATCTCTAAACATGAAAATAAACTTAAAATCAAATCATTAAAAGTGTATATATTTATATATAATAATATAAACGTATTTGTATGTATATATGCTTATATGTTATTAGTTATTAATAAGTTGAGTAATAAAGATCAGAATGTCAAGACGATATCAACCATACGACAACAGATGAAGATATATATGTAAATTCAAGTAGCGAAGAAGAGGACACATCAGACAATGAAGAAGAAACCAAATACGGTGTATCAAATAATTTTATATTAAATTTAAATATTTGAGCAATATGAAATGTTGGAGTTATACTCGATGAAAAACATACTCAGCACTATACCGTATCGTATACGAAATCATTTCAACCGCGTGGCGTAGCGAAATACACTAGAATACAATTATTTCATGAAGTTGTCCGCTAAATTTATGAAAAAATTAACATCATTATTATGATAATATAAATTATTTTTTATATGATTATTTTTTGCATATGATTATTTTTCTAATTAAATTCAGATTTATCTGAATGGTAGTAATAAATATATTTGTTTATTATATTTATTGATATATATATATATATATATATATATATATATATATATATATATATATATGTTACTAAATATATAACTATATTTATAATAATATATAAATATAGTAATTATAATATATGTAATGTAATATGTAGAGTTTTAATACTTTATATTAAATTTTAATATTAAAATAATCATTATGTTCAATATAAGGTTTTACTATTTTAATATTTTTAATATATACTAATTATAATTTTTAAAGATAATTTCATAATATAATTAACCTGTATATTATATAAATTATATTATAATATTAATATAAAACTTATATTTATGAAATTTATAATAAATTAATAATACTTTTTATTAATTAATATAACTATTAATAACTTATTTTATTATAAATATTATATTATTTTGTGATTGTTTTATCATAAGATAGTATATTCGATAGAGGTTACTATATAGTTATAACTATAATGAAATATAATTTTAATTATTATAAGTGTGGTTTTAATTATGTAAGAATATTATAAATTATTTATAATAAATATAAACTAATAAAAATGTTATAATATATAATTAAATTGAGTATAATTGTAATAGTATTGTTCTAATATAGTTAAAATTATAATTAAATTTAGTATAATTTTAATTATGTAGGAGTAGTAAAAATATAAACTAATACAAATATTATAATATTTAATTAAATTTAGTATAATTTTAATTATGTAGGAATAATAAAAATATAAACTAATACAAATTTTATAATATATAATTAAATTTAGTATAATTAATAAACTATTGTATAGAGTATCGCCAAACCGTAAAATATATAAACCGTACTATAACAACCGTATTATATTCAAACCATAAATTATAGTAACCATACTATACTAAATTAAACTATAACTATATATAACTATAACTATATATTAAAATATATAATAATATATAGATTACATTATTTAAAAAATTCTAATATAAAATTACATCATTTTATAGAACTTTAATGATAAATTATAGTAACCATACTATACCTAATTAAACTATAACTATATATAACTATAACTATATATTAAAATATATAATAATATATAGATTACATTATTTAAAAAATTCTAATATAATGGATGGTAGTAGTCCAACAATTGATACCGATAATTACGTATGTACAACTAATATATTAAATGTTGAATGTAAAGTAGCAGTAACACTTTGGAGATTGGCTACACATTTAGAATATAGATCAATAGGTGTAATATTTAAAATGTGTATAAGATGTAAAACAATATCTTTAATTTTACACCTCTAAACATGAAAATAAACTTAAAATCAAATCACTAAAAGTGTATATATTTATATATAATAATATAAACGTATTTGTATGTATATATGCTTATATGTTATTAGTTATTAATAAGTTGAGTAATAAAGATCAGAATGTCAAGACGATATCAACCATACGACAACAGATGAAGATATATATGTAAATTCAAGTAGCGAAGAAGAGGACACATCAGACAATGAAGAAGAAACCACATACGGTGTATCAAATAATTTTATATTAAATTTAAATATTTGAGCAATATGAAATGTTGGAGTTATACTCGATGAAAAACATACTCAGCACTATACCGTATCGTATACGAAATCATTTCAACCGAGTGTCGCAGCGAAATACACTGGAATACCATTATTTCATGAAGTTGTCCGCTAAATTTATGAAAAAATTAACATCATTATTATGATAATATAAATTATTTTTTATATGATTATTTTTTGCATATGATTATTTTTCTAATTAAATTCAGATTTATCTGAATGGTAGTAATAAATATATTTGTTTATTATATTTATTGATATATATATATATATATATATATATATATATATATATATATATATATATGTTACTAAATATATAACTATATTTATAATAATATATAAATATAGTAATTATAATATATGTAATGTAATATGTAGAGTTTTAATACTTTATATTAAATTTTAATATTAAAATAATCATTATGTTCAATATAAGGTTTTACTATTTTAATATTTTTAATATATACTAATTATAATTTTTAAAGATAATTTCATAATATATATATATATAATTAACCTGTATATTATATAAATTATATTATAATATTAATATAAAACTTATATTTATGAAATTTATAATAAATTAATAATACTATTATATAACTATTAATAACTTATTTTATTATAAATATTATATTATTTTGTGATTGTTTTATCATAAGATAGTATATTCGATAGAGGTTACTATATAGTTATAACTATAATGAAATATAATTTTAATTATTATAAGTGTGGTTTTAATTATGTAAGAATATTATAAATTATTTATAATAAATATAAACTAATAAAAATGTTATAATATATAATTAAATTGAGTATAATTGTAATAGTATTGTTCTAATATAGTTATAAGTGTGGTTTTAATTATGTAAGAATATTATGAATTATTTATAATAAATATAAACTAATAAAAATGTTATAATATATAATTAAATTGAGTATAATTGTAATAGTATTGTTCTAATATAGTTATAATTATAATTAAATTTAGTATAATTTTAATTATGTAGGAGTAGTGAAAATATAAACTAATACAAATATTATAATATTTAATTAAATTTAGTATAATTTTAATTATGTAGGAATAATAAAAATATAAACTAATACAAATTTTATAATATATAATTAAATTTAGTATAATTAATAAACTATTGTATAGAGTATCGCCAAACCGTAAAATATATAAACCGTACTATAACAACCGTATTATATTCAAACCATAAATTATAGTAACCATACTATACTAAATTAAACTATAACTATATATAACTATAACTATATATTAAAATATATAATAATATATAGATTACATTATTTAAAAAATTCTAATATAAAATTACATCATTTTATAGAACTTTAATGATAAATTATAGTAACCATACTATACTAAATTAAACTATAACTATATATAACTATAACTATATATTAAAATATATAATAATATATAGATTACATTATTTAAAAAATTCTAATATAATGGATGGTAGTAGTCCAACAATTGATACCGATAATTACGTATGTACAACTAATATATTAAATGTTGAATGTAAAGTAGCAGTAACACTTTGGAGATTGGCTACACATTTAGAATATAGATCAATAGGTGTAATATTTAAAATGTGTATAAGATGTAAAACAATATCTTTAATTTTACACCTCTAAACATGAAAATAAACTTAAAATCAAATCACTAAAAGTGTATATATTTATATATAATAATATAAACGTATTTGTATGTATATATGCTTATATGTTATTAGTTATTAATAAGTTGAGTAATAAAGATCAGAATGTCAAGACGATATCAACCATACGACAACAGATGAAGATATATATGTAAATTCAAGTAGCGAAGAAGAGGACACATCAGACAATGAAGAAGAAACCACATACGGTGTATCAAATAATTTTATATTAAATTTAAATATTTGAGCAATATGAAATGTTGGAGTTATACTCGATGAAAAACATACTCAGCACTATACCGTATCGTATACGAAATCATTTCAACCGAGTGTCGCAGCGAAATACACTGGAATACCATTATTTCATGAAGTTGTCCGCTAAATTTATGAAAAAATTAACATCATTATTATGATAATATAAATTATTTTTTATATGATTATTTTTTGCATATGATTATTTTTCTAATTAAATTCAGATTTATCTGAATGGTAGTAATAAATATATTTGTTTATTATATTTATTGATATATATATATATATATATATATATATATATATGTTACTAAATATATAACTATATTTATAATAATATATAAATATAGTAATTATAATATATGTAATGTAATATGTAGAGTTTTAATACTTTATATTAAATTTTAATATTAAAATAATCATTATGTTCAATATAAGGTTTTACTATTTTAATATTTTTAATATATACTAATTATAATTTTTAAAGATAATTTCATAATATATATATATATAATTAACCTGTATATTATATAAATTATATTATAATATTAATATAAAACTTATATTTATGAAATTTATAATAAATTAATAATACTATTATATAACTATTAATAACTTATTTTATTATAAATATTATATTATTTTGTGATTGTTTTATCATAAGATAGTATATTCGATAGAGGTTACTATATAGTTATAACTATAATGAAATATAATTTTAATTATTATAAGTGTGGTTTTAATTATGTAAGAATATTATAAATTATTTATAATAAATATAAACTAATAAAAATGTTATAATATATAATTAAATTGAGTATAATTGTAATAGTATTGTTCTAATATAGTTATAAGTGTGGTTTTAATTATGTAAGAATATTATAAATTATTTATAATAAATATAAACTAATAAAAATGTTATAATATATAATTAAATTGAGTATAATTGTAATAGTATTGTTCTAATATAGTTATAATTATAATTAAATTTAGTATAATTTTAATTATGTAGGAGTAGTGAAAATATAAACTAATACAAATATTATAATGTTTAATTAAATTTAGTATAATTTTAATTATGTAGGAATAATAAAAATATAAACTAATACAAATTTTATAATATATAATTAAATTTAGTATAATTAATAAACTATTGTATAGAGTATCGCCAAACCGTAAAATATATAAACCGTACTATAACAACCGTATTATATTCAAACCATAAATTATAGTAACCATACTATACTAAATTAAACTATAACTATATATAACTATAACTATATATTAAAATATATAATAATATATAGATTACATTATTTAAAAAATTCTAATATAAAATTACATCATTTTATAGAACTTTAATGATAAATTATAGTAACCATACTATACTAAATTAAACTATAACTATATATAACTATAACTATATATTAAAATATATAATAATATATAGATTACATTATTTAAAAAATTCTAATATAATGGATGGTAGTAGTCCAACAATTGATACCGATAATTACGTATGTACAACTAATATATTAAATGTTGAATGTAAAGTAGCAGTAACACTTTGGAGATTGGCTACACATTTAGAATATAGATCAATAGGTGTAATATTTAAAATGTGTATAAGATGTAAAACAATATCTTTAATTTTACACCTCTAAACATGAAAATAAACTTAAAATCAAATCACTAAAAGTGTATATATTTATATATAATAATATAAACGTATTTGTATGTATATATGCTTATATGTTATTAGTTATTAATAAGTTGAGTAATAAAGATCAGAATGTCAAGACGATATCAACCATACGACAACAGATGAAGATATATATGTAAATTCAAGTAGCGAAGAAGAGGACACATCAGACAATGAAGAAGAAACCACATACGGTGTATCAAATAATTTTATATTAAATTTAAATATTTGAGCAATATGAAATGTTGGAGTTATACTCGATGAAAAACATACTCAGCACTATACCGTATCGTATACGAAATCATTTCAACCGAGTGTCGCAGCGAAATACACTGGAATACCATTATTTCATGAAGTTGTCCGCTAAATTTATGAAAAAATTAACATCATTATTATGATAATATAAATTATTTTTTATATGATTATTTTTTGCATATGATTATTTTTCTAATTAAATTCAGATTTATCTGAATGGTAGTAATAAATATATTTGTTTATTATATTTATTGATATATATATATATATATATATATATATATATATATGTTACTAAATATATAACTATATTTATAATAATATATAAATATAGTAATTATAATATATGTAATGTAATATGTAGAGTTTTAATACTTTATATTAAATTTTAATATTAAAATAATCATTATGTTCAATATAAGGTTTTACTATTTTAATATTTTTAATATATACTAATTATAATTTTTAAAGATAATTTCATAATATATATATATATAATTAACCTGTATATTATATAAATTATATTATAATATTAATATAAAACTTATATTTATGAAATTTATAATAAATTAATAATACTATTATATAACTATTAATAACTTATTTTATTATAAATATTATATTATTTTGTGATTGTTTTATCATAAGATAGTATATTCGATAGAGGTTACTATATAGTTATAACTATAATGAAATATAATTTTAATTATTATAAGTGTGGTTTTAATTATGTAAGAATATTATAAATTATTTATAATAAATATAAACTAATAAAAATGTTATAATATATAATTAAATTGAGTATAATTGTAATAGTATTGTTCTAATATAGTTATAAGTGTGGTTTTAATTATGTAAGAATATTATAAATTATTTATAATAAATATAAACTAATAAAAATGTTATAATATATAATTAAATTGAGTATAATTGTAATAGTATTGTTCTAATATAGTTATAATTATAATTAAATGTAGTATAATTTTAATTATGTAGGAGTAGTAAAAATATAAACTAATACAAATATTATAATATTTAATTAAATTTAGTATAATTTTAATTATGTAGGAATAATAAAAATATAAACTAATACAAATTTTATAATATATAATTAAATTTAGTATAATTAATAAACTATTGTATAGAGTATCGCCAAACCGTAAAATATATAAACCGTCCTATAACAACCGTATTATATTCAAACCATAAATTATAGTAACCATACTATACTAAATTAAACTATAACTATATATAACTATAACTATATATTAAAATATATAATAATATATAGATTACATTATTTAAAAAATTCTAATATAAAATTACATCATTTTATAGAACTTTAATGATAAATTATAGTAACCATACTATACTAAATTAAACTATAACTATATATAACTATAACTATATATTAAAATATATAATAATATATAGATTACATTATTTAAAAAATTCTAATATAATGGATGGTAGTAGTCCAACAATTGATACCGATAATTACGTATGTACAACTAATATATTAAATGTTGAATGTAAAGTAGCAGTAACACTTTGGAGATTGGCTACACATTTAGAATATAGATCAATAGGTGTAATATTTAAAATGTGTATAAGATGTAAAACAATATCTTTAATTTTACACCTCTAAACATGAAAATAAACTTAAAATCAAATCACTAAAAGTGTATATATTTATATATAATAATATAAACGTATTTGTATGTATATATGCTTATATGTTATTAGTTATTAATAAGTTGAGTAATAAAGATCAGAATGTCAAGACGATATCAACCATACGACAACAGATGAAGATATATATGTAAATTCAAGTAGCGAAGAAGAGGACACATCAGACAATGAAGAAGAAACCACATACGGTGTATCAAATAATTTTATATTAAATTTAAATATTTGAGCAATATGAAATGTTGGAGTTATACTCGATGAAAAACATACTCAGCACTATACCGTATCGTATACGAAATCATTTCAACCGAGTGTCGCAGCGAAATACACTGGAATACCATTATTTCATGAAGTTGTCCGCTAAATTTATGAAAAAATTAACATCATTATTATGATAATATAAATTATTTTTTATATGATTATTTTTTGCATATGATTATTTTTCTAATTAAATTCAGATTTATCTGAATGGTAGTAATAAATATATTTGTTTATTATATTTATTGATATATATATATATATATATATATATATATATATATATATATATATGTTACTAAATATATAACTATATTTATAATAATATATAAATATAGTAATTATAATATATGTAATGTAATATGTAGAGTTTTAATACTTTATATTAAATTTTAATATTAAAATAATCATTATGTTCAATATAAGGTTTTACTATTTTAATATTTTTAATATATACTAATTATAATTTTTAAAGATAATTTCATAATATATATATATATAATTAACCTGTATATTATATAAATTATATTATAATATTAATATAAAACTTATATTTATGAAATTTATAATAAATTAATAATACTATTATATAACTATTAATAACTTATTTTATTATAAATATTATATTATTTTGTGATTGTTTTATCATAAGATAGTATATTCGATAGAGGTTACTATATAGTTATAACTATAATGAAATATAATTTTAATTATTATAAGTGTGGTTTTAATTATGTAAGAATATTATAAATTATTTATAATAAATATAAACTAATAAAAATGTTATAATATATAATTAAATTGAGTATAATTGTAATAGTATTGTTCTAATATAGTTATAAGTGTGGTTTTAATTATGTAAGAATATTATAAATTATTTATAATAAATATAAACTAATAAAAATGTTATAATATATAATTAAATTGAGTATAATTGTAATAGTATTGTTCTAATATAGTTATAATTATAATTAAATTTAGTATAATTTTAATTATGTAGGAGTAGTAAAAATATAAACTAATACAAATATTATAATATTTAATTAAATTTAGTATAATTTTAATTATGTAGGAATAATAAAAATATAAACTAATACAAATTTTATAATATATAATTAAATTTAGTATAATTAATAAACTATTGTATAGAGTATCGCCAAACCGTAAAATATATAAACCGTCCTATAACAACCGTATTATATTCAAACCATAAATTATAGTAACCATACTATACTAAATTAAACTATAACTATATATAACTATAACTATATATTAAAATATATAATAATATATAGATTACATTATTTAAAAAATTCTAATATAAAATTACATCATTTTATAGAACTTTAATGATAAATTATAGTAACCATACTATACTAAATTAAACTATAACTATATATAACTATAACTATATATTAAAATATATAATAATATATAGATTACATTATTTAAAAAATTCTAATATAATGGATGGTAGTAGTCCAACAATTGATACCGATAATTACGTATGTACAACTAATATATTAAATGTTGAATGTAAAGTAGCAGTAACACTTTGGAGATTGGCTACACATTTAGAATATAGATCAATAGGTGTAATATTTAAAATGTGTATAAGATGTAAAACAATATCTTTAATTTTACACCTCTAAACATGAAAATAAACTTAAAATCAAATCACTAAAAGTGTATATATTTATATATAATAATATAAACGTATTTGTATGTATATATGCTTATATGTTATTAGTTATTAATAAGTTGAGTAATAAAGATCAGAATGTCAAGACGATATCAACCATACGACAACAGATGAAGATATATATGTAAATTCAAGTAGCGAAGAAGAGGACACATCAGACAATGAAGAAGAAACCACATACGGTGTATCAAATAATTTTATATTAAATTTAAATATTTGAGCAATATGAAATGTTGGAGTTATACTCGATGAAAAACATACTCAGCACTATACCGTATCGTATACGAAATCATTTCAACCGAGTGTCGCAGCGAAATACACTGGAATACCATTATTTCATGAAGTTGTCCGCTAAATTTATGAAAAAATTAACATCATTATTATGATAATATAAATTATTTTTTATATGATTATTTTTTGCATATGATTATTTTTCTAATTAAATTCAGATTTATCTGAATGGTAGTAATAAATATATTTGTTTATTATATTTATTGATATATATATATATATATATATATATATATATATATATATGTTACTAAATATATAACTATATTTATAATAATATATAAATATAGTAATTATAATATATGTAATGTAATATGTAGAGTTTTAATACTTTATATTAAATTTTAATATTAAAATAATCATTATGTTCAATATAAGGTTTTACTATTTTAATATTTTTAATATATACTAATTATAATTTTTAAAGATAATTTCATAATATATATATATATAATTAACCTGTATATTATATAAATTATATTATAATATTAATATAAAACTTATATTTATGAAATTTATAATAAATTAATAATACTATTATATAACTATTAATAACTTATTTTATTATAAATATTATATTATTTTGTGATTGTTTTATCATAAGATAGTATATTCGATAGAGGTTACTATATAGTTATAACTATAATGAAATATAATTTTAATTATTATAAGTGTGGTTTTAATTATGTAAGAATATTATAAATTATTTATAATAAATATAAACTAATAAAAATGTTATAATATATAATTAAATTGAGTATAATTGTAATAGTATTGTTCTAATATAGTTATAAGTGTGGTTTTAATTATGTAAGAATATTATAAATTATTTATAATAAATATAAACTAATAAAAATGTTATAATATATAATTAAATTGAGTATAATTGTAATAGTATTGTTCTAATATAGTTATAATTATAATTAAATTTAGTATAATTTTAATTATGTAGGAGTAGTAAAAATATAAACTAATACAAATATTATAATATTTAATTAAATTTAGTATAATTTTAATTATGTAGGAATAATAAAAATATAAACTAATACAAATTTTATAATATATAATTAAATTTAGTATAATTAATAAACTATTGTATAGAGTATCGCCAAACCGTAAAATATATAAACCGTACTATAACAACCGTATTATATTCAAACCATAAATTATAGTAACCATACTATACTAAATTAAACTATAACTATATATAACTATAACTATATATTAAAATATATAATAATATATAGATTACATTATTTAAAAAATTCTAATATAAAATTACATCATTTTATAGAACTTTAATGATAAATTATAGTAACCATACTATACTAAATTAAACTATAACTATATATAACTATAACTATATATTAAAATATATAATAATATATAGATTACATTATTTAAAAAATTCTAATATAATGGATGGTAGTAGTCCAACAATTGATACCGATAATTACGTATGTACAACTAATATATTAAATGTTGAATGTAAAGTAGCAGTAACACTTTGGAGATTGGCTACACATTTAGAATATAGATCAATAGGTGTAATATTTAAAATGTGTATAAGATGTAAAACAATATCTTTAATTTTACACCTCTAAACATGAAAATAAACTTAAAATCAAATCACTAAAAGTGTATATATTTATATATAATAATATAAACGTATTTGTATGTATATATGCTTATATGTTATTAGTTATTAATAAGTTGAGTAATAAAGATCAGAATGTCAAGACGATATCAACCATACGACAACAGATGAAGATATATATGTAAATTCAAGTAGCGAAGAAGAGGACACATCAGACAATGAAGAAGAAACCACATACGGTGTATCAAATAATTTTATATTAAATTTAAATATTTGAGCAATATGAAATGTTGGAGTTATACTCGATGAAAAACATACTCAGCACTATACCGTATCGTATACGAAATCATTTCAACCGAGTGTCGCAGCGAAATACACTGGAATACCATTATTTCATGAAGTTGTCCGCTAAATTTATGAAAAAATTAACATCATTATTATGATAATATAAATTATTTTTTATATGATTATTTTTTGTATATGATTATTTTTCTAATTAAATTCAGATTTATCTGAATGGTAGTAATAAATATATTTGTTTATTATATTTATTGATATATATATATATATATATATATATATATATATATGTTACTAAATATATAACTATATTTATAATAATATATAAATATAGTAATTATAATATATGTAATGTAATATGTAGAGTTTTAATACTTTATATTAAATTTTAATATTAAAATAATCATTATGTTCAATATAAGGTTTTACTATTTTAATATTTTTAATATATACTAATTATAATTTTTAAAGATAATTTCATAATATATATATATATAATTAACCTGTATATTATATAAATTATATTATAATATTAATATAAAACTTATATTTATGAAATTTATAATAAATTAATAATACTATTATATAACTATTAATAACTTATTTTATTATAAATATTATATTATTTTGTGATTGTTTTATCATAAGATAGTATATTCGATAGAGGTTACTATATAGTTATAACTATAATGAAATATAATTTTAATTATTATAAGTGTGGTTTTAATTATGTAAGAATATTATAAATTATTTATAATAAATATAAACTAATAAAAATGTTATAATATATAATTAAATTGAGTATAATTGTAATAGTATTGTTCTAATATAGTTATAAGTGTGGTTTTAATTATGTAAGAATATTATAAATTATTTATAATAAATATAAACTAATAAAAATGTTATAATATATAATTAAATTGAGTATAATTGTAATAGTATTGTTCTAATATAGTTATAATTATAATTAAATTTAGTATAATTTTAATTATGTAGGAGTAGTAAAAATATAAACTAATACAAATATTATAATATTTAATTAAATTTAGTATAATTTTAATTATGTAGGAATAATAAAAATATAAACTAATACAAATTTTATAATATATAATTAAATTTAGTATAATTAATAAACTATTGTATAGAGTATCGCCAAACCGTAAAATATATAAACCGTACTATAACAACCGTATTATATTCAAACCATAAATTATAGTAACCATACTATACTAAATTAAACTATAACTATATATAACTATAACTATATATTAAAATATATAATAATATATAGATTACATTATTTAAAAAATTCTAATATAAAATTACATCATTTTATAGAACTTTAATGATAAATTATAGTAACCATACTATACTAAATTAAACTATAACTATATATAACTATAACTATATATTAAAATATATAATAATATATAGATTACATTATTTAAAAAATTCTAATATAATGGATGGTAGTAGTCCAACAATTGATACCGATAATTACGTATGTACAACTAATATATTAAATGTTGAATGTAAAGTAGCAGTAATACTTTGGAGATTGGCTACACATTTAGAATATAGATCAATAGGTGTAATATTTAAAATGTGTATAAGATGTAAAACAATATCTTTAATTTTACACCTCTAAACATGAAAATAAACTTAAAATCAAATCACTAAAAGTGTATATATTTATATATAATAATATAAACGTATTTGTATGTATATATGCTTATATGTTATTAGTTATTAATAAGTTGAGTAATAAAGATCAGAATGTCAAGACGATATCAACCATACGACAACAGATGAAGATATATATGTAAATTCAAGTAGCGAAGAAGAGGACACATCAGACAATGAAGAAGAAACCACATACGGTGTATCAAATAATTTTATATTAAATTTAAATATTTGAGCAATATGAAATGTTGGAGTTATACTCGATGAAAAACATACTCAGCACTATACCGTATCGTATACGAAATCATTTCAACCGAGTGTCGCAGCGAAATACACTGGAATACCATTATTTCATGAAGTTGTCCGCTAAATTTATGAAAAAATTAACATCATTATTATGATAATATAAATTATTTTTTATATGATTATTTTTTGCATATGATTATTTTTCTAATTAAATTCAGATTTATCTGAATGGTAGTAATAAATATATTTGTTTATTATATTTATTGATATATATATATATATATATATATATATATATATATATGTTACTAAATATATAACTATATTTATAATAATATATAAATATAGTAATTATAATATATGTAATGTAATATGTAGAGTTTTAATACTTTATATTAAATTTTAATATTAAAATAATCATTATGTTCAATATAAGGTTTTACTATTTTAATATTTTTAATATATACTAATTATAATTTTTAAAGATAATTTCATAATATATATATATATAATTAACCTGTATATTATATAAATTATATTATAATATTAATATAAAACTTATATTTATGAAATTTATAATAAATTAATAATACTATTATATAACTATTAATAACTTATTTTATTATAAATATTATATTATTTTGTGATTGTTTTATCATAAGATAGTATATTCGATAGAGGTTACTATATAGTTATAACTATAATGAAATATAATTTTAATTATTATAAGTGTGGTTTTAATTATGTAAGAATATTATAAATTATTTATAATAAATATAAACTAATAAAAATGTTATAATATATAATTAAATTGAGTATAATTGTAATAGTATTGTTCTAATATAGTTATAAGTGTGGTTTTAATTATGTAAGAATATTATAAATTATTTATAATAAATATAAACTAATAAAAATGTTATAATATATAATTAAATTGAGTATAATTGTAATAGTATTGTTCTAATATAGTTATAATTATAATTAAATTTAGTATAATTTTAATTATGTAGGAGTAGTAAAAATATAAACTAATACAAATATTATAATATTTAATTAAATTTAGTATAATTTTAATTATGTAGGAATAATAAAAATATAAACTAATACAAATTTTATAATATATAATTAAATTTAGTATAATTAATAAACTATTGTATAGAGTATCGCCAAACCGTAAAATATATAAACCGTACTATAACAACCGTATTATATTCAAACCATAAATTATAGTAACCATACTATACTAAATTAAACTATAACTATATATAACTATAACTATATATTAAAATATATAATAATATATAGATTACATTATTTAAAAAATTCTAATATAAAATTACATCATTTTATAGAACTTTAATGATAAATTATAGTAACCATACTATACTAAATTAAACTATAACTATATATAACTATAACTATATATTAAAATATATAATAATATATAGATTACATTATTTAAAAAATTCTAATATAATGGATGGTAGTAGTCCAACAATTGATACCGATAATTACGTATGTACAACTAATATATTAAATGTTGAATGTAAAGTAGCAGTAACACTTTGGAGATTGGCTACACATTTAGAATATAGATCAATAGGTGTAATATTTAAAATGTGTATAAGATGTAAAACAATATCTTTAATTTTACACCTCTAAACATGAAAATAAACTTAAAATCAAATCACTAAAAGTGTATATATTTATATATAATAATATAAACGTATTTGTATGTATATATGCTTATATGTTATTAGTTATTAATAAGTTGAGTAATAAAGATCAGAATGTCAAGACGATATCAACCATACGACAACAGATGAAGATATATATGTAAATTCAAGTAGCGAAGAAGAGGACACATCAGACAATGAAGAAGAAACCACATACGGTGTATCAAATAATTTTATATTAAATTTAAATATTTGAGCAATATGAAATGTTGGAGTTATACTCGATGAAAAACATACTCAGCACTATACCGTATCGTATACGAAATCATTTCAACCGAGTGTCGCAGCGAAATACACTGGAATACCATTATTTCATGAAGTTGTCCGCTAAATTTATGAAAAAATTAACATCATTATTATGATAATATAAATTATTTTTTATATGATTATTTTTTGTATATGATTATTTTTCTAATTAAATTCAGATTTATCTGAATGGTAGTAATAAATATATTTGTTTATTATATTTATTGATATATATATATATATATATATATATATATATATGTTACTAAATATATAACTATATTTATAATAATATATAAATATAGTAATTATAATATATGTAATGTAATATGTAGAGTTTTAATACTTTATATTAAATTTTAATATTAAAATAATCATTATGTTCAATATAAGGTTTTACTATTTTAATATTTTTAATATATACTAATTATAATTTTTAAAGATAATTTCATAATATATATATATATAATTAACCTGTATATTATATAAATTATATTATAATATTAATATAAAACTTATATTTATGAAATTTATAATAAATTAATAATACTATTATATAACTATTAATAACTTATTTTATTATAAATATTATATTATTTTGTGATTGTTTTATCATAAGATAGTATATTCGATAGAGGTTACTATATAGTTATAACTATAATGAAATATAATTTTAATTATTATAAGTGTGGTTTTAATTATGTAAGAATATTATAAATTATTTATAATAAATATAAACTAATAAAAATGTTATAATATATAATTAAATTGAGTATAATTGTAATAGTATTGTTCTAATATAGTTATAAGTGTGGTTTTAATTATGTAAGAATATTATAAATTATTTATAATAAATATAAACTAATAAAAATGTTATAATATATAATTAAATTGAGTATAATTGTAATAGTATTGTTCTAATATAGTTATAATTATAATTAAATTTAGTATAATTTTAATTATGTAGGAGTAGTAAAAATATAAACTAATACAAATATTATAATATTTAATTAAATTTAGTATAATTTTAATTATGTAGGAATAATAAAAATATAAACTAATACAAATTTTATAATATATAATTAAATTTAGTATAATTAATAAACTATTGTATAGAGTATCGCCAAACCGTAAAATATATAAACCGTACTATAACAACCGTATTATATTCAAACCATAAATTATAGTAACCATACTATACTAAATTAAACTATAACTATATATAACTATAACTATATATTAAAATATATAATAATATATAGATTACATTATTTAAAAAATTCTAATATAAAATTACATCATTTTATAGAACTTTAATGATAAATTATAGTAACCATACTATACTAAATTAAACTATAACTATATATAACTATAACTATATATTAAAATATATAATAATATATAGATTACATTATTTAAAAAATTCTAATATAATGGATGGTAGTAGTCCAACAATTGATACCGATAATTACGTATGTACAACTAATATATTAAATGTTGAATGTAAAGTAGCAGTAACACTTTGGAGATTGGCTACACATTTAGAATATAGATCAATAGGTGTAATATTTAAAATGTGTATAAGATGTAAAACAATATCTTTAATTTTACACCTCTAAACATGAAAATAAACTTAAAATCAAATCACTAAAAGTGTATATATTTATATATAATAATATAAACGTATTTGTATGTATATATGCTTATATGTTATTAGTTATTAATAAGTTGAGTAATAAAGATCAGAATGTCAAGACGATATCAACCATACGACAACAGATGAAGATATATATGTAAATTCAAGTAGCGAAGAAGAGGACACATCAGACAATGAAGAAGAAACCACATACGGTGTATCAAATAATTTTATATTAAATTTAAATATTTGAGCAATATGAAATGTTGGAGTTATACTCGATGAAAAACATACTCAGCACTATACCGTATCGTATACGAAATCATTTCAACCGAGTGTCGCAGCGAAATACACTGGAATACCATTATTTCATGAAGTTGTCCGCTAAATTTATGAAAAAATTAACATCATTATTATGATAATATAAATTATTTTTTATATGATTATTTTTTGCATATGATTATTTTTCTAATTAAATTCAGATTTATCTGAATGGTAGTAATAAATATATTTGTTTATTATATTTATTGATATATATATATATATATATATATATATATATATATATATATGTTACTAAATATATAACTATATTTATAATAATATATAAATATAGTAATTATAATATATGTAATGTAATATGTAGAGTTTTAATACTTTATATTAAATTTTAATATTAAAATAATCATTATGTTCAATATAAGGTTTTACTATTTTAATATTTTTAATATATACTAATTATAATTTTTAAAGATAATTTCATAATATATATATATATAATTAACCTGTATATTATATAAATTATATTATAATATTAATATAAAACTTATATTTATGAAATTTATAATAAATTAATAATACTATTATATAACTATTAATAACTTATTTTATTATAAATATTATATTATTTTGTGATTGTTTTATCATAAGATAGTATATTCGATAGAGGTTACTATATAGTTATAACTATAATGAAATATAATTTTAATTATTATAAGTGTGGTTTTAATTATGTAAGAATATTATAAATTATTTATAATAAATATAAACTAATAAAAATGTTATAATATATAATTAAATTGAGTATAATTGTAATAATATTGTTCTAATATAGTTATAAGTGTGGTTTTAATTATGTAAGAATATTATAAATTATTTATAATAAATATAAACTAATAAAAATGTTATAATATATAATTAAATTGAGTATAATTGTAATAGTATTGTTCTAATATAGTTATAATTATAATTAAATTTAGTATAACTTTAATTATGTAGGAGTAGTAAAAATATAAACTAATACAAATATTATAATATTTAATTAAATTTAGTATAATTTTAATTATGTAGGAATAATAAAAATATAAACTAATACAAATTTTATAATATATAATTAAATTTAGTATAATTAATAAACTATTGTATAGAGTATCACCAAACCGTAAAATATATAAACCGTACTATAACAACCGTATTATATTCAAACCATAAATTATAGTAACCATACTATACTAAATTAAACTATAACTATATATAACTATAACTATATATTAAAATATATAATAATATATAGATTACATTATTTAAAAAATTCTAATATAAAATTACATCATTTTATAGAACTTTAATGATAAATTATAGTAACCATACTATACTAAATTAAACTATAACTATATATAACTATAACTATATATTAAAATATATAATAATATATAGATTACATTATTTAAAAAATTCTAATATAATGGATGGTAGTAGTCCAACAATTGATACCGATAATTACGTATGTACAACTAATATATTAAATGTTGAATGTAAAGTAGCAGTAACACTTTGGAGATTGGCTACACATTTAGAATATAGATCAATAGGTGTAATATTTAAAATGTGTATAAGATGTAAAACAATATCTTTAATTTTACACCTCTAAACATGAAAATAAACTTAAAATCAAATCACTAAAAGTGTATATATATATGCTTATATGTTATTAGTTATTAATAAGTTGAGTAATAAAGATCAGAATGTCAAGACGATATCAACCATACGACAACAGATGAAGATATATATGTAAATTCAAGTAGCGAAGAAGAGGACACATCAGACAATGAAGAAGAAACCACATACGGTGTATCAAATAATTTTATATGAAATTTAAATATTTGAGCAATATGAAATGTTGGAGTTATACTCGATGAAAAACATACTCAGCACTATACCGTATCGTATACGAAATCATTTCAACCGAGTGTCGCAGCGAAATACACTGGAATACCATTATTTCATGAAGTTGTCCGCTAAATTTATGAAAAAATTAACATCATTATTATGATAATATAAATTATTTTTTATATGATTATTTTTTGCATATGATTATTTTTCTAATTAAATTCAGATTTATCTGAATGGTAGTAATAAATATATTTGTTTATTATATTTATTGATATATATATATATATATATATATATATGTTACTAAATATATAACTATATTTATAATAATATATAAATATAGTAATTATAATATATGTAATGTAATATGTAGAGTTTTAATACTTTATATTAAATTTTAATATTAAAATAATCATTATGTTCAATATAAGGTTTTACTATTTTAATATTTTTAATATATACTAATTATAATTTTTAAAGATAATTTCATAATATATATATATATAATTAACCTGTATATTATATAAATTATATTATAATATTAATATAAAACTTATATTTATGAAATTTATAATAAATTAATAATACTATTATATAACTATTAATAACTTATTTTATTATAAATATTATATTATTTTGTGATTGTTTTATCATAAGATAGTATATTCGATAGAGGTTACTATATAGTTATAACTATAATGAAATATAATTTTAATTATTATAAGTGTGGTTTTAATTATGTAAGAATATTATAAATTATTTATAATAAATATAAACTAATAAAAATGTTATAATATATAATTAAATTGAGTATAATTGTAATAATATTGTTCTAATATAGTTATAAGTGTGGTTTTAATTATGTAAGAATATTATAAATTATTTATAATAAATATAAACTAATAAAAATGTTATAATATATAATTAAATTGAGTATAATTGTAATAGTATTGTTCTAATATAGTTATAATTATAATTAAATTTAGTATAACTTTAATTATGTAGGAGTAGTAAAAATATAAACTAATACAAATATTATAATATTTAATTAAATTTAGTATAATTTTAATTATGTAGGAATAATAAAAATATAAACTAATACAAATTTTATAATATATAATTAAATTTAGTATAATTAATAAACTATTGTATAGAGTATCACCAAACCGTAAAATATATAAACCGTACTATAACAACCGTATTATATTCAAACCATAAATTATAGTAACCATACTATACTAAATTAAACTATAACTATATATAACTATAACTATATATTAAAATATATAATAATATATAGATTACATTATTTAAAAAATTCTAATATAAAATTACATCATTTTATAGAACTTTAATGATAAATTATAGTAACCATACTATACTAAATTAAACTATAACTATATATAACTATAACTATATATTAAAATATATAATAATATATAGATTACATTATTTAAAAAATTCTAATATAATGGATGGTAGTAGTCCAACAATTGATACCGATAATTACGTATGTACAACTAATATATTAAATGTTGAATGTAAAGTAGCAGTAACACTTTGGAGATTGGCTACACATTTAGAATATAGATCAATAGGTGTAATATTTAAAATGTGTATAAGATGTAAAACAATATCTTTAATTTTACACCTCTAAACATGAAAATAAACTTAAAATCAAATCACTAAAAGTGTATATATATATGCTTATATGTTATTAGTTATTAATAAGTTGAGTAATAAAGATCAGAATGTCAAGACGATATCAACCATACGACAACAGATGAAGATATATATGTAAATTCAAGTAGCGAAGAAGAGGACACATCAGACAATGAAGAAGAAACCACATACGGTGTATCAAATAATTTTATATTAAATTTAAATATTTGAGCAATATGAAATGTTGGAGTTATACTCGATGAAAAACATACTCAGCACTATACCGTATCGTATACGAAATCATTTCAACCGAGTGTCGCAGCGAAATACACTGGAATACCATTATTTCATGAAGTTGTCCGCTAAATTTATGAAAAAATTAACATCATTATTATGATAATATAAATTATTTTTTATATGATTATTTTTTGCATATGATTATTTTTCTAATTAAATTCAGATTTATCTGAATGGTAGTAATAAATATATTTGTTTATTATATTTATTGATATATATATATATATATATATATATATATATATATATATATATGTTACTAAATATATAACTATATTTATAATAATATATAAATATAGTAATTATAATATATGTAATGTAATATGTAGAGTTTTAATACTTTATATTAAATTTTAATATTAAAATAATCATTATGTTCAATATAAGGTTTTACTATTTTAATATTTTTAATATATACTAATTATAATTTTTAAAGATAATTTCATAATATATATATATATAATTAACCTGTATATTATATAAATTATATTATAATATTAATATAAAACTTATATTTATGAAATTTATAATAAATTAATAATACTATTATATAACTATTAATAACTTATTTTATTATAAATATTATATTATTTTGTGATTGTTTTATCATAAGATAGTATATTCGATAGAGGTTACTATATAGTTATAACTATAATGAAATATAATTTTAATTATTATAAGTGTGGTTTTAATTATGTAAGAATATTATAAATTATTTATAATAAATATAAACTAATAAAAATGTTATAATATATAATTAAATTGAGTATAATTGTAATAGTATTGTTCTAATATAGTTATAAGTGTGGTTTTAATTATGTAAGAATATTATAAATTATTTATAATAAATATAAACTAATAAAAATGTTATAATATATAATTAAATTGAGTATAATTGTAATAGTATTGTTCTAATATAGTTATAATTATAATTAAATTTAGTATAATTTTAATTATGTAGGAGTAGTAAAAATATAAACTAATACAAATATTATAATATTTAATTAAATTTAGTATAATTTTAATTATGTAGGAATAATAAAAATATAAACTAATACAAATTTTATAATATATAATTAAATTTAGTATAATTAATAAACTATTGTATAGAGTATCGCCAAACCGTAAAATATATAAACCGTACTATAACAACCGTATTATATTCAAACCATAAATTATAGTAACCATACTATACTAAATTAAACTATAACTATATATAACTATAACTATATATTAAAATATATAATAATATATAGATTACATTATTTAAAAAATTCTAATATAAAATTACATCATTTTATAGAACTTTAATGATAAATTATAGTAACCATACTATACTAAATTAAACTATAACTATATATAACTATAACTATATATTAAAATATATAATAATATATAGATTACATTATTTAAAAAATTCTAATATAATGGATGGTAGTAGTCCAACAATTGATACAGATAATTACGTATGTACAACTAATATATTAAATGTTGAATGTAAAGTAGCAGTAACACTTTGGAGATTGGCTACACATTTAGAATATAGATCAATAGGTGTAATATTTAAAATGTGTATAAGATGTAAAACAATATCTTTAATTTTACACCTCTAAACATGAAAATAAACTTAAAATCAAATCACTAAAAGTGTATATATATATGCTTATATGTTATTAGTTATTAATAAGTTGAGTAATAAAGATCAGAATGTCAAGACGATATCAACCATACGACAACAGATGAAGATATATATGTAAATTCAAGTAGCGAAGAAGAGGACACATCAGACAATGAAGAAGAAACCACATACGGTGTATCAAATAATTTTATATTAAATTTAAATATTTGAGCAATATGAAATGTTGGAGTTATACTCGATGAAAAACATACTCAGCACTATACCGTATCGTATACGAAATCATTTCAACCGAGTGTCGCAGCGAAATACACTGGAATACCATTATTTCATGAAGTTGTCCGCTAAATTTATGAAAAAATTAACATCATTATTATGATAATATAAATTATTTTTTATATGATTATTTTTTGCATATGATTATTTTTCTAATTAAATTCAGATTTATCTGAATGGTAGTAATAAATATATTTGTTTATTATATTTATTGATATATATATATATATATATATATATATATATATATATATATATATATATATGTTACTAAATATATAACTATATTTATAATAATATATAAATATAGTAATTATAATATATGTAATGTAATATGTAGAGTTTTAATACTTTATATTAAATTTTAATATTAAAATAATCATTATGTTCAATATAAGGTTTTACTATTTTAATATTTTTAATATATACTAATTATAATTTTTAAAGATAATTTCATAATATATATATATATAATTAACCTGTATATTATATAAATTATATTATAATATTAATATAAAACTTATATTTATGAAATTTATAATAAATTAATAATACTATTATATAACTATTAATAACTTATTTTATTATAAATATTATATTATTTTGTGATTGTTTTATCATAAGATAGTATATTCGATAGAGGTTACTATATAGTTATAACTATAATGAAATATAATTTTAATTATTATAAGTGTGGTTTTAATTATGTAAGAATATTATAAATTATTTATAATAAATATAAACTAATAAAAATGTTATAATATATAATTAAATTGAGTATAATTGTAATAGTATTGTTCTAATATAGTTATAAGTGTGGTTTTAATTATGTAAGAATATTATAAATTATTTATAATAAATATAAACTAATAAAAATGTTATAATATATAATTAAATTGAGTATAATTGTAATAGTATTGTTCTAATATAGTTATAATTATAATTAAATTTAGTATAATTTTAATTATGTAGGAGTAGTAAAAATATAAACTAATACAAATATTATAATATTTAATTAAATTTAGTATAATTTTAATTATGTAGGAATAATAAAAATATAAACTAATACAAATTTTATAATATATAATTAAATTTAGTATAATTAATAAACTATTGTATAGAGTATCGCCAAACCGTAAAATATATAAACCGTACTATAACAACCGTATTATATTCAAACCATAAATTATAGTAACCATACTATACTAAATTAAACTATAACTATATATAACTATAACTATATATTAAAATATATAATAATATATAGATTACATTATTTAAAAAATTCTAATATAAAATTACATCATTTTATAGAACTTTAATGATAAATTATAGTAACCATACTATACTAAATTAAACTATAACTATATATAACTATAACTATATATTAAAATATATAATAATATATAGATTACATTATTTAAAAAATTCTAATATAATGGATGGTAGTAGTCCAACAATTGATACCGATAATTACGTATGTACAACTAATATATTAAATGTTGAATGTAAAGTAGCAGTAACACTTTGGAGATTGGCTACACATTTAGAATATAGATCAATAGGTGTAATATTTAAAATGTGTATAAGATGTAAAACAATATCTTTAATTTTACACCTCTAAACATGAAAATAAACTTAAAATCAAATCACTAAAAGTGTATATATATATGCTTATATGTTATTAGTTATTAATAAGTTGAGTAATAAAGATCAGAATGTCAAGACGATATCAACCATACGACAACAGATGAAGATATATATGTAAATTCAAGTAGCGAAGAAGAGGACACATCAGACAATGAAGAAGAAACCACATACGGTGTATCAAATAATTTTATATTAAATTTAAATATTTGAGCAATATGAAATGTTGGAGTTATACTCGATGAAAAACATACTCAGCACTATACCGTATCGTATACGAAATCATTTCAACCGAGTGTCGCAGCGAAATACACTGGAATACCATTATTTCATGAAGTTGTCCGCTAAATTTATGAAAAAATTAACATCATTATTATGATAATATAAATTATTTTTTATATGATTATTTTTTGCATATGATTATTTTTCTAATTAAATTCAGATTTATCTGAATGGTAGTAATACATATATTTGTTTATTATATTTATTGATATATATATATATATATATATATATATATATATATATATATGTTACTAAATATATAACTATATTTATAATAATATATAAATATAGTAATTATAATATATGTAATGTAATATGTAGAGTTTTAATACTTTATATTAAATTTTAATATTAAAATAATCATTATGTTCAATATAAGGTTTTACTATTTTAATATTTTTAATATATACTAATTATAATTTTTAAAGATAATTTCATAATATATATATATATAATTAACCTGTATATTATATAAATTATATTATAATATTAATATAAAACTTATATTTATGAAATTTATAATAAATTAATAATACTATTATATAACTATTAATAACTTATTTTATTATAAATATTATATTATTTTGTGATTGTTTTATCATAAGATAGTATATTCGATAGAGGTTACTATATAGTTATAACTATAATGAAATATAATTTTAATTATTATAAGTGTGGTTTTAATTATGTAAGAATATTATAAATTATTTATAATAAATATAAACTAATAAAAATGTTATAATATATAATTAAATTGAGTATAATTGTAATAGTATTGTTCTAATATAGTTATAAGTGTGGTTTTAATTATGTAAGAATATTATAAATTATTTATAATAAATATAAACTAATAAAAATGTTATAATATATAATTAAATTGAGTATAATTGTAATAGTATTGTTCTAATATAGTTATAATTATAATTAAATTTAGTATAATTTTAATTATGTAGGAGTAGTAAAAATATAAACTAATACAAATATTATAATATTTAATTAAATTTAGTATAATTTTAATTATGTAGGAATAATAAAAATATAAACTAATACAAATTTTATAATATATAATTAAATTTAGTATAATTAATAAACTATTGTATAGAGTATCGCCAAACCGTAAAATATATAAACCGTACTATAACAACCGTATTATATTCAAACCATAAATTATAGTAACCATACTATACTAAATTAAACTATAACTATATATAACTATAACTATATATTAAAATATATAATAATATATAGATTACATTATTTAAAAAATTCTAATATAAAATTACATCATTTTATAGAACTTTAATGATAAATTATAGTAACCATACTATACTAAATTAAACTATAACTATATATAACTATAACTATATATTAAAATATATAATAATATATAGATTACATTATTTAAAAAATTCTAATATAATGGATGGTAGTAGTCCAACAATTGATACCGATAATTACGTATGTACAACTAATATATTAAATGTTGAATGTAAAGTAGCAGTAACACTTTGGAGATTGGCTACACATTTAGAATATAGATCAATAGGTGTAATATTTAAAATGTGTATAAGATGTAAAACAATATCTTTAATTTTACACCTCTAAACATGAAAATAAACTTAAAATCAAATCACTAAAAGTGTATATATTTATATATAATAATATAAACGTATTTGTATGTATATATGCTTATATGTTATTAGTTATTAATAAGTTGAGTAATAAAGATCAGAATGTCAAGACGATATCAACCATACGACAACAGATGAAGATATATATATATAAATTCAAGTAGCGAAGAAGAGGACACATCAGACAATGAAGAAGAAACCACATACGGTGTATCAAATAATTTTATATTAAATTTAAATATTTGAGCAATATGAAATGTTGGAGTTATACTCGATGAAAAACATACTCAGCACTATACCGTATCGTATACGAAATCATTTCAACCGAGTGTCGCAGCGAAATACACTGGAATACCATTATTTCATGAAGTTGTCCGCTAAATTTATGAAAAAATTAACATCATTATTATGATAATATAAATTATTTTTTATATGATTATTTTTTGCATATGATTATTTTTCTAATTAAATTCAGATTTATCTGAATGGTAGTAATAAATATATTTGTTTATTATATTTATTGATATATATATATATATATATATATATATATATATATATATATATATATATGTTACTAAATATATAACTATATTTATAATAATATATAAATATAGTAATTATAATATATGTAATGTAATATGTAGAGTTTTAATACTTTATATTAAATTTTAATATTAAAATAATCATTATGTTCAATATAAGGTTTTACTATTTTAATATTTTTAATATATACTAATTATAATTTTTAAAGATAATTTCATAATATATATATATATAATTAACCTGTATATTATATAAATTATATTATAATATTAATATAAAACTTATATTTATGAAATTTATAATAAATTAATAATACTATTATATAACTATTAATAACTTATTTTATTATAAATATTATATTATTTTGTGATTGTTTTATCATAAGATAGTATATTCGATAGAGGTTACTATATAGTTATAACTATAATGAAATATAATTTTAATTATTATAAGTGTGGTTTTAATTATGTAAGAATATTATAAATTATTTATAATAAATATAAACTAATAAAAATGTTATAATATATAATTAAATTGAGTATAATTGTAATAGTATTGTTCTAATATAGTTATAAGTGTGGTTTTAATTATGTAAGAATATTATAAATTATTTATAATAAATATAAACTAATAAAAATGTTATAATATATAATTAAATTGAGTATAATTGTAATAGTATTGTTCTAATATAGTTATAATTATAATTAAATTTAGTATAATTTTAATTATGTAGGAGTAGTAAAAATATAAACTAATACAAATATTATAATATTTAATTAAATTTAGTATAATTTTAATTATGTAGGAATAATAAAAATATAAACTAATACAAATTTTATAATATATAATTAAATTTAGTATAATTAATAAACTATTGTATAGAGTATCGCCAAACCGTAAAATATATAAACCGTACTATAACAACCGTATTATATTCAAACCATAAATTATAGTAACCATACTATACTAAATTAAACTATAACTATATATAACTATAACTATATATTAAAATATATAATAATATATAGATTACATTATTTAAAAAATTCTAATATAAAATTACATCATTTTATAGAACTTTAATGATAAATTATAGTAACCATACTATACTAAATTAAACTATAACTATATATAACTATAACTATATATTAAAATATATAATAATATATAGATTACATTATTTAAAAAATTCTAATATAATGGATGGTAGTAGTCCAACAATTGATACCGATAATTACGTATGTACAACTAATATATTAAATGTTGAATGTAAAGTAGCAGTAACACTTTGGAGATTGGCTACACATTTAGAATATAGATCAATAGGTGTAATATTTAAAATGTGTATAAGATGTAAAACAATATCTTTAATTTTACACCTCTAAACATGAAAATAAACTTAAAATCAAATCACTAAAAGTGTATATATTTATATATAATAATATAAACGTATTTGTATGTATATATGCTTATATGTTATTAGTTATTAATAAGTTGAGTAATAAAGATCAGAATGTCAAGACGATATCAACCATACGACAACAGATGAAGATATATATATAAATTCAAGTAGCGAAGAAGAGGACACATCAGACAATGAAGAAGAAACCACATACGGTGTATCAAATAATTTTATATTAAATTTAAATATTTGAGCAATATGAAATGTTGGAGTTATACTCGATGAAAAACATACTCAGCACTATACCGTATCGCATACGAAATCATTTCAACCGAGTGTCGCAGCGAAATACACTGGAATACCATTATTTCATGAAGTTGTCCGCTAAATTTATGAAAAAATTAACATAATTATTATGATAATATAAATTATTTTTTATATGATTATTTTTTGCATATGATTATTTTTCTAATTAAATTCAGATTTATCTGAATGGTAGTAATAAATATATTTGTTTATTATATTTATTGATATATATATATATATATATATATATATATATATATATATATATATATATATATATATGTTACTAAATATATAACTATATTTATAATAATATATAAATATAGTAATTATAATATATGTAATGTAATATGTAGAGTTTTAATACTTTATATTAAATTTTAATATTAAAATAATCATTATGTTCAATATAAGGTTTTACTATTTTAATATTTTTAATATATACTAATTATAATTTTTAAAGATAATTTCATAATATATATATATATAATTAACCTGTATATTATATAAATTATATTATAATATTAATATAAAACTTATATTTATGAAATTTATAATAAATTAATAATACTATTATATAACTATTAATAACTTATTTTATTATAAATATTATATTATTTTGTGATTGTTTTATCATAAGATAGTATATTCGATAGAGGTTACTATATAGTTATAACTATAATGAAATATAATTTTAATTATTATAAGTGTGGTTTTAATTATGTAAGAATATTATAAATTATTTATAATAAATATAAACTAATAAAAATGTTATAATATATAATTAAATTGAGTATAATTGTAATAGTATTGTTCTAATATAGTTATAAGTGTGGTTTTAATTATGTAAGAATATTATAAATTATTTATAATAAATATAAACTAATAAAAATGTTATAATATATAATTAAATTGAGTATAATTGTAATAGTATTGTTCTAATATAGTTATAATTATAATTAAATTTAATATAATTTTAATTATGTAGGAGTAGTAAAAATATAAACTAATACAAATATTATAATATTTAATTAAATTTAGTATAATTTTAATTATGTAGGAATAATAAAAATATAAACTAATACAAATTTTATAATATATAATTAAATTTAGTATAATTAATAAACTATTGTATAGAGTATCGCCAAACCGTAAAATATATAAACCGTACTATAACAACCGTATTATATTCAAACCATAAATTATAGTAACCATACTATACTAAATTAAACTATAACTATATATAACTATAACTATATATTAAAATATATAATAATATATAGATTACATTATTTAAAAAATTCTAATATAAAATTACATCATTTTATAGAACTTTAATGATAAATTATAGTAACCATACTATACTAAATTAAACTATAACTATATATAACTATAACTATATATTAAAATATATAATAATATATAGATTACATTATTTAAAAAATTCTAATATAATGGATGGTAGTAGTCCAACAATTGATACCGATAATTACGTATGTACAACTAATATATTAAATGTTGAATGTAAAGTAGCAGTAACACTTTGGAGATTGGCTACACATTTAGAATATAGATCAATAGGTGTAATATTTAAAATGTGTATAAGATGTAAAACAATATCTTTAATTTTACACCTCTAAACATGAAAATAAACTTAAAATCAAATCACTAAAAGTGTATATATATATGCTTATATGTTATTAGTTATTAATAAGTTGAGTAATAAAGATCAGAATGTCAAGACGATATCAACCATACGACAACAGATGAAGATATATATGTAAATTCAAGTAGCGAAGAAGAGGACACATCAGACAATGAAGAAGAAACCACATACGGTGTATCAAATAATTTTATATTAAATTTAAATATTTGAGCAATATGAAATGTTGGAGTTATACTCGATGAAAAACATACTCAGCACTATACCGTATCGCATACGAAATCATTTCAACCGAGTGTCGCAGCGAAATACACTGGAATACCATTATTTCATGAAGTTGTCCGCTAAATTTATGAAAAAATTAACATCATTATTATGATAATATAAATTATTTTTTATATGATTATTTTTTGCATATGATTATTTTTCTAATTAAATTCAGATTTATCTGAATGGTAGTAATAAATATATTTGTTTATTATATTTATTGATATATATATATATATATATATATATATATATATATATATATGTTACTAAATATATAACTATATTTATAATAATATATAAATATAGTAATTATAATATATGTAATGTAATATGTAGAGTTTTAATACTTTATATTAAATTTTAATATTAAAATAATCATTATGTTCAATATAAGGTTTTACTATTTTAATATTTTTAATATATACTAATTATAATTTTTAAAGATAATTTCATAATATATATATATATAATTAACCTGTATATTATATAAATTATATTATAATATTAATATAAAACTTATATTTATGAAATTTATAATAAATTAATAATACTATTATATAACTATTAATAACTTATTTTATTATAAATATTATATTATTTTGTGATTGTTTTATCATAAGATAGTATATTCGATAGAGGTTACTATATAGTTATAACTATAATGAAATATAATTTTAATTATTATAAGTGTGGTTTTAATTATGTAAGAATATTATAAATTATTTATAATAAATATAAACTAATAAAAATGTTATAATATATAATTAAATTGAGTATAATTGTAATAGTATTGTTCTAATATAGTTATAAGTGTGGTTTTAATTATGTAAGAATATTATAAATTATTTATAATAAATATAAACTAATAAAAATGTTATAATATATAATTAAATTGAGTATAATTGTAATAGTATTGTTCTAATATAGTTATAATTATAATTAAATTTAGTATAATTTTAATTATGTAGGAGTAGTAAAAATATAAACTAATACAAATATTATAATATTTAATTAAATTTAGTATAATTTTAATTATGTAGGAATAATAAAAATATAAACTAATACAAATTTTATAATATATAATTAAATTTAGTATAATTAATAAACTATTGTATAGAGTATCGCCAAACCGTAAAATATATAAACCGTACTATAACAACCGTATTATATTCAAACCATAAATTATAGTAACCATACTATACTAAATTAAACTATAACTATATATAACTATAACTATATATTAAAATATATAATAATATATAGATTACATTATTTAAAAAATTCTAATATAAAATTACATCATTTTATAGAACTTTAATGATAAATTATAGTAACCATACTATACTAAATTAAACTATAACTATATATAACTATAACTATATATTAAAATATATAATAATATATAGATTACATTATTTAAAAAATTCTAATATAATGGATGGTAGTAGTCCAACAATTGATACCGATAATTACGTATGTACAACTAATATATTAAATGTTGAATGTAAAGTAGCAGTAACACTTTGGAGATTGGCTACACATTTAGAATATAGATCAATAGGTGTAATATTTAAAATGTGTATAAGATGTAAAACAATATCTTTAATTTTACACCTCTAAACATGAAAATAAACTTAAAATCAAATCACTAAAAGTGTATATATTTATATATAATAATATAAACGTATTTGTATGTATATATGCTTATATGTTATTAGTTATTAATAAGTTGAGTAATAAAGATCAGAATGTCAAGACGATATCAACCATACGACATCAGATGAAGATATATATATAAATTCAAGTAGCGAAGAAGAGGACACATCAGACAATGAAGAAGAAACCACATACGGTGTATCAAATAATTTTATATTAAATTTAAATATTTGAGCAATATGAAATGTTGGAGTTATACTCGATGAAAAACATACTCAGCACTATACCGTATCGTATACGAAATCATTTCAACCGAGTGTCGCAGCGAAATACACTGGAATACCATTATTTCATGAAGTTGTCCGCTAAATTTATGAAAAAATTAACATCATTATTATGATAATATAAATTATTTTTTATATGATTATTTTTTGCATATGATTATTTTTCTAATTAAATTCAGATTTATCTGAATGGTAGTAATAAATATATTTGTTTATTATATTTATTGATATATATATATATATATATATATATATATATATATATGTTACTAAATATATAACTATATTTATAATAATATATAAATATAGTAATTATAATATATGTAATGTAATATGTAGAGTTTTAATACTTTATATTAAATTTTAATATTAAAATAATCATTATGTTCAATATAAGGTTTTACTATTTTAATATTTTTAATATATACTAATTATAATTTTTAAAGATAATTTCATAATATATATATATATAATTAACCTGTATATTATATAAATTATATTATAATATTAATATAAAACTTATATTTATGAAATTTATAATAAATTAATAATACTATTATATAACTATTAATAACTTATTTTATTATAAATATTATATTATTTTGTGATTGTTTTATCATAAGATAGTATATTCGATAGAGGTTACTATATAGTTATAACTATAATGAAATATAATTTTAATTATTATAAGTGTGGTTTTAATTATGTAAGAATATTATAAATTATTTATAATAAATATAAACTAATAAAAATGTTATAATATATAATTAAATTGAGTATAATTGTAATAGTATTGTTCTAATATAGTTATAAGTGTGGTTTTAATTATGTAAGAATATTATAAATTATTTATAATAAATATAAACTAATAAAAATGTTATAATATATAATTAAATTGAGTATAATTGTAATAGTATTGTTCTAATATAGTTATAATTATAATTAAATTTAATATAATTTTAATTATGTAGGAGTAGTAAAAATATAAACTAATACAAATATTATAATATTTAATTAAATTTAGTATAATTTTAATTATGTAGGAATAATAAAAATATAAACTAATACAAATTTTATAATATATAATTAAATTTAGTATAATTAATAAACTATTGTATAGAGTATCGCCAAACCGTAAAATATATAAACCGTACTATAACAACCGTATTATATTCAAACCATAAATTATAGTAACCATACTATACTAAATTAAACTATAACTATATATAACTATAACTATATATTAAAATATATAATAATATATAGATTACATTATTTAAAAAATTCTAATATAAAATTACATCATTTTATAGAACTTTAATGATAAATTATAGTAACCATACTATACTAAATTAAACTATAACTATATATAACTATAACTATATATTAAAATATATAATAATATATAGATTACATTATTTAAAAAATTCTAATATAATGGATGGTAGTAGTCCAACAATTGATACCGATAATTACGTATGTACAACTAATATATTAAATGTTGAATGTAAAGTAGCAGTAACACTTTGGAGATTGGCTACACATTTAGAATATAGATCAATAGGTGTAATATTTAAAATGTGTATAAGATGTAAAACAATATCTTTAATTTTACACCTCTAAACATGAAAATAAACTTAAAATCAAATCACTAAAAGTGTATATATTTATATATAATAATATAAACGTATTTGTATGTATATATGCTTATATGTTATTAGTTATTAATAAGTTGAGTAATAAAGATCAGAATGTCAAGACGATATCAACCATACGACAACAGATGAAGATATATATGTAAATTCAAGTAGCGAAGAAGAGGACACATCAGACAATGAAGAAGAAACCACATACGGTGTATCAAATAATTTTATATTAAATTTAAATATTTGAGCAATATGAAATGTTGGAGTTATACTCGATGAAAAACATACTCAGCACTATACCGTATCGTATACGAAATCATTTCAACCGAGTGTCGCAGCGAAATACACTGGAATACCATTATTTCATGAAGTTGTCCGCTAAATTTATGAAAAAATTAACATCATTATTATGATAATATAAATTATTTTTTATATGATTATTTTTTGCATATGATTATTTTTCTAATTAAATTCAGATTTATCTGAATGGTAGTAATAAATATATTTGTTTATTATATTTATTGATATATATATATATATATATATATATATATATATGTTACTAAATATATAACTATATTTATAATAATATATAAATATAGTAATTATAATATATGTAATGTAATATGTAGAGTTTTAATACTTTATATTAAATTTTAATATTAAAATAATCATTATGTTCAATATAAGGTTTTACTATTTTAATATTTTTAATATATACTAATTATAATTTTTAAAGATAATTTCATAATATATATATATATAATTAACCTGTATATTATATAAATTATATTATAATATTAATATAAAACTTATATTTATGAAATTTATAATAAATTAATAATACTATTATATAACTATTAATAACTTATTTTATTATAAATATTATATTATTTTGTGATTGTTTTATCATAAGATAGTATATTCGATAGAGGTTACTATATAGTTATAACTATAATGAAATATAATTTTAATTATTATAAGTGTGGTTTTAATTATGTAAGAATATTATAAATTATTTATAATAAATATAAACTAATAAAAATGTTATAATATATAATTAAATTGAGTATAATTGTAATAGTATTGTTCTAATATAGTTATAAGTGTGGTTTTAATTATGTAAGAATATTATAAATTATTTATAATAAATATAAACTAATAAAAATGTTATAATATATAATTAAATTGAGTATAATTGTAATAGTATTGTTCTAATATAGTTATAATTATAATTAAATTTAGTATAATTTTAATTATGTAGGAGTAGTAAAAATATAAACTAATACAAATATTATAATATTTAATTAAATTTAGTATAATTTTAATTATGTAGGAATAATAAAAATATAAACTAATACAAATTTTATAATATATAATTAAATTTAGTATAATTAATAAACTATTGTATAGAGTATCGCCAAACCGTAAAATATATAAACCGTACTATAACAACCGTATTATATTCAAACCATAAATTATAGTAACCATACTATACTAAATTAAACTATAACTATATATAACTATAACTATATATTAAAATATATAGATTACATTATTTAAAAAATTCTAATATAAAATTACATCATTTCATAGAACTTTAATACTCTTAATATTAAATAATTTAAAACTATCACAAACTATAGTTACAGAAATTATAAAAAAATGGAGAAATGCAAGGACATATTATAAGAGATTAAAGAAGGCATTCCTCGAGGAAAATAAGGTCGCGAGTGGTATCGGGGTGAGTGAGTCTCACCCTGAACCTAATTGGCCTCACTACGAGTCTCTCAAATTTCTATATATCAGTCTAGAAATTAAATATTATATGCAGGTACCAAAGATTTTGCGAAGCAAAGATATAACACTTCCTATGCATGCAACGTAATTTAGTAATACCCAATGCCGCTGCTAGCAGTAGTATCGAAATCACTAAAATAGATTTAGGTTCGGCTCTGTTTGCATACAACAATGTTTTCATTGCTCTATTAAATTACATGCAATATAAATTAGCTTTTACTCACTAAATATATACTTATAGAATTTAAAACATACATATTGTTATATATATATATAACATATATATTGTCTTATTATTATTATACGCATATTACTATCACTCGCCATATAAGGAGCGATGTACATCATACGCGCGCCTAGCTCACACCCGCGAATTCCTGCATGATCGTCATGCACGACCGCCTCGCGTGCTAGACACGTTGCTATATAAAGCAGCCGATAGCCACATGTTAGGCACTTCTATACTAAATAAATATACATAAGCCTTGACGCTTTATTTCTTAACACATATCATAGTTGTTTGTTATATATTAGTAATGAACACTTAGTTTTCATCATATACATATTAATTTAAAGCATATTATTTAACATTTTAAAAGTGTATAGTTTGATATAAATTTACATTATAAACAACACATAGTTCCTAAAAGTAACCCGATATAGGTGGCACTGGGGTATTTTGTATACAAATTCGAATTACACAATTCGTGTAAGTGTTATATCTTTCCTTAGAAAATCTTTTCTGGTACTCTGAGTAATATTTTAATAAATTTCTAAAGCCGAAAGGGTTAAATAAAAAATTGCTAAATTATTAAATTGTAAAAATAAATAATTAATTTAAATTATGTTTCATATATTTTATATTATATTTACATTTATATAGACATTTGTCTTATATATATATCATCATTGTCTTATATTTATATAAAAATAAATATGATTTCATATTATAAGTTTTTAATTAATTCATTTTTATATTAATAATGTATAACCATTGATAATATACAATATTTTCATTATACTAGTTTGTATTATTAAAAATATAACATAAATATTAATATAAATGAATTATATAGAATTAAATTAAAGATTAAATTATAGTTACTCATAAAATTACACTTCGTGAATTAAGTTTATAATAAATAATATACATATAATACTAGTTATATATAACGATTTATAATAAACTATTTTCATATTATTAGTTTGTATTATTAAGTGTCTAATAAAAATATTTGCTTATACTTATTTCGGATTATTGTTTCATGGACATTGAAAGATCTCCAAACATTATGGTTCATCATAACTACATTCATATCGCTTATCGGTATCTCACTCCAAAGTCCTGAATGTAACTTAAAGATGGCCTTCCTCGTATTATAGTTCTACGAGTAGGTTCCAATATAACCAAATCATCTATCCGTAGTCAATGTCCGAAAAACTGTAAGCGTCGACGTATGGTCGTTGTATATAATTTTTCTATAATTCAATAAAGTATCTCATTTGATATCTACTAAGACCAATCTACACTTATAATTCATACAATTCGAGTGTACATAATAAATTATGAATATAAATAAATTAGTTTAAATTAAATTATAGTTAGTATATATATATGTATATATAAGTATATATATATATATATATATATATATATATATATATAACGTACATAATGTATACATCATCAGGGTTGGCAAGACTTTTAAAAACCTAATTTAAGCTTTTAGGTTTTTTTAGAAAAACCTAAAATGTATTATTTAGGTTTTTAGGTTTTTTATTTTCTTAAAATATTAAAATTATAAATAAGATTTTTTTGATAATTATATATTTTTAAAACGTATATTATATACTATATAAATGCATAAACAAATTATTTAAATGATGATAATGCTTATATTTTTAGTGATTATGATAGTAATACAGAATATAATGCAATATTTATTAATTATACAATATTAATGTAATTTATTTTTATAATTTATTCATACTAAATATTTATATACATGTATATGGGCTATATAATATGGCATATACTATATTCTCTACCAACTCTTTTGTCTGTATATCCAATTAATATTTACATATTATTATAGGCTGACATCATAATGTATAGGCTGGTAGTTATGCTTGTAGGGGAGAGCGGGGCAGGTTGTATAAAAACACATGTATCTAATAATGTTATAAATATAATTTAATAAAATAAAGTGCATAAGATAAATATAGTTTATGATCAATAAAAAACATTCATAAATCAGTGTAATGAAAAATAAGTAATTATATAATTAACTTATTTTGTTTTTTTAATTTGGCTCAACCTGCCCCGTCTAATGGGGCAGGTTAAGCCAGGTAGAAAAAATGTAAAATTAAAGATATATTTAAAAAATAAACATAGTTAAAGTTATATATTTATATTTATTAGTTAATTAATTATTATATTCACCAAGATTAATATCAAAACTAATGAAACTTTTAAGGCGATAGGTTATATTAGGAGAGAGGTTAGATTCTCTATGTTTTAATCCAGCATATAAACCAATTATTTAATTATTTAAAATAATTACTCAATTATATATTTAATTAATTAGATTATTATTATTATTTAAATAAGTCATTAATTAATTAAATAAATTAATAAATAAATATGTTTAATAATATACGGAGCAGTTTGACCCTATGGTCAACCTGCCCCATATCACTAGTATATATAAAAGTAATCTAATTAATTTGTGAATGATAATTTTTGAATTTTTTATTTTATAATATATAGTATATTAAATATACTTTATTTATATACCATTAATAATGCTATGTTATTACAAAATATATTAATAATATCACATTTAAACGTACTATCCCACAGACGAGTTTTTCCTAAAATATTAATAATTAAATAATATTTTAAATAGTTAAAATAAATAATTTTTGAGTTGATATAATAATGCTAAATATAGGTGTGTATACATGTATTAAAAATTACATTAAAATATTTATTAATAGCAGAAATAATTGAGATGACTCAACCTGCCCCGCTCTCCCCTATATACTATTATGTTATTAATATATCTTGTATATAATATATAATTCTAATAATTATCAATATATATATATTATAATAATCAATATTTTCAAAAAATATGTGGATGTATCAAATATTTTGCGAATAAAAGATATAACACTCCCTATTTATGCAACATAATTTATAAATACTACCTACCGCTGCTAGTAGTAGTAGTATCAAATAACTGAAATAGATCTAGTTTTGGCGCTAAACTTATGTTTTTCTTAAAAAACATGTTATTCCTAAAAAACCTAGGTTTTTTGATTAAAAACCTAAAAACATAAATTCAAGTTTTAGAAAAAGTATGTTTTGATCAATGTTACATAATGTAACATAACACGTACATTGTCGTACATACGTCGTACATGTATAATGTAAAATGTACAATGTACGACGTAAATGTCCTTGCGTGAATAAAGTTTATAATAAATAATGTCAATATATTACCAGTTATAATGTAACGATTTCTTTATCATTAACTTAATAATATCCAATAACTTACTGGTAAAATATCTATATTTAATATAATATTAATAATAGAAAATATATGTAAGTTTTAAATGAACCGAAATTCATCCATGTAAATTATTTTGTTAAGTGGCACGAATTTACTTCCTGTTTTTTTTAAAGTGGCCCGCAATTACTTAAAAAGTTGTCTTCAATTACCTGGACCAATATTACTGGTACCACATGGGATGGTACGGACGGTAGGCAAAAATTAAATAACTATAAATAACAAATTTCACGCGTGGCTCGCGCGAATACATTATTTGTAGTTATTAATAACTTTTTATATGCTCACTTCGGGATATATTCATTATAATAATGCAGCTAAAAAACAGAATAATAAAACTAAACCAAATAAATCAAACAACCCAAAAATATCAATCGGAAAATATTAATTAATTAATATGAATGGTGTATTATACACTGTATACGTATATTTTTATAAGGGCATTATTATATATATATATATACATGTTTCTCATTTAGATTTTATTTTCGTGGGCACTAGATTGTATAATGAATTCACGTAACGAACGCCTCGCGCGAATTTTGCTATTTATAGTTATTTAATTATTGCCTACCGTCCGTATTCCCCACCACATGCACCCGTCACCAATATGATTTAGACTGACATAGGCCCCCAATATGTCACGTGACTAACCGAGAGTTAAAGTAAACAATGCGTGTAGGGCTTATATAATATCATATTAATATATAAACATACACTGTATGATACAGTATTATGATATGTATGTATATATAAAACACGAATTCACTACTAGGTGAATACTTTACTGAGAAATATAACGCCAGCCGCGAAATGTTTATTTTAACTTTTGTTTGACACGTGACTTATTGGGGGTCGATGTCAGTATTCAGCACCAATATTATATTGGTATTGAATATAAATATTTAAATATCATATAACTCACTAACCTTATATCAACATATGTGATTTTGAAGAAATGGACATTCATAGGTTCACTTTATCGTTTATATTACATATTATATAACATTTTAATTGAGATTTTGACTATAATAATGACTATGTATATATTATGTAGGAATTATAATATTTGATAATTACATCCGTATTTATAATCACAATTATAGTAAAAGATCCTGACCCCTGGCATCATTGGATACAAAATATCAAAGATCTTCCTATAGATGTACATTACCAATCCGGGTACCAATTAGAGTCATAGAGCTAGTGATAACATTTCTCTTCTAGCATTCTTTCATAAAATATTTTTTTATTATTAAATTTCAATATATACTATATAACTTTTAAATTGGTATTATGATAATACCAAATAATTATCTAACATATTTGTTAATTATAATTGTCATACACTTTTTAATTGAATGTCAAAATTCAATTTAAAATTAATTAAATAAATATATTTAATATATTACTTATATTATTATTGAGAATGTATATATCCAAGACCTCCTATAACCTTATAGGAGGTCTTGATATATCCCATCGATATAAAGAAAGAAACTTTCTTTATATCGATGATATATCCATATGGAGTGACTCATAAATATTCACAGAGCAAGAGAGAAATTTCTCTCTAGCTCTGTGTAAATATGTATACGCCATCGGGTATACCCATAGACATTATACCCCCACTCTATATCTATGGGTATACCTATAGAGCTAATAAGAAGAATTTTCTCTCTAGCTCTATGGGTATACCTGTCAATAAAATATTCCAAGATATACCATTTTTATAGTATTAATCCAGGGTATTAATAATATTTAATTTATAATTTAATATGCAAGGAATTTGCTTCACAAGTTATACTAAAGTTATCAGATAATATATAATTATTGAAAATCTTATATTTTTGGTAAACAAATATTGTTTACAATATTTTAAAAATTTTCATAAACTTGTTTATGATTATTTACACATATTTTGTGTAAGTGATACACTCCAGGAAACATCATGTTAAAGGTAAGTAATATATTTAATATTAATCATAATATTACTTTTAATTTAATGTAAATTAAACATTAATAATGTATATATATAATATTAAACAGTTAATTCAATTCAGATACTTTAAAAGGGTAGCTCAGCTACTAGCTGGACGAAATCCGCACATTATAATGAAATATCCGCACATGCAACGCCCGCAATACTAAAAATGCGGTATTGCGTGCGCTCATATTCCCGAGCGTGTATACCCAATTTCGGAACATTTTTTACCAAACGTACCCAGTGCGGGCGGCGATTATATAATAGGGGAGGAGCCATAGGTTTTAGAGCGCAAGACACACGCCAAAGCATATGCCCTTGAATGTAAAGCCCTTAATATGATTAGGTGGATAGAGGGGAGTGATTTAACAAGAACAATATTAATTCACTAAGTAAATAGTTCGCAAGAAAATATATGTTAAAAATAGATAAAAGTATAGGAAGGACATACGACGTATACATACGTCCTTGATTATAGTATATCGTGTATATATGTATATGTAAATAAATCTGTATATATTATAAGTACATACGATATCAATATAGTTCCTTACAGCCTGTTTAATGTCAATTATATATAATATATAATATATGTATGATAATATACCGCAATGATGAGAAATATGTTATAATAATAGTCTTATTATAAATTAATTTATTCTAAATATTTTAGTTTTTAATTTATTCTAAATTAGAATTTACTTAATTGTAATGCGAATATTGTACGTATATAGGAGTTTTATATAGTTTCTGAAAGACTGTTTAATTCCAAGTAGAAGCAATATATAATATGTATAAAATATTATAATACAACGATAGGTACATTATTAGAGTAATGGTCCTATACGTTATTTTCCTAAAATTAATTTTCGTAAATAATATAAATATCACGTTTGAATTTACTTAACTATAATGCGAATATTGTACGTACTTAGGAGTTTTATATAGTTTCTGAAATACTGTTTAATTCTAAGTAGAAGCAATATATAATATGTATAAAATATTATAATACAACGATAGGTACATTATTAGAGTAATGGTCCTATACGTTATTTTCCTAAACATTAATTTTCGTAAATAATATAAATATCACGTTTGAATTTACTTAATTGTAATGCGAATAATGTACATAATTATGAATTTTATATAGTTTCTGAAAGACTGTTTAATTCCAAGTAGAAGCAATATATAATACGTATAAAATAATATAACACAAAGATACGTACATTATTAGAGTAATGGTCCTATACGTTATTTTCCTAAAATTAATTTTCGTAAATAATATAAATATCACGTTTGAATTTACTTAACTATAATGCGAATAATGTACGTAGTTAGGAGTTGTATATAGTTTATGAAAGACTGTTTAATTCCAAGTATAAGGAACTATAATATGTATATAAAAATATAACACAACGATAGGTAAATTATTAGAGTAATGGAACTAATTATTTTTCTAAAATTAATTACTTTCGATCATATATACATAATATTATTAATGTAAACGTCATAATAGTATATTAACATAACACAAGTATAGGTAAACTGTTGTATTACGAATTATAATAGAAATCAAAAATAAATTTTAGTATTTATTAATTATTAATTCTCTATATTCTATTCACTTTATAATTAAATCATAATATTTACTCTATTATTAAATATATTCTTAATAAAAAATAAGACAATTAGCCGAGTTATCTAGAGAGATGTGTTATTAATCTATTTTTGGCCGAATGCCGGGGTATGATTCGAATCCCCATCGGGATCCCCATCACGGAACATTATTTTATCTTTTTTATAAAATATAATTCTTTTTTTAATAAATAATATTAAATTATTATTCTAAATAAATCGATTAAATCAATTGTATATTATATTAAAAAAAATATTTAAAATAGCAAATCAATTTTTTTTTTATATATACTAATTAATAGATTATACATTAATAGATTATATTACAACAACATATTTAACAGTATATATATATGTATTATATATAATGTAGTTATCTATTAATTTAAATTATTCAAATAATATTATTAATCTATTAATCTATTTAGAAGAATAATTTAGTATTATATATTAACATATATTATATATCTATATTAAAAAAATAATTATATTTTATAAAAAAGATAAAATAATGTTCCGTGATGGGGAGTCGAACCTAGACATTCAGCCAAAAATAGATTAATAACACACCACTCTAGACAACTCGGCTAATTGCAAGACATGTCTTATTATATATTATGAATATATTTAATAATAGAGTAAATATTATGATTTAATTATAAAGTAAATCAGAATATAGATAATTAATAATTAATAAATACTAATATTTATTTTTGATTTCTATTATAATTCGTAATACAACAGTTTCCAGGAACAGTTTACCTATAATTGTTTTATGTTATTATACTATTATGACGATTACCTTAATAATAGTATGTATATATATATGATCGAAAGTAATTAATTAATTTTAGAAAAATAATTAGTTCCATTACAGTAATGATTACTCTAATAATGTACGTATCGTTGTGTTATATTATAGTTGCTTCTACTTGGAATTAAATAGTATTTAAGAAATTATATACATCTCCTATATACGTACAAAATTCGCATTACAATTAAGTACATTCAAACGTGATATTTATATTATTTACGAAAATTAATTTTAGGAAAATAACTTATAGGACCATTACTCTAATAATTTACGTATCGTTGTGTTATATTATTTTATACATATTATATATTGTTTCTACTTGGAATTAAACAGTCTTTCATAAACTATATAAAACTCCTAAGTACGTACAATATTCGCATTATAGTTAAGTAAATTCAAACGTGATATTTATATTATTTACGAAAATTAATTTTAGGAAAATAACTTATAGGACCATTACTCTAATAATGTACGTATCGTTGTGTTATATTATTTTATACATATTATATATTGTTTCTACTTGGAATTAAACAGTATTTCATAAACTATATAAAACTCCTAAGTACGTACAATATTCGCATTATAGTTAAGTAAATTCAAACGTGATATTTATATTATTTAAGAAAAATAATTTTAGGAAAATAATGTAGGTAAATTAGGTCCATTACTCTAATAATTTACGTATCGATGTGTTATATTATTTTATACATATTATATATTGTTTCTACTTGGAATTAAACAGTCTTTCATAAACTATATAAAACTCCTAAGTACGTACAATATTCGCATTATAGTTAAGTAAATTCAAACGTGATATTTATATTATTTACGAAAATTAATTTTAGGAAAATAACTTATAGGACCATTACTCTAATAATGTACGTATCGTTTTGTTATATTATTTTATACATATTATATATTGTTTCTACTTGGAATTAAACAGTATTTCATAAACTATATAAAACTCCTAAGTACGTACAATATTCGCATTATAGTTAAGTAAATTCAAACGTGATATTTATATTATTTAAGAAAAATAATTTTAGGAAAATAATGTAGGTAAATTAGGTCCATTACTCTAATAATTTACGTATCGATGTGTTATATTATTTTATACATATTATATATTGTTTCTACTTGGAATTAAACAGTCTTTCATAAACTATATAAAACTCCTAAGTACGTACAATATTCGCATTAAAGTTAAGTAAATTCAAACGTGATATTTATATTATTTACGAAAATTAATTTTATGAAAATAACTTATAGGACCATTACTCTAATAATTTACGTATCGTTGTGTTATATTATTTTATACATATTATATATTGTTTCTACTTGGAATTAAACAGTATTTCATAAACTATATAAAACTCCTAAGTACGTACAATATTCGCATTATAGTTAAGTAAATTCAAACGTGATATTTATATTATTTAAGAAAAATAATTTTAGGAAAATAATGTAGGTAAATTAGGTCCATTACTCTAATAATTTACGTATCGATGTGTTATATTATTTTATACATATTATATATTGTTTCTACTTGGGATTAAACAGTCTTTCATAAACTATATAAAACTTCTAAGTACGTACAATATTCGCATTATAGTTAAGTAAATTCAAACGTGATATTTATATTATTTACGAAAAATAAATTTAGGAAAATAACTTATAGGACCATTACTCTAATAATTTACGTATCGATATGTTATATTATGTTATACTTATTATATATTGCTTCTACTTGGAATTAAACAGTCTTTCAGAAACTATATAAAACTCCTATATACGTACAATATTCGCATTACAATAAAGTAAATTCTAATTTAGAATAAATTAAAAACTAAAATATTTAGAACAAATTAATTTATAAGACCATTATTATAACAGTTTTCTCATCATTGCGGTATATTATTATACATATATTATATATTATTTATAATTTACATTAAACAGGCTATAAGGAATTATATTGATATCGTATGTATTTATAATATATACATATATATTTACATATACATATATACATATACACGCGTGTATATGTATATCGCGATATACTATAAACTTATGTCCTTTCTATAATTTCCATTCATAAGTTTGAATTCATATATGATTCATATATTATGAATCATAATTATGTATCAAATTATTGCGCGCATCTAATTTGCTCCCGCAGAAATTGCGTATGCATATTCGTATTCTATAGCTCCTCCCCTATTATATAATAGCCGCCCGCAATGGGAACATTTGGTAAACGCGTTCCGAAATTGGGTATAAACCTTCCCGAGGTGATTACCAACCGTGGCAGTACTCGTAATTTGCGTACGTTGTAGGAGGTGTGTTTATATTTTAAGATAATGATTGACGTGTGATTGCATATTCTAGATGCAGAAACACTAATTGATTATATAACCAGATTAATATTTATATATTAAATTTAATTGAATGGAATTAAATCTACTAATTTATTTTATTAATTATGTATATATAAATGTAATATATAAATACATTACCTATACATAGATACTATAGTATAATTATATATATAAATAAATAATTATTATAATAAAGTATATATAAATACATTACCTATACATAGATACTATAGTATACTTATATATAATACTAGATATATATATATATATATATATATATATATATATATATATATATATCTAGTATTATATATGGTTACACTTGAATCTGGCCGCCTAATAATTTTCATATTTTATGGGGCGTGTCTAACTTCTCAAAGATAATTAAATATTCAAATATTTAAATATAAATGACATTTCTGTAAATATTCAAATATTATAATATTAAAACATGTAAATAAATGTAATTAGTATTCAGATATATAGAATATATACAAGTATATACTAATATATTGTATATTGCACATTTAACATATAGCATATTGTGATACGTATAGATATTATTTAAAATGTCTAAATAATCACATTTAATAAAATAAATACGGAAATATGGTATAAGAATTATTCTTCGAATAAATAAACATATATTCAATACGCATATACACTTGAATAATAAGTTTATGATAGTATATATGTTATATATAATTATATATGATTCATTTAACTTATATTTTACGATGATGCGTATAGATATTATTTAAATGGCAAAATACAACATTTAACCAATATAAATACGTATATAATATATATATCATAATGATATATAATATATCGTATAAGAATAAATAAACAACTATTCAATACGTATATAAACTTGAATATTCAATATATTACTATGAATTATATTTATAATACTTATATAGTAGGTTATTTATTAAACTTGCCTGACAATGTATTCATTTAAATTTACTAAATATAAAGTTTACAATCATAATTACACATATGGAAATATTGTTGTGAATTAGAGGCGCCATATTTATATGACTAATAGTTTATTTATAGGTGATGACGCGCTATCATATTAGAATAAATAAATGTAATTATATTAAATAAAATATAATTATATAATTATATGTTTTAATTTTATGTTTATATTTGTAATACATAACTATATAGAATGTATATAGGCATATATAATATATTATATTACATTAACATATTTATTTTAATAACTTACTACATTTATCTTTATTTATCACATATATATATATATAGTTTATATATACATTATATATAATTTACCTAAGAATTTATTATAAATATATTAAAACAAACATAATGTATATGTTGTCATCTTCATTATTCTGTACATTTTCTACAATGTATATATTAATAGAAATTTCTATAACTTAAATTCTATACTATATATATACAATTTCTATATTTGTTCTATAAATTATAATTTGCATACAATTAATATATACATATGTAGATCTAATATAAGTTATTTGTTCCATAGATAGTTGTCTTGATAATTTATATGTTATTGTCTTTATTAATCTGAACTTATTAAATTATAACTTATATATATATATATATAAATGGCATACTATAATCAACGACGAACATTGTACGTACAATGTACGACGTACATTGTACGTGATAATAATATAATTATAAAATTAAATATTCACCTATTATATATGTAATATATACCTTTATTTAATTTAATATATATATATATATATATATATATATATATATATATAAATGTGTGTGTATTTAATATTTTGTTGTTTTATATATATACAACTTTATAATTAATAAACTTATTTTAATTAATGAATTTAATTCTTCTTATAAATGCTTAGGTAGGTATGATTACCTACATTATATAGTTATGAATAAATACATATTATTTATATGTGATAAATAAAGATAAATGTAGTAAATTATTAAAATAAATATGTTAATGTAATATCCTATATATGCCTATACACATTCTATATAGTTATGTATTACAAATATAAACATAAAATTAAAACATATAATTATATTTTATTTAATATAATTACATTTATTTATTATAATATGATAGCGCGTCATCACCTATAAATAAACTATTAGTCATATAAATATGGCGCCTCTAATTCACAACAATATTTCCATATGTGTAATTATGATTGTAAACTTTATATTTAGTAAATTTAAATGAATACATTGTCAGTCAAGTTTAATAAATAACCTACTATATAAGTATTATAAATATAATTCATAGTATTATATTAAATATTCAAGTTTATATACGTATTGAATAGTTGTTTATTTATTCTTATACGATATATACGTATTTATATTGATTAAATATGATATTTTGGCATTTAAATAATATCTATACGCATCATCGTAAAATATAAGTTAAATGAATCATATATAATTATATATAACATATATACTATCATAAACTTATTATTCAAGTGTATATGCGTATTGAATAGATGTTTATTTATTCGAAGAATAATTCTTATACGATATTTCCGTATTTATTTTATTAAATGTGATTATTTAGACATTTTAAATAATATCTACACGTATCACAATATGCTATATGTTAAATGTGCAATATATAATATATTAGTATATACTTATATATATTCTATATATCTGAATACTAATTACATTTATTTACATGTTTTAATATTATAATATTTGAATATTTACAGAAATGTCATTTATATTAAATATTTGAAGGATTTGAATATTTAATTATCTTTGAGAAGTTAGACACGCCCCATAAAATATGAAAATTATTAGGCGGCCAGATTCAATATCCACCTTATATATAAGTATAATGTCATATGCATATGCATTCCTATGTATTACATTATATTACATTAATATTATATATAAACTTTATATTATAAAGTATATAGAAATATAGCCTATACATTACATTCAATTTAAATTGAATTTATATTATACAAATTAATTTATAATTAGCTTCAATTGATTTAATAATTTAATTTAGTTTTTTTTACAAACTTGTTATTACAAACTATATACAAAATATAGTTATATAACCAATTAGTAAATATATCACAACTATTTTATATATAACCACGCCTATATACGCCTATACATACGCCCATTTATAAATTACAACGTAAATTCACCTTATTAGAATAATAATACTGCCACGGTTGGTAGTAACCATTCCAGAGACGCGTGTGTTAATTAGTCGACAATAACAATGTGTGGAATAAACCCAGCTTGGTAGGGTTATTCGTATATGTATATATATGGGCATACGCTATATGCTGATGTAAGAATACCTACGTGGTATCGTGTTGGGATACAGATATATATGTATAGAGACATATGCATGTGTATACACAGCCTGCATATATGCAGGCGTCTATACAAACAACGGGGTGTGTATAAGTGAGCTATGTATATACATTAGCTGCATCACTTCCCGAGTTAACCTATAAATGTATATTTACACTGTTGTGGTTAGGTTGGGTTAAGTTTTAATTTTTGGTGATTTTTTTAGCTGCATTACTTCTCGTGTGTGCCTATAAAAGTATATTGTCACTGTTGTGGTTAGGTTGGGTTAAGTTTTAATTTTTGAATGCGCATCGAGGATACGAGATCTGACCTATATATAGATATAATTAATACGAAGAGTAAATGATAAAAATAGTAAAAACACGACTAAATAGTGCATACGTTATTCTACGAATAAATATATATATAAACTAATTTAACTATTATTATATCGTATATTTAAAAATATCATAAATATATAATATCAGTCCCAATATATAGTACTAACATATTACATAAGTGGTATTTAATATATAAAATATAGCTTGTGCGGATTATTATATCTATACCATGATTTAGTATTACTATTTTTTATTATTAATATTTTCTTTTAATAAACTAATTCTAATATTATTTATAATTTATATAATTATCATATTATATTTAATATTGATAAACGATATACATATATATTTATATAAAGTTTAGATAATAATTATCATAAGCCTTATTTAAAATTTCACATAATAGGGCTTCGATTGATTATTCGTAGTATTCTTTACACATTTTGCCTTTAGTCGAGAAACCACAGTTAAGTCATTATTGTAATTATTATTAACTGATAAATATAAATATATTATAAATGTAAAATTATACTATTAAATTAACATAGATTATAAATTATTTATATTTTCATTATTTAATAATAACTATAAAATAATAACATTATTATCGAATAAGTCATTAGTGTAATTATTATCAACTATTATTTATTTATATTAATTATTTTATTTGTAATTTTATAAAAAAAATAACTCTAAAATCCAAATAAGCCTACATATAAAACTAATATTGATAACACCTATAAATATGTATCTACCATATATAATTAACCAGTTAAGTAGTTTATAAAACTTTAATATTATTAATATTTCAAGATAGATTAGATTAGAAATTTTATAATTTTTAAATAATCAATTTTTCATATTTAATATATTCATATTCATTATAATTTCAACTGACCTACAAATCATATAATATACTATTATAAATATTACTAATATTATAGGTAAGTAAGTCTATTGTAACAATATTAACATGTAAATGTGAATTTTATAATTTGAATATATATGAATAAACAATTTGACATTTTTCAAAAGTTGTATACTTTTATAAAAAATATTTTATAATTTAAAATATTTCTCCTGAAATTTAGATATAATACTTCAATACTATTGGTTGATTAGAGTCATATGTGTTACCAATAGTTCTTACCAAAGTAACTTAACAAGGTAAGTCATACGTTTACAAAAAGTAGGTAATACTATTGTGTGGAACAAGTGTTTTATTTAATGTATACTTACTACTTTAGTCGAGCTCTCGACCAGATCTTGACGTTTTCTTCCATCCAGCACGATCCATCATCAATGAACGTATTTCGTCTTCATCTTCGCAGTCAAAGTCGTTCTTTAGAATAACTAAAAATGTTTTGGGTTGTCGTCCTCTGTTTCGTTTACCGGTCTTTGGCGTCCATAATATTAGATTGTGCGCTATTTCGTCATTGTGTCTTATACAATGACCTGCTAGTCGCAGTCTTCTTTCTTTTACGACATCGGTAATCTTTGGCAGTCCTCTATAGAGTTGAACATTAGTTATCTTTTCTTTCCATGAAGTATCTGTCGCTAATCTTAACAATCTGGTATAGTATCCGTAGATTTTCTTACGTAGACTAGCGTCTATTGTCCAGCACTCACTTCCATATAATAATATTGTCTCGATTGTCGCTTTGAAGGTTCTTATTTTCAGATTAATGTTCATTTTGGATTTCCAGATTGACTTCATTTTGTGGATTGATGACCACAAAAGTGCTTTACGAATTTCGAAGTCCTTCTGTGAGCTTAACATCCACGCACCCAGGTATTTGAAATTGTTAACGATGTTTACTATTGCAGTGCAGTTTTCTAGTTCAATGTTGACTGGTGTGTTCTAGTTAAAGGACATTATTTCAGTTTTCTTTGCATTTATATGGAGACCGATTTTAGCGACTTCTATTTCAATATTTGTTAGCATGAGTTGAGCTTGTTTGACTTCTTGGGATACTAGAGCTATGTCATCTGCGTAACTGAGATCCGTTAATATTGTTGCTGAATGACGTCTACTTTGTTTCTTTGTGATTTTGAATCCGAATTCCTCTTCGTGTCCTCCAATGGCTTGTCGCATAGCGTAATCCAGTGTTATCACACATAGAAATGGTGCCAGAGTATCACCTTGTAGGACTCCTTTAAAAAGAGGTAAAATCAAAGCTAATAGCAAAGAAGAATGCGTAACTAAATGGTATAAACATTTCAAGCAATTACTGGGAAACAACAATAAAGAATACGAAACAAGTAACACAGGAATCAAGACCATCAGTGGAAATAATTCTAACATAAAAACTTGACCTTTCACGCCTGAAGAATACAGCAATTTTCAAGAACGACTAACGGATGGTAAAGCCGCAGGACCCGACGGAATTGCACATGAAATCCTAAAATACTGCAACTTCGACGACATAATCCTTGAATTTTCAAACAAAATGCTGATACATGATGAAATTCCAAATCAATGGCTAAATTGTAACATCATTCCTTTTCCAAAATCAGGTAATCTCTAAGACGTAGGAAACTACAGAGGAATTGCTCTTTCTGCAATAGCTGCAAAAATGACGAACAATATGATATTAAATCGAATTCAGCCTCATATAGATCCGATACTACGTCCGAATCAGAACGGATTTAGAACTGGAAGATCCACGACGTCGCATATTTTAGCACTCAGACGTTTAATCGAAGGGGTGAAAAGCCACAATCTTAAGGCTATTATCATTTTCGTTGACTTCAAGAAAGCATTCAACAGCATAAACAGAGTTACAATGCTACATATTCTGGAAGCCTATGGTATACCCAAAGTAATAATACAAACGATCGCCCTAACCTATAAAGATGCACACAGGCAAAAGTCATTTAATGTATAATAATCATGTAAAATAAAATAGTAGATTTATTAATTAGTATATTGTCTATAATTCAAAATAATAAATATTTTAATTACATATATATATATAAAAGTTAGGTTATATACCCCTATACTTTAATATTTTATGATATTATAATTAAGGGTTAAATGTTATATATATGTTTTCAAAAATACCAACATAGCAATGTGTTCTTTAAATATTTTTTTTACAAACCATTATAATTTTAAATCAAGTTGAATGGAAAAATACACAAGCTTGTTTTAAGATTGAGTGCTTGATTGAAAGTTTATTTAAACACTTAAATAAATCATAAATGATTTCTTAAAAGTATATACAAATATAAAATATAAAATTAAGTAAAACAATAAATACTATTAATAATAATAAAATAAAATAGAATAAACCGTAAGGAAATGAATACAAATAATAATAATAAACAATATTAGTATTACCTGTTGACACCTGAGATCAATTGTTGTATACATTTTTTGAATGTTTTATGCGATCTAATATAGGGTGGGAGTGAATTCCATAACTTAGGACCAATATAACTCAGGGCCGAGTATTAATTTTTGAGGGACGGAGAATAGGAGTAGATAGAAGATGAGATGCACAGTTTATAAGAGATGGAAGGGAATATCTTTGTACTAGAGAAGCAGAAATATAGAGGTACAATTTGAAGAGTATATTGAGTAATGAACAATATATAGTATCCTATAAGACGAGCGTTTGTTAAATGGGAACCATGGAGTTAAGTTTTGTTATGAGGAAGTAGAGTTATGATCTCGAATACGTATGTTATAAGTTGTATGGATTGATGAACGAATAACTCAATTTAGGATATAAATAAAGGATAAGGGAAGATTGATGAGTAGTGAGGAAAAGTAATCTATGATTTTAGTATTTTTCTTATTCTACAAATTTGATAATTTATAGATATAGTCATGGCAGTAATTAGAGAATATTTTCATGATTATAATAATATAACTCTATTTAAAGTAAGTTAAATTCGTGTTAAAACTTTATGACTAAAAAGATATGTGAACATTATATTAAGTTACTACTTTTATGTGAGTAATGATGTAATACCTATATATCTATATACATATAGGAATATATATATATATATATATATATATATATATATATATATTACTTACCTTACCTTACCAATGTGAGCTTGCTTTGCAGTCCATTACACGTATCCTTCATTCCTCTCTTCCTTCATTCATTGCTATCGGTAGTTCCTTATTTTTGCATATCGTGTCATCTCTTAGTTGGTCTATGTATATTGTTATATGCCTTCCTCGAGAGTGTCGTCCGTATTGAGGATTCCAGAGTAATACTTCACTCACTACTTCGTTTTTGTTTCTCCAGCAGTGAGTGGAGAACCTCAGTCGCTGTTCCGTATTGTATCTGTTTTTCTTGGAATTTTGCCGTACAATTTCTTATTTGTAAAGTGTTCTTTCCATGACTTGTTTAAAATAGATCACTTCATGTGTGTATAGGCTCCATCAACTTTTTCTCTCTAATGTTGAGGTTAGAGTTCAAATGATAGAGTCATATACAAGAACAGTCTCAACTGTAACTCTAAAGAAGTTTCTTTTGAGTTTACTTGAAAGATTTGATTTCCAGATAATGTTCAGGCTGCCCACGCACTCCCAATTATTATGCTTATGTTATGTTGAGTTGAACCAATATAACTACCTATATATTTGAATTCATCTACACGTTCTTATATCATGGCCTGATAGGCTTTTCATGTTTATCTGTTTTTTCGTGATTTAAACACATGTATTCCATCTTGTCTGAGTTTATATGTAAACCGATATATTTAGCCGTATCTTCAATTTTGTGTAGTAATGTATTTGCATCTATCAGACTATTAGTTATTACAGCTATATCGTCATAATATTCAATATTTGTAATATGTACAGCTGGATATCTCTTGCTTTTTCTCTTTATAAGAGTGAAGCCGAAATTGAATTACTATCCAATGATTTTTTCAATATATAATCGAGACATATAATGAATAGAAATGGTGTAAGTGTATCTCCTTATAGTACTCCAGTAATTATATCGAAGAAAGGTGTGTCACTATACGATGATCTTACCATGGAACGAGTGTTTTTGTAGAGCATCAATATGGAATTTACGATTTCAGTAGGTATACAATATATGATTAAGATATCTTTCATCTTTTCACGATTTATTGAATCAAAAGCTTTTATATATATACATATATATATATATATACCAATAATAATAAATCATATTTATCATGGTATAAACATTTTAAATTTTTAAATGTTATCTATAAATCTGTTTCCATGAGAACCATCATAATAAACAAATTCATTTAAATTCATATTATTCATATATTTTAATATTGTTACTCACAATAATACATAATATGGTAACAATTAAATCATATGGTAACATAGATACAAAGGTTTTATTATCATACATTTTTATTATTATAAATTTTATTATCATAATATATATATATATATTTATACATATAATATATATTATTATATAACTATATTTATATATTAAATAAAATAATTACAAAGGTTCTATATACGTCACTAGACTTTTATTATACGTTAATATTACTATCCTATTTGAATTAATCTAAATAAATACTAGTATGTACTTCATACTATATAGATATATAAATTTTGATTGATGTGTTTTTAAATATAGATAATGAAAGAGTAACGTATGCCTAGCTTATCTTAATATAATAATTAAATATCTTTGTATATTTCTCTGTTTTTTTTATATATAGTATATTTTATTACTATTTTATAATTAAACATTCATTTATATTTTATAATATTATAATCTACCTATTTTTATAATGATATAATACATACATATGTATGTCATATTAACATACATTTGTAAATCTATAGATTGTAGTATATATATATATATACAATTTACTACTTTATGATACCTTTATAATTATAATTATATATTAAATAAATAATATTGAATCATTTTATAGGTAAACACAAATATATACATTATATATATTATATGTATGTCATCATCAATAATTATTTATGATCATTATATAACATTTTTGCATTAACATTAATATATAAACATTTTTTTTATTTTAATTGAAAAATACCTATCAAATTGATAAACTGAATGACTTATTTAACTTTTTGAAAAGTTTAATATGTCAATTATTCAGTATTATACACTGTATCATACACATAATCATATAATTATACATATATGTATATTAAAATATTATATATATAATATATATATATTTTTTATTATATTTTTTATAATATATATATATTATTTAATTAAATTATTAATATGTAGACATACCATAACATAAGTATTTAAAGCATTTTAGTTAACATATTTGAAAACAAAATTTGTGATAACAAATATAATTTAAAAAATTATTCAATATAGTGTATTCATTAGTTTTGACAAAATCTTAAAAATGGTTCAACATTTAAAATGAATTTAAATATTGCAGAGATTATTAATGAATATGGAACATCATAATCAGAAATTCATGAAAGCCAGAAGAGGAAAATCTGGAATAAATTTATCGATACTGAATAAAATTATCCAGAAGAAGAACTCAAAAAGAAGATACCATAAAAAATGCATCAAAAAAGTCTGTTCGATCATGCGCGAGCGAATCTTCTGCGAAATCGACCGATATTTTTCGTCAGCAATGAAATTCGGTAATAGAGAGGGTCGAGGAAGGTGCCTGTATACAAATATATCCAACTACCCGAACGTGAAACGGTACCGTCGTAAGGTACTGCTAGCTAACTTGAGCCGATGCATCAACGAGTGTACCGAACCCCAGCTGGGGCATTACTACAACAACGAATACTCGCTTACTAGCACCAACTCAGCGCGTACATCCATAGACAGAAATTCCACTGTTAACTCTGCTACCGATACTACGGATGAATTGGGTATCACCGCTAATCTAAAACTACTCCATATAAGTAAGCGTACCTACCACACGGCACTCACCAACGCCGGCAATAACAACGATTACACGTCAAAGTTCCGCGGTAAGCATCAAACGTCTGGTGTCAGCGGGGATTACGGTAAACCTCCTTTTCGTAAACCCTATCACGCGAGCATCCCGACACATAAGAAACTATATGAAAAGTTATATATACATCCATACACATTAACACACATACGCATGTATAAATATATATATATATATATATATATATATATATATATATATATATATATATATATATACACTGATATAAAGATGGTAACCCTATCACATAATCCTTATCTATCCTAAATATTGGTGTTACTTTGAATGCTAACTTATCCTTCAATTCCATATATATAATATATCAAATAAGCCAACTATCACATCTTCAAAATTCAACGAATATGGAAGAACTTAACTCGACCTCTTACCACTGTCCTCATAAATTCACTCAAACTTTCTCGTATGGACTACTTCTACTCTATCACCTTCCTAAGACTTCACTTTACCTCTTATATCGCATAATTCTTTCATATATACGTACAATTTTCTCCATTAATCGCTTTGATCATTCCTCTACTGATCCCTACCAACTGCTGTATAACACGATTCCCTCTACAAAAATATTCCCTTCTACACATTTTCTCACACTCACTCACAAATCCATGTATGCTTTCTACTCCTTATATGACTGCCCTTCGAATACTTAAACACCCACTAACTTCCTTACGTTCCAATGCTGATATTTCCCTAATTTGCCATCATATATTCATCCTTTAAATTTTGAAAACGTTTTCTACCTATATTGTTCCTTTCCTACAAAACTTTCTCCCTCCCTGCATAGACCCACCTATTCATATCCTTCCTTTATTACGCACCTCAAGTTCTACATATAATAAATTTAATATTACTATTTAGCAAATATTTATACTTAATTATGCATCATTCTATTTTTATAAATTTTGTTATTTTATCGTTTTGTTTATTTATTTCATTTATATATTTTCGTTCTTGTTCATTATAGTGTTTTATTATGTGAACCTAATCGGGGTGGTCAAAGTTATTATAGGTGCAAATAAACCCTATTATCATCATATAATGTTATCCATATATCTGTATTTAAATATACATATGTGAATATATATGTGTATATATATATCTATATTTATATTTAATTTATACAAACTTAATTTAGATAAATATCACAGCTAAATAACTCTTATGACTGCACACTGTGCACAGCTATTTAAACTTAACAAAATACACCCATACTTATATAGAAATATAGGAAAATACTGACTCATGATTCTCATACAATATAGACTACAATACTGATGGAGCTTCGAAGATAAACACTTAGTTTTAAATATATTAATATGGATACTATCATATAACACCGCAGAAGTAAAAGTACCTCCTGCACTTCCGCCGTCAAGAACAATGATTACACGTCACCATCCCGCGGTAAGCATCACAAGTCTGATGTCAGCGGAGACTACGGTAAATCTCCTACTCGTGAACCATACCGCACACACAGAAACAAACAGGGACATTCACTAACATCAATGAGGTTCGGTTTCTGTTAAAATACATTCACGATACGGTACCGATAATTCACTGATCTATATACTCATACGCAGGAAACCGGTGACATATAAGCATACTAGCATAAACAATGTAGTCACCTATAGTATCTCTCCTTATGACAATGATAAGAAACGGAGACTATTGGAGAACAGGGATAAATCAGACCTGATGTTAGCCAATCGGCAGGATGTAAAATGGCGCTCCGATCCTAAAAACTGCGAGCTCCTTGGTAACGGTTTATACCTGGATAAGACCTCTAAACACCCTGATCCCTATAAGAGGTTGTTTGAAACCGAGAACTCTCCGAAGAAAGAGTTTACAAAGAATATACCCAGTCACAAGGATCAACATCCCGGAAATACTTTCAGATTCGGGTTAGATTATAATCATTTTAGATAATTATCATTTTATTCACTATACTTATGTAGTTGATTATGTTTTTAATATTATATAATATACATTATAATTTATAAATTAAATATTCATTTTTAAACTGGGCTAGACATAATGATTAAATAATTGTGTAATGTATACTAAATTATATTTAATTATATTTAAATCAAGTTTTTGACAATTTTTATAAAATTCACGATATTATTTTGAATATAACTTTTTTTTCAGCAATGCCATCAAACAAAATAAAAAATAAATAATAGGTAATTACCTATTCTTTAATCCTATTAATAATTACCTATTCTATATGAAGTAAACCATTTAATTCTAAGCAAGATGAACCCATCATAGTAAGCTGCGAGATTAATATGTTATTGTCAATGGTATTAAAAGCAGATGAGAGATCAAGTAGGATTAGCTGGCAACACGTGTTGCTATTTAAGGTAGATAATATTGTGTCAGTAATACGGAGGAGAGCTGTTTCGGTATAATTACCCTTACGATAAGCGCTTTGAAACGGGTAAAATATATTATTTTTATTTATATGGGCGATAAGTTGTTTAGAAATAATTCTTTATAATATTTTACTTAATAAGGGTAGGTGGAAGAATGGGCTATAATTGCTAAGGGAGTTTGGGTCGAGGTTTTGTTATTTTAGAATAGGATGGATTATGGCAATCTTGAGGCAGGGTGAAACCTGGCCAGAGATTAGAGAGTTCACAATAATATTCAAGAAAATAGGATAAAATAAGGTGAAAGTGTGTGATATAATGAGATAGGTAGGCGATCAGTGGGGGAGGTACAGTGATATTTCATTAGTAGGTTATTTACTTCATACAGTGAAGGGATAGTGAATATACTTAATGAGTCAATATGATGTGTAATAGAGGTAGATGGTAGGATAGAGATTGGATGGAGTAGACGCGCAAAGAATATTATTAATGCTTGAACATTTGATGTGTTCATAAAATGGGGAGGATTATTTCATCTGTATATATATATTATATATTATAATAGAGAGAATTTTATTCGCCATTTTAAATAATTTGCGAGGATCAGACTTAGAATATACTCCCTTCTACGCCTTTTCTCACTCACTCAAAAATCTATGTATACTTTCTACTCCTTATATGACTTCCCTACGAACACTTCTCCCTCACTACAATAGACCCATCCATTCATATCCTTTCTTTATTATGCACTTCGAGTCTTACATATCATAAATGTAAGTTTACTATTTAAATAATATTTATACTTAATAATGTATCATTTTATTTTTATAAATTATATATATTATCGTTTTGTTTATTTATTTATTTATTTCATCTATGTATTTTTGTTCTCGTTCATTATATTGTATTATTATATGCACTTACGAGAGGTGGTCACAACTATAATAAACCCTATTATTCATCATATAAGTGTATCTATATTCACATATGCATATGTGAATACATGTGTATATATGTGTACATATATCTATATTTATATTTAATAACAAACTTAATTTAGATAAACATTACAGTTTACTGACACAATCTATGACTGCATAACTATTTAAACAAAATACACCCATACTTAAATAGAAATATAGCAACTCAGACTCTCATACTATCTATACTGTTATGGAGCTTCAAATATAAACAATTAGTTTTAAATATATTAATATGGATACTATCATATAACACCGCAGAAGTAAAAGTACCTCCTGCACTTCCGCCGTCACGAACAATGAATACACATCACCATCCCGCGGTAAGAATCACAAGTCTGATGTCAGCGGGGACTACGGTAAATCTCCTACTCGTGAACCCTACCGCACACACAAACGACAACATTCGCTAATATCTAATAGGTACGTTTGCTATTAATATACATTCATGATCTAATATTCACAATATGGTATAGATAATTAACTGATCTATATACTCCTACGCAGTAAACCGGTGACATATAAGCATACTAGCATAAACAATGTAGTCACCTATAGTATCTCTCCTTATGACAATGATAAGAAACGGAGACTATTGGAGAACAAACGGAATAGGGATAGAACAGACCTGATGTTAGCCAATCGGCAGGATGTAAAAAGGCGCTCCGATCCTAACAACTGCGAACACCTTGGTAACGGTATCTACCTGGATAAGACTTGCACACAGCCTGATCCCTATAAGAGGATGTTCGACATCGAGGACTCTCCGAATAAAGAGTTTACAAAGAATACACCCAGTCACAAGGATCAACATCCCGGAAATACTATTAGATTCGGGTTAGATTATCATTTCATTCACTATACTTACGTATTACGTATAATTACGTATAGTTTTAAATAGTGTATAATATATATTATAATTTATATATGTTAATTATTTAGATTTAAAATTCAATATTCACATTTAATGGGCTAAACTTATTATTAAATAATTTTTTAATGTATACTAACTTTTATATTTAATTTAACCATTATAATTATTTATGAACATTATTAAGTATTAATTTTACCTTATCCATTATTATACAATTTAATATTAATTTATACTAAATTGGCTACAAACCTTTTATATATAAATAATAATTATAATCACTATCAGAATAATTGTAAAGAATTATATTTCTTATAATTTTAAACTGTGGATATCTATGAGTCCGACTCCAAAGTACATGAACTTACAAATGGAAATATTTTATATTGCTGGAGTTGATATATACATGGGTGTAAAATAGATATAACAATTAAATATAATGCATGTGAGGATGATGATGATAATTTGGTTTATTGATACGTAATTCATATACCTATATTTATATACAAATATTCATAAATAAAATGACATATATAGTCATATTATAACCATTTGGCAGAAAATGCAAAATATAATCATTTGGTAGCCATTTTTCAAAAGATAGCCATAGAAGTGATAATTTACATATTAATTAATTATGATATACACTTCGAATTAATTAATATAATTTACTCATTAAAAATAAAGAATAATAAAAAACATATACAAATAATATCTACCAAATAAATATTATTTATAAGTTAATGTTGATATTTGTTGATAATATTAAGATTTGTTTATTATGAACATTAGGCATAGAACATTCGTTCTAACTTTAATATTTTATGACATATATTCTATAATTAATGATAAACAGAAATTACACAAAAATATATTTATTTTTAAACATGTAATATAACATAAAGATGTATCAACACCATATAAGCATATATCTAATAATACTATATATTTAATTTAAAATGATGTATCTACTAAATAGTAATATTTGTGTATCCAATATATATATATATATATATATATATATATAGTGTAACTTCAATCATTATTTAAATTACATATTCTATAGATTTTAAAATTATTAATAAATAACATATAAATATAGTTCATATATATTAACGATATACTTTTATTATAAATTAAATTTATACCAAAAGTGATAAATTATAGCAATACATATTTGGTAAATACTAAATTGTGAACCAAATAATCATGTCTACCAATTGATTAATATTATACTAGAAATATCTACAAATCTTGTATATATATATATATATACATAAATACACTCATATAAAGATGGTAACCCTATCACATCATCCTTATCTATCCTAAATATTGGTGTTACTTTGAATACTAACTTATCCTTCAATTCCCACATATATAATATATCAAATAAGCCAACTATCACCTCTTCAAAATTCAACGCATATGGAAGAACTTAACTCGATCTCTTACCACTGTCCTCATAAATTCACTCAAACTTTCTCGTATCGACTACTTATACTCTATCACCTTCCTAAGACTTCACTTTACCTCTTATATTGCATAATTCTTGCATCTATACATACCATTTTCTCCATTAATCGCTTTTCATTCCACTACTGATTCCTACCAACTCCTATATAACTGGTTCCCTCAAAAAAAATATTTAAACTTTACAAAATACACACATACTTAAATAGAAATATAGCAAAATACTGACTCAGACTCTCATACTATCTAGACTACAATAATGGTATAGATCTTCAAATATAAACAATTCGTTTTAAATATATTAATATGGGTACTATCATATAACACCGCAGAAGTAAAAGTACCTCCTGCACTTCCGATGTAAAGAACAATGATTACACGTCACCATCCCGTGTTAAGAATCACAAGTCTGATGTCAGCGGAGACTACGGTAAACCTCCTACTCGTGAACACTATCATGTGACACAAAACAAACGGGGACATTCGCTAACATCAGAGAGGTTCGTTTTCTGTTAAAATACATTCACAATCTAATATATATGATATGGTATTTATAATATACTGACCTATATACTCCTACATAGGAAACCTGTGACATATAAGAACACTAGCATAAACAATAGAGTCCCCGATTGTATTTCTACTCTTGACAACGACAAGAAACCAATACTATTGGAGAATAAACAGAACAGGATAATTTCTGACCTGATGTTAGCCAATCGGCAGGATGTAAAATGGCGCTCCGATCCTAACAACTGTGAGCACCTCGGTAAAGGTTTCTACCTTGATAAGACCTGCACTCACCCTAACCCCTATAAGAGGGTATTCGAAATCGAAGATGCTGCGAGGAAAGAATTCATGAAGAACACGCCCTGTCCTAAGGGTCAACATCCCAGCAATCCTTTCCGATTTGGGTTAGAATATCATTTAATTTCTAATGCTAATGTAGTTACATATGATTTTTAAATTATGTATGTTATAATTTATATTTGTTAATCATATAAATTCAATATTCATTTTTAAACTCGGATAAACATAATGATTTAATAATTTTGTATGGCATACTAAATTATATTTGTAATTTAATCGTTAACATTGGCTAGACACCTATTATGCATACATTATTATGGTAATAGGTAATGTTATATATTCTATTGTCATCAATTATAAATATTATTTTAATATTTAATCAATAAATATCTAAGTCAGCTGAGAATAATGTTATAATCATTAAGTTAATAATTAATAGAGTGATATTTTATAATTAAATATATTTGTATAATATGAATAAATAGGTACAATAATATATATATATATATATATATATATATATATATATCATGTATTGTATCATATAATATATATTATATATACATATCATGTATTGTTTAGAAATGTGGGTAATCATTTTAATAATAACCTCCAATGTATTTCAACTCTACACAAAAAAAGGCTATTCAAATTACAAATAAAAATATCCTTAAAATTGTCAATAATATTTTTATTTGTACTAATGCTAACAATTTATTTTTATGTTCTAATATATTAAAATTTAAAGATTTAATAACTTATAAATATATATTATTCATGAACAATTTACATTTAAAGAAATGCTCAAATAGAATATCATTATTATTTCCTAGATATAACAATTTACACAAAAATACTTTTATAATTTCAAATTACCTTATAAGACTTCATAATAAATCATCATTTAAAGGCCTAGAAAAGTAGAAATCGTAGAAAAGTTTGTTTAAATAAAGTATTATTTAAAAAAAACATCTTTTATCAAAATATGAAAATCAATTAATCAATTGATTATCTAATTTTATTATTTTGTACGAGTACTATTTATTATACCCCAACTTATTTGTTTTAGCTTTAATTTTTAAATTTGTGTATTTTGCTATTCTATTCATTTTATAGTTTGGCATTCAGAATTCAACTAATATCTGTGATTTTGTATATAACTTATAATTACATTTTTTATTTTTAAACTTGACTTATTGATACATCTTTTTTATTCTTAACATCTTAATTATTTATATTTACATTTTTTGTACTCATGAGAATCTAACTTATCCATAATATAATGATTTGTGAAGTTCTCGCAAAAAAATATTTGTTTGTTAAATTCTCCATTATATAATAAATATGATTTATTTATATATATATATATATATATATTAATTTATTAATTAATAATACATATTTACTAATATATATATAGTTCACTAAATCCTCATCTGGACTACAATGCAAATAATGATCACCTGCTTGTTCAATCTAAGAACTTCATGGCTACAAGACATTTATACAAGAAACACAATACACATTTCAAGAAGTATTTTGATTAATATCTAAATTGTTTTAATTTAAAAAATAATTTTGAATTTCCTAATATGCTATTTAGATATATATATATATATAAAATTAAGGAAATGATATCAATGTCCTTGACGATATGTTTGAATTAATCAATGCTTTTATAAGAATTGAAAATATATACTATATATATATCTAAATTAATTATGAAATAATAAAAATTATAAAATACAATTTTATTTTTTAATATTATTAGGCTGACATACTATATTATATATATATATATATATATATATATTAGTGTATAATATATTATATTATGTTATACATTTTATTATAATAATATTACAATAAATAATGTAAACCTACAATTATTTGTTATCGGTATATATAAATATATTTTGTTAATAATATTAACTACTAATTTTATAAATTAATTTAAACATATATTTTGATGGTGTAATTTATCTAAAAAATATAATTAATAATTATATTTTCTATATTTCATTATGTTTAATAGATACGACTGATCTAGGATGTTATCGAGGGGATGGCCTAACCGTACGGGCTGATATCAATGTTAAATATTGATTAATTATATAATGTATATATATGCCTATAATGAGTACTCAAATATTATAATCTTCCTTATATTCTAATAATACTATCTATACATATTATATGTATAAGTATACAATGTTATTTATAAGAATAATTAATAGAATAATATCGATAACATATTGATTACTTTCATTCTTCATGAATGTTGTAGTACATTTTAAACAAGTGGCCAATGACCACTGGTCGTAATCTTTTACCTATTTACAAAAATATATTTTGTTCCATTCAGATTATTCTTTCATTATCTCTAGAAATAAATAAAGTATGAATATAGTCATTATATCTATTAAGTCTGTTCGTTAAATCTAACTAATGAGCTAAAAATAAATGTATGTAGAGCGACAGTTAAGTCTATTCTTATATATGGATCTATAACCTGGACATTGACCAAATCACTAGAAACCCAACTAAACGGTAATTATATGCGAATGTTGAGAGTCAAGTCAAGTGGCCGTCATACGACCAACAGATATATATATATATATATGTAGTATAGTGTTAATAAACAAGTCAATACGGGTCGCGTTTCCAATAATCGTTTTATTCGAGGAGAGTCTTCGCCATGTGCTATCGTCGATACAAGATAATTATACGTCTGCTCGCTTCGACCGCTAGCTCAAAAAGGCAGTTCACCTTGGAACAATTCCAGATGTCACGCCCACAATATGTTAAGGGGCGTGCCAGATAAATAATAATACGGTTGGAGTCGGTAGCGCTCCAGAAGCAGGTCGTATCGTGCAGCAGCTCGTCGGTCTCAGTCGTCGTCGTGGTCGCAGGGTGAAGATCGGGATACGTGGTGGAGGAAATACGTGGTGACACACTACATAACATATATATATATGGAAACATCCCACTGATCTGTATGTAAGTACTAAGATTACGTTTCAGTGGACACTGATGGCGTGCACAACTCGCAGCAGATTTTCTCCTCTGGGAAACAAACCAAGGTACGTGTAGCCCATTAAGACCAAATAAAATATATAGTGGTCGAGGACACACTTTGTAGACCAAACGAACTTCTAAGCGCGATAGAGAGTGGTCGAGGAGTAGATCTCATGTGTAGCCGAGCAAGCTAGATCTGGTAAGGTAATTTATATCTATTAGTTACTTAGTCCCTGGACGTAGGGGGAGAACATGACAATGTTTTTTTCAATTATAAAGATCTTTTTCAATAACTAAAAGTTGCTGAAGAGGGAGATTAGAGTATTCAAAACATCATTTAACCAATTTTTCTTTGGTCTACCTCTTTTTCTATTAACTTCGACATAGCCGTGAATAATTGTTTTGGACATGGAATTGTGTCGATTTATATGTCTGAATTTGGTCATATTCCTTTGCATGATTATATCAAGAAAAGGTACATGCGAGTCGACTTTCTCATTTATTAAATTATTGACCAATATATTCATCTTTATTTCTTTATAGCTTATATTCAGGAGACGCCTGTAAGCTTTTGACTCAAAACCTCGGATCTTCTTATTTGATTCTTCTAGCAGAGTCCATGTTTCACAGCCATAAAGCAATGTAGACAGAATTAATGAGTTATATAATCTAAAATTATTTATCTTTATAAATTTATTTTTAAATTGATTTAATAATAATTAAAATTAATTTATTTTCTAATTTTTATCTTTATAAATTTAATATATATTTCTAAAATTGTACAATATATATTATAAATTATTTATAAATAAATAAGATTTATCATTCCTCTCCAACAGACAAGGAATAATGGGGAAGTTAATAAACAAGTTAATGTTTTTACAATAATTTCCACAATCATCATATTTTTGGATAGTCTAGATTCTCATAAAATATATAAATAATTTAGAATCAACAAAATATTAATGAAGCCTATTATCACTATGTGTTTCTTAAAGTTATAATAAACTATTTGTTATTATTTATTATTATTAATATTTTATTAAATGTTAATTTTTAAATTAAGACTCTTTATTTGTGACTAATAAGTTTTTCTCCAAAGATAAAGACTAATAAATAGTTGATAAAGTGATACTAACAAATATCTTACTATCTTTATTATATATCTTATTGTATTTATAGTTATCAATTAGTTAAGAATATAGATATTAGTTAATAATTTAGATATTATAATATAACTAGTTAAGCATCTTTGAAGTAATGGGTGTTATTAAGTCATGAATGGATATATTGTTGGAAGCCATATGATTTTGTACCTTACATTGTATACATAGTATTTGTGACAATTCAATGTATACCTAACTAAAAATAAGGATAGGATATGAGATGAGCGGAATATCAAACATACACATTTATCTGGTATAGAAAATTAATATATATATGTATAAGTAAACGCTTATTTATTGTATGTTATATTTACTGACACTATAATATATTTAAGACGGATAATTTAAATTCTGAATATATATTTTGACTTAAAATAAATACAAATTATGAATTTTATTATTCTTAACATTAATATCTACAACTGTATATACTTATAGATATATTAAATGAAGTTGCACTACTACACTATATAGTGTATATTCACAAGTAGAATATATATTATTACAATTCCTACCATTTCCATATCTGTTCAAATGTAATTTTAATATGTATGTCTAATAGACATTGTCTATACGCATAGTTTTGTAATGCATTTAGGTAGTTTAAACATTTTATGTGTTCTATTACTCATCTAAAATGTAATAGATAACATTATATAAATATATATTACTTAAAAACACAATTTAAGTTATATATTATATTATAAGTAAAAATAAATAACTAAAATCAACTATTAATTTTACTTAAATATGATGAACTATAATTTAACATTTAACAGTCTTGAAACAATTTTGGCTTAAGCCTATATATATATATATATATATATATATGTATAACTAGGATCCTAGTTCTCAAAAGTTCTAAATTATTGTTTGTTGGGTATATGCTGATGACACTTCTATTACAATAAATAATCTAAATAATAGTAAAATAAATGATAATTTAAAAATATTGTTAAACTTGTTCATTAACAATAAATTATTATAACTAAATATTAGCAAAACAAAAGTAATGTACCTATACTAGTTAATATCTCATTTATGTTAGTAATACTTGTATTGTTATAGAAGTAGATTACTAGTAGTAATTTATTATTATAGTATGTTGGTGATACTTGTATTGTTATAGAAGTAGGTTACTACTATAGTATGTTGGTAATACTTCTATAACAATACTAGTATTACCAACATAAATAGATAATAACCAAACCATTCACTGTGTTAATCAATATAATTTCCTATGGTTTTACATTGATAATAAATTAAAATATTCATTGGCTACAAATAAAATTAGCTAACATTATGTTAGTAACATATTGTATTTATTTATAATTGATATATATATATATAAGTATTTATAAATATATGCTATTTATAAGTTATATTAATTAGTTATAAATTATAACTATTTAATATGTAAAATATTTAAACATTATATAATGTATAATTATATCAAAGATTTTGCGAAGCAAAGATTTTCCTTCGGAAAATCTTTGATTATATCATAAAATATGAATTTGTATAATGATATACTATAGGATATATCCTAATAGTATACTATTACCAAAGCCCCCCCAAAGAGCTTTGCTATTACTATATACTACCATAGATATAGAGTACTGCAGAATCTGCAGTGCAGATATATGGTAGGTACTCTAATTATATGTAGGTATTTATATCTATACTACACATATAATAATATATATATTTTTTCATATACCATACCAAAATCGTAATTTATTTATTAACAATGTTATATTAGTATTTGTATTAGACATTTAATAAAACTTATAGGGAATCTACTTCCAAATAAAGGGAATCTGCAATTTTGCTACAAGATACCCAAAAAACTATAACAGCAAATTTAAATACTTATTAAAAAAATTAAATATGTTTATAAAGCAATTTTAATCAGATTTTCGAACATTCTGATTTAAAATCTGCTTTAAATAGATTTAAACGTTTTTAAAACATCTTTCTACTGCTTTAATAACTAAATATAATTAAATTTTGATTTAATAATCTCTGATATATTAAGATATATTTAAATGATTTAAATTTTAAATCTGTCTTTATAATAAGTATTTACATCTATCAACATTTATTACTGCTTTAAAAAATATTTAAATTTGCTATTATTGATTGCTTTGACAAATTATCTTATATGTGGAGAATATTAAATCATAATTATAGCAGGCTTTAATACTTAATTATTAAAGAAGTAGAAAGATGTTTTAATAACGTTTACATCAGTTAAATTAAAGAAGATTTAAAATCAGAATGTTCGAAAATCTGATTAAAATTGCTTTATGAACTGCTTTAACCATTTAATAAGTATTTAAATCTGCTGTTATGGTTTACTGGGTATATTTAGAATACAAGTTATAACCCATATATTATATAACCTTCTATAAACAAGACCTCCGGAGGTCTATAACCCGAGGTTATAGGATGTCTTGCTATAAATGAGGCTATGTGAGGATTTAGAAAAATGCATAGATTTAGATTATCCTAATTGGTACTTTAAATATACGGAAAATCTTTGATATTTTGTATCCAATGATGTCATGATATTCTACTATAATTGTGATTATAAACGCGGATGTAAATGTTTCGTATTATATTTATACATAATATATATATATATATATTGAATTATTATAGTAAAAATCAAAATTAAAATATTATATAATATGTAATTTAAAAGATGAAATTAACCTACGAATTTCCATTATTTAAAATCACATATTTTGATATAAGGTATGTGAAAAATATGATATTTAAGTATTTAAAATATAATAAATTTTCTAATATTCAATTTACAATATTATATTGAATATAATAATATTGAATATTGAATAATATTGAATATTGAATAATATTTAATATATATTTAATATTGACAACAATATAATAAATTATTTAGTAATGATTTATTAATCATAAATATTATTTAAAATATTTAAATTAATTATTAATTAAATTATATAATCTGTTATTAATTTTGTGACTGGAGAAGCAGACCACCGATATATTTAATAGTTAAAGTTGGGCAGTCCTACTAATATACAAGAGCCGCCCATCGATGTAAATATATGTCACTCGAGTAAATATGTTACGCTTTATTTTACACGCTAAAATATTCCATACGAGTAACATACGATGTATGTGATACAATGTAGGATACATACGCTGCTTATGTGTATTATCATATTAACACAAATACCCAAATATATATTATATATATAGGGATATATTAATATCCGGATCTTTTACTTATCTTTTTTTTAATTTACGGATCTTTTAACGGATCATTCTTTTTATAGATTATAATAATTATTAATACTATTAACTCTATTATAGAGTTATTAATAAAATATTTATATTGTAATGAATATTATTTAAATAATTTTCGTATATTATATTTATTTAGGTCAATTGGTATATATAATTAAATTATTTGTTGATTATAAAGCTAGAGAGAAACTTTCTCTATCTCTATGATGGTGATACACATAAATTGGTGTCAAATTTGTACGTTCCAGGGCAATGATGATAACCAGGTAGAGTTGCATAAGTTTATTCATAAGAGTTTAGATAGATATATATTTAGGGTGATACAGAATAACGTGTCCAGATATGACTAGTGATATAGTGCGAATGCCTATATGTATTACATGTACATATCCAGGCATGTAGCGTTAAGGAATGTACGTGCGTTGCGTTGATTACATAATTATAATTAGGTGGGCGTGGCTACGCCTCGTGCCTTGCATTGCATATATATATACATGACTGTATATATTGGTATATGATAATATTACGTGCATATATATATATCGTATAGATATATGCGAATATATATATAGGTATATGACAATATTATTACACTTGGTATATATTAATACATTATTACATATTAATATATTGATATAATAAGTATATTGTAATGGATATTTCACGTATATTATACTTATACTTATTGAAATGCAGGTCAATATGTAAACAATTCAATTAGTTTGCGATGTTTATACATATCAATTGGTCGTAGAAGTTGGAGGATTTATCACATTTTCTTATATTAAAGATAATATGATATTAAATATATAAAATATATAAATATGATACATCATTATGTAACAAAATATGTGTTATTTATATATATATATATATATATAATGTATATACATACTCGTTTCAATACACTGGGTAGAAATAAGCATCAATATTAACCATAAAGCTAATAATTTGTGATTTTCTATTTTTTTGATTACATTTTCGTAATATTGGTATTTTCAAAATGACATACTATTTCAAATCAATCAATTTAACATACTATTAATTGAGTTTGATTACATTTTCGTAATATTGGTAGTTTAAAAATAACATACTATTTAAAATCCATCAATGCATGTAACATACTCTTAATTAAGTTTGTTTGATTACAATTATAAGTATTGAAATTACTGTAGTTCCAAGACCTCCTATAATATCGAGGTTATTTGAGGTATTGGCAGTAATGAGAAAATCCAAAGTATCGACGAAATAGAGACATGTAGTATTCCTGTAAGTACTCTTGATGATGAAGAGTGGTTAAGCGATGACCACATTAATGAATATATGCGTCTTCTGCGAAAAACCTTATCTCGTGCAACAGGACTGCAGGATATTTATAGATACAACAAAAAAAAGTATCCCTTATCCATGGAAGATAATCAAGGGAGATTTTGTACAGATTATCCACGCGAATGGTAATCACTGGGTCTGTGTTAGCAGAGATAAAGAATCTGTAAAACTATATGACAGTTTACATAAAAAAACTACTAAAGGGGAAATAAATCTAATAGCTCGTAATGTACGATCAAAATAAGATACTATAAAATTTATATTATATTTTAATTTATATTTATAGTATAAATATAGATGTTATGAATGTAAATCAACTAACAAACATGTATGATTGTGGGATATTTTCTCTAGAGTATGCTACTACCCTATTAGATGGGAAAAAACCTACTAATTTCAATTATAGAAATATTAGGAAACATTTCATTACTTGTATAAATGAAAAACAAATTACTTTTCCCTACAATAGTATCTTGTAGAAAGAATGATGTTATTCGCAAAATTAACTGTCCATTGTTTTGTATATGTAGAGGTATACACATAAAATGTTTCGATATAAGATGTTTCGATTCCATAATATTCTAATATGACAGCTTGTGACAATTGTAACGCATGTTATCATGATAATTGCATTGTCATAGATATATCTAAATCGTTAACATTGTGTGAAAAGTGTCTATAATTAATAATTAAATTATTATAATAAACATTACAAATAATGTATTCTTATTCTTTTATTTATTGAATTTAATCCACATTCTCTTACATATTTGCTATAAATTATACACAAAATCAAGGTATTCATTGATTCATAATTTTAAAACATTATTTTATTGATTTTATTTTTTTCCAGTGATATCATCTAAAACATGAATAATTGTAATTAAAATAACCTTCTTTATTAGTGTACAATGTACATATATGCCATATTTTATAATTCTGAGAACTCCAAGATACTTTTGTTTATATATAATTGACTTAGTTGACTTAAATGCGTAGGATTAGCGTCCCTTTGCTTTCCACATGAATACATAGTTTCCGAAGGCATCTCGTCGTTTGGCTCGTATCTTTATATTTAATAGTGGCTCACCGCACAGTTACCTTATGCCATCAGACCATCTTTTTTGCGGGCGTCCTCTTGGTCTCTTTTTGTTGAAATCCAGCTTGTAGCTGTAATTTAGTGTTGACGTATTCCTGACAACATGACCAAACCAGCGAAGTCTTCTTTTAAGAACGATGTCTTCTATCGTTTCGCTTATGTTTAGTTTCTTTCGTAGCATGATGTTTCTGAGTCTGTCAGACCTAGTAATCCGGAGTATAGCTCTAAGGCATTTCATTTCAAATACTAGTAGCGCATCGATTTCCTTTCATCTTGTAGTCCATGACTCTGAACCATACGTGGCAATCGGCAGAATGAGTGCTCCATAGAGTCTAGTATTAAGCTTTATTGATACGTATTTTGATGACCATATCGTTTTTAGTCGATGAATGCTTGTGATGCCATTGATATTCGGTGTTGAACATCTGAGGAGCAGTCTGGAACAAGAATACCCAGAAATTTTATATATAATTAACAATATAAATACAATAAATATTACTTAAAATAATTCATACACAATATTTATTACATATACTAATTTATATATATCTCAATAATACATATTAGGACCGTAAACTATCCATTACGTATACAGATTCTATTATGAATTAATATCTATTATGATATAAATATTCTATTATCATAATAATTATGTAGTAATATATTTTATACCAATTAATATGTATTAACATCGCAAAATAATTGAATTATGTTTACCTATTGCCCTGTATCTCAATAAATATAAGATACGTGAAATATCCATTCAAATATACTTATTATATTCATATGTTAATATGTAATAAATTATTACATATTAACATATGAATATAATAAGTATATTTTAATGGATATTTCACCTTATTACTAATAATGTATTAATATATATAAATTTATGTGTATCAATATCAACAAATAATTTAATTATGTATAACAGTTGACCTGTTACCAATTGACCTAAATATATATAATATATATAAAATTATTTAAATAATATTCATTACGATATAAATATTCTATTAATAACTCTATTAATAATTATTATAATCCATAAAAAGATCCGTAAATTAGAAAAATATCCGTAAAAAGATCCGTAAAAGATCTGTAAAAAGATCCGTAAATTCAAAAAAAGATCCGTAAAAGATCCGGGTATTAGTATATCCCATATATATATATATATTATAATTATATGTATAGTAATATAATCCATCAATATTTTATCCGTTATAGTAACTGATGATTGAATCTATACCTCTGCAATTAGTTGAGCAATATGAAAGACTAAATAAGCAATTTCTACTTGATAGATATTTGAAAAGATTCAATAAAATATGATCTAATTTAATTTATTATTAAAAAATATGATATATATTTAAAATTTAGAAGCATATTTAAAACAAGTATATTCTTTATCCTCTGAAGGAAAGTTTTGCCTTATTGCGTTAACGACACAAGAATATAAAACTTTTCTATTCTTTTTACCAAGTTTAACGTAAAACCACTGCGTTATAGATCTATAACACAAATGCCTATACAATTTATGCATTAACGTGTCATCCCCAACTGGTCCATTTACTTCTATATATCGATAATATGCATTTTCGATTACATATAGGTTTATATTTGGATTGAATCCAGGATGGTCTGTTATGCACATAAGTCATAACAATTTTTTCGTCTAGTTTTCTTATGCTTCTACAGCAAATTCTTTCCCCAAGAACTGATTTTTGATCGCATTTAGTGCAAGTACACCTACCATAAAATTAATTTAATAATATATAATAATCATATATATATATATATATAAGTGTATATATAATATATAAATGTTATATTAATAGTATATTGACATCATCAAATAACTTATAGTAAACTTTAAATTATTTCACGTGACTATTATCATATTAATATTAATAAACATTAATTACTTTTATTTATATGCTATATAAGATACATATATACTATGCAGGATATTTTTATTAATACTCTTCAATTTGTTTAAATATATAATCTATATATCTGTATTATATTATTTAATAATTATAAATATATCTAGATATATATGTTATACTAAGTTATAATAAGTAATTGGATATATCTCATTTAAAGGCAATATTTATAAATAATATTAAATATAATTAAACTAGGTCAATTATATCGAAATAATATCGGAATATATATAAACCGATTAATTTACTATACTTTTAGAGTAGATTTATAATTTGTATTCATATATTCACTTATATCGTATATAGACAATGCACGTATTTATATTGTATATTTAATGAGTTTATACACAAAGTTTAAAAGTTTTTAGTAAATATCATTATTTTAGCAATATAATAGTTTTGTCTATCGCCCCCTATAGTTGACCAATTTTAAGAATTATATTTCGTTGGCTGTGCTCAGTTATTGAAATAAATAAATTTAAAAACAATAATAACTAAATAAAATAAGCAGATCGATCTAATAATTTATACACATATTAAACTATTAATATTATATAATTATTTAATATAATTATTATAAAATATTATGATAAACTAACCATTTAATAGCAATATCCAATACGTTATATTCTACACCGCTTGAATTACTACATGTGCTATTATTATCGGTAAATAAACGATCATCGATCGAATTTATACTTGGTTGGAATTGATAACCTTTAATAATAATTGGTATTATCTCATCCTCAGAATATTCTGATTCACTATCAACTACAAAATCCATAAATGATTTATTAAAATATTTAATTTGAACTTTTATTTATTTTTAAAATAATTCATCTGTCAATAATCATAAACTGTCCCACTATGACGTCACAGTAATTTTTGTTTATTTATTTCGATTTTGAAAAATATGACAAAATAGCACTTTTAAACTCATATTATGAATAAACTATACATTTTTGTAATTTTTTAACTCGACACGTATTATATATTAATTAATATTAAATATATTATGATAAATCTATTTTCATGCATATTATGCTTTAAATGAATGGAAATAATACAATATAGAATAATAAATCATAATTATTAAATAATATATAGATAATTACAAAAACAAAATCATATATACAATAATATAGGAGCTAAATGTTATATATAAAATGGAAGTAACATTATATACATATATATGTAATACACATTATAATACATATTATGTATTATATATTATATATTACTCAAACAAATCATCAATATTTAAATTTGTTTATGGACAAATCAGATATCCACCCTGAATTAATAATTGATGAGCTAAGAGGTCATTGTTATCATACTGCCTCCACAGATCTTTCAGTTTCAGATTATTTTCCACATATCTCTGTAAATTATGCATAATATATCATATTATTAATATGTAAATAGATTATATTTTATATTTTGTGTATATAAATTACATATATTATAAGTTACTTTTTATAGTTTTTATTTATATGACTAGCAAATTTATAACTATGTTAATATGAACATTTATTTCTTACAAAATATAAATATTTAAAATTAAAATCTTCATTGCAAACGACAATCTTTTTGACTTTTCACTAATATTGCCGATTGCTTTACTATAGCTGCCTCTTTATGTAAAAAAGGCAAGTGTGCTATATTAATGATCATTAATAATTAGTTATGGGTTTGACAATTCATACACATTACTAATCTATTTAACTGAACCTTTCATTGCCCTAGTTCTAAGGCGGGAGTTATAGCCTTCAGTATCATTATTTGTCATCACACTTAGTCCATACACCGAAATAGATTTAAGGGTGAATACTCCATTCATCCATTGCCTCCACATATATTATTTCAATTTAGTGTGTTCTATCAATACACATGTATTGCATAATATATAGATATATAATTATTTATTTTAATATAAAACCATTTGATTACAATTTTCTAAAATATGTTTATTACATAATAATGGTAGACAGATATAACATCAAATTATTTGTTTGATTCTTTCATCATGATACAATGTTGTTAAACCAAAATATTTAGCATTTCTCATTATAACCTATATTATTTAATATATAAATATTAATTTATATAAATAATTTAAAAGAAATATAACTAAAATAATATTAACCTGTGAAGAATGAAATAAGCATTTATTAACACATTTGGGAATTCATGTCTTATGGCATTCCAAAATGCAATCTCGTAGTCTAACATGAATCTTGTAACAGGAATAACTCTATAAATGAAAATTTAATACATATTTTATAGTAATATATTAGTTATATATCTCAATAGTTGCTTTATTGATGAAAATATAGCCATATAATAAATTTCTCTTTTACCTGATATAACATTGTTGTATAAACACATGAATTATAAATAATTGTGTAAATGGTTTTCGAATTACCCTGAATGTCCCATCCACATACCACACTTTGGCATCAAGTAATATCGCTTCCATGGTTTCCGACATGAATATTAGGTGGCGATTCTCACCGACTCTAATATCATCCCAGTAATATGATGGAATGTGATTGTTATTTATTACAAAATCTAAATGGAATAATGCCTTGGGTCGAAATTTTGATCTTGAGTAATTAATTGATCTAATTAAAAAAATTTTTTATTGGAATAAAGTGTACTGCATATGATTTATCTATCAATTTCTGAAAAATGATATATTATAAATATGTGATTGGAAACATAACTATTCTGTATATTAACCTCCTCAATCAATGATTATGCAGATATAGATCTCATTTTTCTACTTTCTTTTTTTAACGCCACGATTATTTGTGCCCTATCCGCGATACCTATTGATATCATATTATATATTTATATAATTTATTTTTTAATTTATTTATTTAAAAACCTTTAGTGAACACAGGTGAGGATCGACATTACTTATAGGTGAAAAGAAATTAAAGAAATTAAAACGTTTTATAGTTACCGTAAATTTTTTATTTTTTTATTTTTTTTAAAACAACATCAATTACCTACTGTTCTGTCTTAGTAGAGCTGCTATTATATCTTGATTGGCATTGTTCTTGCTAGGTAGAGCTACTGCTCTTACAATACCTTCCAGTTCTGCTTGCTCTTCTGAGATGAGGGTCTGATGAGGACGTAATTTTCTCTGAACTTTCTCACACTGGCTAGGATTGACGCTGAAAAGGCGGCCATGTTCTTCCAATATTGTTCAAGGGTATCGTATTCAGCTCTTTTGATACATACTATGTATACAAACGCAATTTTTACCTTCTTGTATATCTCTTTATCCAGTGCAATGCCATTTAGTATGCTAACTTGAAAATGTGGGTCTTTATCCAACTCTACAAACAGTTGTTTAGCGACATTGATGATACGTAGGCTCATGTACATTGTGTGGCCATACTCTATGAGGAAGTCATGTACCGTTCGGTACTTCCCCATAGAATACCACTCTGACATAGAACTAATGAACCCAAGTCCTACCATTCTTGGTGTCATATTCATTCCGTCTAACTCGGCTCTCCACTTGTCAATACCAATCTTTGTGTCCCGAAGATAACGACGAAGGTCCATACTCTTCATCACATCGGGGTCAGTACGCTCCTTAGAGAAGGATGTTTTGTCATAGCCCAGTAGTGTGCCAGTAAGCTCGGCCAAGTGGTTGATAGTCTTACTAACCTTTTTTTTGTATCGCTCGATCCCTCTTTCTTTTTGTACGAGAGGAGTCTTACGAGATGCGTTGTTGAGATACATGTCTTGCTCTCTTGATGGTCAGCTCTGGGTCCATGGATGTCTTCCTGAACGTGTGCACCAGCTTCTGGTATGTTGTGTGTGATGCCAAAAACTTGGTGCGGAGTGTTCTCTATACGACTTCTTGTTTTGTCAGGATCTGTCGTCTTGTCTAGATTCCCGGGGGCGCCCAGTTGGAGAACGAGCGGTTGTGGTACAAAGAGGTCCTTCTCTGCTTCTTCCAAAGTTTGGTGAATGCCAGGTTGTGCCATTGGAAAAATTAGTTGTGGATAGTCATGTTATTAGAATTTTATATTATGTATATAAATACAAGATATATTAATAACATATTATATACAAACATAACTATCAGCCTATAAATAAGGATGTCAGCCTATATGTAAATATTAATTGTATATACAGACAAAATAGTTGGTAGGGAATATAGTATATGGCATATATATGTATATAAATATTTATTATGAATACATTATATTAATATTTATTATATTGTATTAATTAATTAATATTGAATTATTTTCTGTATTAGCATCATCATCATATTCATCTTTATCTTCATACATAAACTGTTAATACATTTATAAATATATTTCAATTTAATAATAAATTAATTACCTCTGGACAAACATGTTTAATATTTTCTTTAACAAATACCATCTTTTTAACTTTTTCATGAGTTAGGCTATTACGTAATTTTGAGTGTACAAAACCATGTTCACTAAAGTTATGTTCACGTGGTGCAGAAGATACACCCATACCAAAGATTTTCCGAAGGAAAGATATAACACTTACGCGAATTCGTGTAATTCGAATTTGTATACAAAATACCCTGGTGCCACCTATAGCGGGTTACTTTTAGGAAATATGCGTTGTTTATAATGTAAATTCGTATTTAACTATACACTTTTAAAATGTTAAATAATATGCTTTAAATTAATATTTATATGATGAAAACTAAGTGTTCATTACTAATATATAACAAACAAATATGATATTTATGTTTTAAATGCTATAAGTATATATTTAGTAAGTAAAAGTTAATTTATATTGCATGTAATTTAATAGAGCAATGAAAACATTGTTGTATGCAAACAGAGCCGAACCTAAATCTATTTCAGTGATTTCGATACTGCTGCTATCAGCGGCTGGGGATATTACTAAATTACGTTGCATGCATAGGGAGTGTTATACATTTGCTTCGCAAAATCTTTGCCCATACTAAATATCTGTAAAATGTATAATTATTATGTAATTATATTTATATAATTATTATACTAAACATATTTGTATGATAAATATATATAAATATATATATATATATATATATATATATATATATATATATATATATATATATATATATATATATGTGTGTATGTGCATGTGTATGTATGTATGTAGGTGTGTTTGTGTATGTTTGTATACTAGTTAGAAAATAAATACAAATTAAATTCACTAGAACGCCTTTATGGCATAGGCTAATTATGTTGTTATAATATAATTAAATATTATTATAAATTTATAATTGTAATATATTCACTGTTTTATGATAATTCTCATTGTAAAACATTGTAATAATCTCCCTATGCATGTTGAAAAAATATGATAATGCTAAAGTACATGTGATGCTAGGACTAAAGTTATATGTACAATTGTATTGAGGCACCATTGTACATTTATAAATAATAACTTTATGAAAGAGATATTAGTTGCCCATATGTCTTAATTTAATTTTTTTATATAATACTAATATTATATATCAAGGCATGATTATATTCACTCAATTTGAATACAATTTCTTTAAAATAGCATTCATATATATTAATTTTAATTATATTATTGTATATTAATTTTCAATATATTTCCATCAATCAATCAATATATTTATAATTTAAAGATATCTATACAATTAATCAAAGTGCATAGAAAATTAAAAATAAAATACCTCAATAAATATATTTACTTTTATGGCGATCGTTTGTAGTTCGGGCCATTTCATCCCAGTTGTTTTCCAGTATTTGTATGTTGTATAATATTTCGATGTAAGCATAATATATTCAAATGATTTAGTTTCTCTTTCATGTTGAGCATATATAACAAAATCTTTATATTGTTTAAATACTGTGATTTTATTACATATATTATAGTTATATAAAAAGTTTTCTAATTATTTTTTTAAAGTATTCTTCATATTATCTCCCAGAAACCTGATTAAATAAGTTTTAATATTGTTATAATATATATATATATATATATATATATATATATATTATAAATAAATACAAACCTTGGATCAATAATATATCCAATTCCATGTGCATCACCATATATGAAATTAAATCTGTCATCAACATAGCTTTCCAATAATTTCTTTTCATTTGAATTTATATTAGTCATGCATTCATTTTTTGTTTTAGGGAGAGAGCAAATATATTGTATACGTCGGATACAAATATATTGTTATCCCCTTGAAACAAATTAAGATACTTATCAATAGGATCCCAGATATCTATACACATGTGTAGTAATGGCACACAATCATATTGGCGTATATATTCTCGTATCTAGAAATAAAATATTATGTAAGAAATCAAGATAAATGCGTTACAAAATTCAAGATAAATGTATTACTCATAATATAAAAATATATTATACCTTAGTGAATACCCTGGGTGAATACTAATATATATTTAAATTATAAATATGCAACAATAATTATTAAAAATAATGAATAATTCTAATTATTGATGCTAATGAAAATGTTACATGATATATATATATATATATATATATATATATATATATATATATATATATATATATATATATATATATATATATACATTTATATTTATATTACTATGTAAAATATATATTATCTAGTTAACAAAATATTTATTTTAAATTAATTAAATTTAAATTTAAATTAAATAACTTAAATTTTGGGGTATATTTTACAGTATACCATATATAGTAATTACCTTTATTAAGTTTGCTTTATTATTACCCTCTAGGTAATCTCTAGCATTGACAATCGATGTTAAAAATTACTCGAACGCTAGTATCGATTTGAAACAATTTCGAATTGATCCTATTGTACATGGCAAACTGAGTCTATTTAGTTTATTATCTTGTCGCATGCTGATAAGTTTATTTCTATTTCTAAAATTATATTTAAATAATATAACTAGATTTACATTCATCTAGGAAATTGACCAATCGTGAAAATTCATTGTCTTTGTATTAATTATGTATTAGTTATTAGTATTATACATTATATAGCAAAATCAGTATTATACATTATATAGAAATATTAGTATACCATTATCTTTTCCAAAGTGTCAAAAATGTCATCCATGAAAAAACTTATCAGGATAGCGATTTTCCAGAAGTTTCCACGCTCCCTATATAAATGAGAGAATATGTATGAATTCATATGTTTAACATATCATAATAATCTAGTATGATAATGTAATATATATATATATATATTTATTTATTTTAATTTTAATTTATATACTATTTATTACAAACTTTGTTAGCTGCTGTATTATCAGTTACAACACCGAAACATTTGAGATGTTTATCAATACATCTATCAATGTCATCAGATATATATTTAGATGTGTGACCTATTTTGCAAATTGTTAATGAATACTGTCTTTCCATGTAAAACTGCCATATAATTAATGATATTTTCGTTATTTATATTAGACTATCCATCGCTGAAATAATTTAATATTTATTTTTAAATATTATATATAATATAATTGTTATAATATCTTGTCATGCATACTCATTGTCTAATATCGCTTTAATTGGAATAATTGTCTGTAAGAAGTATGATGTGAATAACAAATATTATTTGTTGGGTATTTACCTTATTATATGCATTTGTTAATAATTGGTTTGATAACGCTTTTCTGCTTGGTAGTGATATATTAGGTCTTAAAATATTAAATGCCTTTTTAAAAATGTATTATCAATCCGCATAAAAGGTTTTTTTACTATCTTAAAAGTTCCATCCATGAATAATACCCGGGAATTTGAAAAAATATCTTTCATTGAATCGTGAAAAAAAATTATATGCTTAGATCTATTATTATGTATATCCTTTTTTAAGAAATTATCTGGAATATGATTCATTCATTATACAATTTAGATTAATGATATATTCTGGCTGATTTTGTTTCTGTTATAATTAATAACATCTACATATTGGGTAATTTTATTACATTTAAATTCATAAATATTATTTAATTTAAACATGTCCTATGCAAAATTATTCGTTGTTTCAAAATGTCGTTTTATTCCAATTTTGTTCATATTAACTAGCTATTTTATTTAATATAATGTTAGGATCGGGATTACATATATGAGAAGTATTATTTCTATTATATATACCATTCATTTCCTAAACTAAAGCTCTGTATTTTAATCGTCTACTTTTTATGCATCTCCATGTTTGAGTTTGATTCTCCCTACAGATTTATTAAATAAATTGTGACCCTCTAATTTATTTACACCTTCTATTAAATCATATGTTGTTGGAGCTATATCCTCTTCAACGGGAATTGGATTTATTACACTAATTATTACTTCTTCTATATTTTGATTTTTTACATATGGCCCTAATTCTATAGAATTATTATGTGACTTAATATAACATACCCAATTGATTTCAATTATTCTATCAACCATAACATTGTATCTTTCTTCAGTGATTCCAGTTCCACACTCGATATGGTTCCATAGCAAACAGTTGTCACATGTTATTGCTTTGTTAGAATGTAAAACTATTTCATTACAAGTTATACAATTATCATCCATTATGATGTTTAATATTAATATTCATATTTAATTTCTTGATTTATAAAAATTAATAACATGTCAATCAATTTTAATAACCAATCACTGCATTATAATTAAACAGTAAACCAATCAGTTAATAATTTATGATGACATTTACTAATAAAATACAATACAATAGATTCCATGTTTTCCTAATAATACACATTAGTACCCACATAGCTAGAGAGAAATTCCTCTTGTTATGTGGGTACTCATGGGTTTGTAATTTTGGTTAAGGAATGTACACTAAGAGTGATTTAATTTCTAAACATGGATATGCGTAATACTAAATACTTAATACTTAATACTGAATAGAAAGATTTAATAAATTAGATTATATTCAGCCTTCAAGACACATTTTAAAAAGTGAAAAATAATAATATCGAAAATCATAGAACAAATTTAATCTCGAAATCGCGAGTGCATTGATGGTTACATTCAATATTTGAATTTAACAACATATAATTATTTTTAATTTTTGTATTATTATACCATATAATGTACCACATAATACACATGGATCTACTTGATAACAGTATGATTTCATTGTTTAGTGGAAAGGAAATGTCTAGGTTAAAATTTCCTACGTATTTCGAAGTGTATCGTCAGAAGGGCTTATAAAAAATAGTTCTTTTTGACATTGTTAGGGGAAAAACCCTAATATTCTAGTGATTTTTTTATAATTTCAGTAGATTTTTTATATATATGTAGTGTAGTCTAAATTATTCGTAATAAACTACTTTATAATAATACTTTAACATAATACATTACTTTAAATAATACAAATTGTTTTGTTCCTTTATTAAAATCAAAATCTCGTCGACGTGTACGCACCACGATCCAAACGCTAAAACTACCAAGATTCGTGTTGGCTCGCGATATTTCAGGGGCGGGTCTATACAATTAGTTTCTTGCAGTTTCGATCCTATATGGCGCGTGACCACCTAATCGACATTATATAATATATAACAACTCGCCGAATACTCCGCGCCGCACGATATATAATATTTTACCTATATAATATTGTACCTATATACGATTCATACCCACACTTATACCGAATATTCATTACCGCGCGCTGATCTAAAGATAATTCATTCGCACACACATATACACTTATATACACTACATAACATATATATATTTTTTAATATATTATCATGTATATATCATTAGTGTCCTCATTTTTATTTATCAACCATTTTTTTTTTAAGTTTAAAAAAAAAAAGCAAAAAATCCTATAAATTTTTGGAAAAAAATTCTAAAATTTTGTTGTTGGTATTATCGAGTAAAGTTTTATATTATATACATATTCTGAAAATTTCATTCTAAAATATTCATTATTAATATAGAAAATAATCGAAAAACCTATTTTTATCCAAATGGCCTATCTTTTTACATGTTAAAATTTCTGAAGGGCCTTGAAGCACTAATATTTAACCAAATTAAAATTATTAAGTATTATATGCATGTATATATTATATATACATGCATATAGTACATACAATATATATTTATATATATATTATATATGCATGTATAAATAGTACATACATATATACATGCATACATTCATATATACTGCGCATGCATATATGGTTGTATGCCTATATGTGTATGTATGACGTACATTGTAGATATGTTTTTATATGTGTATATAAATGTATAGTGATCAAGCAAACATTGTATAATTTTAATCCCTTGCTGACCTAGATAAGTGTGCAGTAAATTATCTCATGATCGTGATTTACGTTTCGTGAGTCATATTTAATTATAGAATATTCACCAAACTAGCTCCAATTTACGACGCCCGTCAAATTAATTATAGGGCGTCATTCCGAGGAGGCGAAACTCAAGTATAACCGTATATGCTCTTATACTTATGTATGATTTTTCGTGTTTTCCTCGTCAATTGAGTAAATTATCTCGAAAAATATAAAATTGATGGCACAGTGATCAGTGATAACGTGGATTTGGTATGTTTTGAAATAAAAAGTGGCTTTTGTGACTTGGTAATAAAAAGAGTAAGGGTGTTTCCCTGAGTTATCAATGCCGCGTACATAAATAATGTGATATAGGTCACAGCGCGAAATATCGAAAGCTCTAAGAGATTGTTTGGTAAGTGCTAGGTCAATGGTGTTTTTAATCAGTGAAGTGGGTTCAGTAGGTTCAGATTATGTGATGGCAGCGTCACATACCTTAGTTACTAGTTGCAATTTATGTTTAAATACCATACTCCTCCATAATTTACTCTACCATTACACCTGACATCAACATAGATAAATATTATATATACATCTACAAGTGCCATCAAAACTATGCTATTTTCATATATAATTTCAATATATATATATACATTATATGTATTATATTATATTAATTTAATATTAATTATTCTTATTAATTATTAATTAAATATACGGACCATTTGCTAGAAAACGTAATGGTATCGCATGTCTTATTTTTACTGGTGGCGCATTTCTCCAATTCATGTCTTTTCTATATAATATGGTGTGACTAATTCGGCTAAATAATTGAATTGTACGGAGTTCATTCTCATGAAGTTTTAGTATTCTTACGGCTATTCCTCGTCTAGTTCGGCCATTAAGTTAAATGATCCAGCGTATTTTTAATTTACATTTATTAACCATTGATATCCCCATATCTTCTTATTATTTAGATGTCTTCATAATCGATTTAAATATAATATTTTTAATAATGATTTCTTTTTAGCATTCCTTTTTACCATAACCATAATAATGTAGTAGATCATACAAAAGAATTGATATATTAAATTTAAAATGAATACTTTCTATATTATTCCGAAAATGATAATGATTTAAAATACAAAATTAGGTCAAAGTAAGGTAAAAGTTAAGTTTACATTTATTATCATTTTCATAGAAGCTACAACTTCTTCAGTGTGAACGATATTATAAATTCAAGTGTTTTTCCATCAAAACGCAGCGGAAAAAGCTGAGGAAATCTATATGTGAAATGTATCTATATGAATTCCCCTTAAGTGTGATCCTGTTTTAATTCTGTCATTGTTAACTTAACAATACTATACTTTATAATAATGTAGTAGATCATACAAAAGAATAGTAATATTTAATTTAATATGAATACTTTCTATATTATTCCGAAAATGATAATGATTTAAAATACAAAATTAGGTCAAAGTAAGGTAAAAGTTAAGTTTACATTTATTATCATTTTTATAGAAACTACAACTTCTTCAGTGTGAACGATATTATAAATTAAAGTGTTTTTCCATCAAAACGCAGCGGAAAAATCTAAGGAAATCTATGTGTGAAATTTACTATGTGCATGCCCCTTAAGTGTGATCCTGTTTTAATTCTGTCATTGTTAACTTAACAATACTATACTTTATAATAATGTAGTAGATCATACAAAAGAATAGTAATATTATATTTAAAATGAATACTTTCTATATTATTCCGAAAATGATAATGATTTAAAATACAAAATTAGGTCAAAGTAAGGTCAAAGTTAAGTTTACATTTATTATCATTTTTATAGAAGCTACAACTTCTTCAGTGTGAACGATATTATAAATTAAAGTGTTTTTCCATCAAAACGCAGCGGAAAAAGCTGAGGAAATTTATGTGTGAAATTTATCTATGTGCATGCCCCTTAAGTGTGATCCTGTTTTAATTCTGTCATTGTTAACTTAACAATACTATACTTTATACGCGAGTAATAATAATAATATATATATATATATATATATATTGTTTGTATTTATATATAGATGTATGTATACATTTTGATTACAATCATGATATTATTTTAAACCGAGTATTTATTAACAATGTATATGCCAATAATAGTCAATGTTATTAAGTCAGGTTTAAATAGGCCGCTTAGAGTTAGAATTTTGAGTTTAATGACAGTGATATATTTATGTTTATTTGTATGTTTATTTATAGTAAAGTAGGTCAACTAAATTTAAATAATTATGTCTATATGTTATATTATTACACTCATAAAATAGTAAGTATTAGTAATATATTTTTTTATAAATTTTATATAAAGAAGGGTAATGCTTTAGTTTTACGAATCAATATATTCTCTGCCATTTAACCATCTATTGGGGAATGTAATCCAGTTATTAAAATATGGAGCATGATTAACATATATAACCTCGTCCACTTGCAGAATTTTCGCATGTTACCTAGTGATACTAATTATATGTTTACTACTTAATACATACAATTTTGTGATTATTTAGTAAATTATATTTAAACCTAGACATCTGATAGGTGACTTTTTTTTCTTATTATATGTATATTTTTTACTGATATTTAAGATATAAAGATCAATGGCTATTCCTTTATATTTACATTGTATTATATATTATCATTTTACGTGCTATCTATATTTAATCTTCTTTATGATTTCTTCATCTATATGAGATTTTTTTCTTTTCTCAAGTTATTTAAATTGTGCATCAAATCTGTTGTGATAATGTAATTATATTAAATTAGTGGTATTAATATAGTGATATATTATTATAATGAAATAATTATATACTGATTTAAATTTTTTATAATTATATTAAATACATATTTTTATAATATAATTGTATATAATTATAGTATAAAATTAATTTCATTATCTAATTTAAGGTAAACCTTCCATTTCATGTTGTACATGTAATGTTTTATAAGTTTTAAACCAAGGGTAATAGGTCATGGTATTGTATATGTATTTAATTTAACCGTGATATGCCGGGTCATGTCTATCTAGATATATCTATGACATAGGACATAATGTATATGTAATTAGATATATATTATAATACAAGTTTCACATATATTGTATATATATATATACATCTGATGTATTACATCATATGTAAATATATTAATATATATATATATATATATATATATATATATATATATATATATATACTTTGTCTGGGGTCGATGGCTCAGTGGGACAACCAAAAGCTAGTAAGCCAGAGGTCCCGGGTTCGACTCCAGATAGTTCTTGTTTTTCTCTTGTGTTTATCAAGAATTTAATAAACGATAAATCAAAACACAAGAAAAAAAATGTTACTATTTGTTTTGTATTGTCCGGGGCTCCTCACAGTTATTTATAACATGTACAAGTCTATGACTTCTTGAGGGGTCCATTTGTATCCGATATTATTATATGTGCGATTCAATAAATAAATATTATATATATATATATATAATATATACCTCGTTTTATAACATATAACATCTAATATTAATTTTCTTCCAAACATGTCTTTAGAATCCTACAATAGTTCGAAGTAATTAGTCTTTTTTAACTATATACCGATGTTGTTATCAGAGTAATATGATGTGTCTATAGTATATTTGATAACAAATCTACATATTGTAAACATAATAAAGTATGTATACTTTCTTTAAATATATCTGTGATAGTATACCAACATTCAATTCCCTAGCTCCCTTTAACGATATTTGGTGAATTATCAGTAGTAAGCGAAAATTAATTTATAATATATTATATAAATAGGAATTTTAACAATAGAAACATTTATAATTTTTACTTTTTACGCTATTTGGTGAAACATCAGTAATAAGCGTAAATTAATTAATAATATATTATATAAATAGGAATTTTAACAATACAAACATTTATAATTTTTTCTTTTAAATCCCATTCTCGTGTTTTAAATCCCATTACTCAATTAAATTATATAAATTGCATAGATTTTGAGAATCCGACAGAAATTATATAATATACAATATATGACCAAGTTTACATTACTTTAGAGATAATTTCTTTTCACCCATACAAATTCAATGTAGTCGTAATAAAGTGAGCCCAGTTGACCACCCATCAGTTCTTAATGCTACAACTGCACATTTAGATAATATCGTCTTTAATAATATAGATTCTGAAGAATATAATAATGTTAATCTAATATATAATTTTTATATTCATAACAGTACACTGTTAAAAATTGGAGGTATTCCAACACGCTCTGTAAAGGTTTTTTGGATGATCCTGTTTTAGCACCTCTACAGAGGTATCGCACACGTTAGCGTTTCAAGTATCTTTCACATTTCACATTTAGTTTCACATTTCAAGGTGGTATTACACATAATAGAATCTTAAATACCTTAAAATTACAGGGGTGTTACACAGGATAGAATTTTAAATACCTTCAGAATACAGGGGGTATTACACAGAATAGAATCTTAAATACCTTCATTTTATAAGGGTAATACAAAGCATAGAATCTTAAATACCTTCAAATTATAGGGGTATTACACAGAATAGAATCATAAATACCTTCAAATTACAGGGGTATTACACAGAAGTTTATTTGGTAATGAAGTAGATAGAAGAAACAATCTGCCTTCACATATACTATGTGTGACATTTATCTTACGGAACAAGAATGTATATGATATATGATTAACCTACAACTGTATTTTAATAACAAATTTATAATATTTAAAGCTATTTTATATGTAAAAACTAGTGATGCCTCTTGAGTAATAGACTTCCATCAGAAAATAGTTTATAGTATACCAAGTAGAATAATATATGCGAAATATATGCGAAATATCTAATAATATATTATAGAATTAAAATAGAAAATTATGAATGTTTGCACCAATAAAAAACACATATTTAATTTTTTAAATTAAATTTATTTAAACACCCTCTAATGGGGCGTGATAAATCATTGTAATCAATTAAACAAATACTCAAATAAACTACTAATTTTTTGTATAGCTTGGACAACATACAAAATTAAATAAATGAATAAACGACATATATACAGTTATACACGTTTCTAAATTATATATAATTTCGGATCTCTGCTTATTTGCAATATAGAATACAATACATCACTTACTCTACAGATAACAGGATATGATATCTCGATATTCTATAAATAAAATAAATATATTACATTTATAAGTATGTTATCGTATTCACAACTTACATTAGCAGATTCCATTATGAATTTCCATTTCATTTAATAACTGTTGTATGCCATATACAACAAATTATAATGTAGAATCTATAAATAGAACATAAATTAATATAATCTTAAATATATATGTATATATATATATATATATATATATATATATATTTATATATATTTAATAATTAATTAATCAGTGCAACTTAAATATAAAATAATAATTCTACCTAAAATCTACAAATTATCATGTATTACAATATATAGTAAATTTATATTCGTATATGATATAATCATTACATTTGTATTTCAAGACTAACTTGATTTTATCCTGGTATCTTTATCAATACATGATACATCAATACATGATACATCAATACATATTTATTATACTGGAAACGATATGCAGTGTCTTTCATTATATATTTAATAATTTGTGAACGCAAATTGTTATTTTAGTAAATTTAGGAACATCCGCCTTAGTTAATAAAATAAAATCATCAATAACCTAAGTAAGAAAATACTAATAAATAAAATTATAAATATAAATTATATTAAACAAACTATTTCAGATATAGATATAGCTGGATATGTAGATATTATCTTACCTATGTCCAGTTCATCTACATATAGATGCAATCTATGTGAAAGTGTTACTTTCATGTATTGCCTTTAAAGTTAACATTTATTTTTTAGTACAAATTATATTGTATACATTATATAAACTACTTACTTTATTATATTCATATTTTTTTTAGACAATAGCATGCATTCTTTGAGCATGTTTATATTTTATTTATCTGGAATATCATTCTAAATTTAAATAAATTAACAATTAATTTATTATATTTGAATACAAACAAGTTGTATATGATGAAATGATTTTCGCGCATTGCATTTTCTTATAGAATTATAGATTCATCATCTTTTTTCCTCCTCTTTCGATTACCATCTGATTATTAGCATTTTTTAATATTTGATATAATTAATATTATTTTTCTATTATAAACTATAAGAAATAATAATTAATCAATATATATATATATATATATATATATATATATATATATATGTGTGTGTATGTGTATATATATATATATATATATATATTATATACAGAGCTGGCAGTATCACTGATACAGTGTATATTAAGGCAAACAATTGTATTTTGAATCATATCTATTAGTCATAAATAGTATCTACTAACAAACTTATGTTAACAAATACATTTTATTAGTATAATATATCATTTGGATATTATATGTATTTTATATCAATATTTTATAATATCATATATGATAAAATAATTGTAATATATATAAATTATAAATATATTTTTAATAAAATATATTTTGTAAATATTGAAATCAATTAGTTGTTAAAAAGTATGATATATCAATTATAATGATTTATTCTCAAAAACCATTATATACATTTATTGTAAATGACTAGTCCTGAATGGTATTTTGTAAGTATTCGAAAATGTATTAATATTATGAATAAAAACCTGTCCTTGATTTGTAATCACTAGCCGCATATCTAATACTATAAATATTTCTAGAATAATGGTGTTTGTTAATATAAAAATTAATAAAAGTATGAGTAGAATATTCAGTTAATTTTGTGCTCAATAACTTGTTTTCATTATTTTCATTGTTTTAAATATTTGTTTGGCAAACAATATTTTAAAATTGATTTTTTATACAATATAAATCGATATTTGTTATAATATTATTTATTTGTTATTTTTGTGGAGTCATTTCATCCCACCAAAGAACTTAGATGACTTTTTCATCTATAATCATATATGGATCTAATGTCCCTTATATAGTTATTTTATTTAGAGAGTTTTAATTTATATATATATAGTTTTTTTAGTTATATCACAATTTCTTATATTTTCTTATAATTATTTCTAACAATCAGTCTCTTTTTATTTTGATTTTTAATACATGAACAGTCTAGGGTTCCAGTAGTTTATATCGCATACAAGAGAAGAGGGTTTTATCATAACCTGGAAGGGTTCCCGTGATTTTGGCCAGATATGTAATCGACTTGTCAACCTTCTCCACAATGTTCGTTGAGCCTTCTTTTTTCTTATAGGAGAACAACCTAACTAAATATGTAATTAGGCTGCATATACGGCCTTCTTTGTGTTTGTCATTTTTGCCGTACACATCTAATCTGTTGTAAACACCTTTTTCAGGTCTTTCATAGCTTATTTTGAAAATTAGAAATAAGATTATTTCTATTCTGCTGCGAACGCGGTCGTAGTCAGTCATGTCATCCAATGTGCCAAAAGCTCCTAGGTGCAGAATGAACTTTTCATGTGACATCCTCATCTTCGAGATATATATATATATATTTTAATATATATATATATATATATATAGATAATATAATGTATAGCTAACCCATGTTTACTCCATATCTATGAAATGCATACATTGAAATCCCATGATAAATATTAGTTTCTTAGAAGTCCACGATAACTTATTTTAAATTAGATATGCAGATATTGCTATCAATGAGGATTTCTTTAATTACAATGAATATATGTTGATAAATGTATAATATTATATATATATATATATATATATATATGAGTTTTTATAAATTCAAATCATCTATTATAACAGCTATATATATTTGTATAAAATAAATCTAAATTCATAAGTATTGTATCCCTCATAAACATTAAATAAATTAATCATTTAAATATTTTATAGTTTTTAAAACTACCTGTAATATATGATAACATTTATTATAATTATATAATGATAGGTTGAAATTCCAAGGCAATTAAGTTCATAAGACCTAAAACCCACTTTATATTACGATACCTTGACGAGGTGAAGTGGCTTCTTTTATAGATCTAAATCGTAATTAAAATTAATATGAATTTTAAATTAAATTTGTAATTAAATGTATTATTAATACTATATAGTATTATATATAAGATGTGTATATATTTTTTAATAATTATATGCGCTAAATATTGTATATTGAAATATATATATTTTTTTGATTTTATTTTCAAAATTCTAATTATAGAATCTCCCTTGATATCTACTACATATATATAACCCATATACTACTCTGTTTAGGATGCTACGGATGATAAATATACAATGCTGTACCGATGATATACCGATGTATGTTTCCATCACCCAACCCTTAATGTGTATATCATGCTATTTTATTTTGTAAAGTCTATTTATACAATCTTCCTCGTTATCTACTACATATATGCATGAATATGAATGAATATTTATTAACTGAATATTTAATTAATATACAAAAGGATATTCAAAATAACATATTGATGTGTGTTTTACTAAAGCCTATAATGATATTAATCGTATATTTCGTTGCTTTATTACTAATAATGTCATTGCAATATTAACTGCATATATAGCCTATATGCATATATGCTAGAGCTCATATAGAATTTGCATCTACAGTATGGAATCCTGGTATAGAGTCGAGAGGCTACATAGAACTTAAAAAGTCCAAAAGTACTATTAATAGATAAGGCAAGAATTGATCTACGCAGAAATCTATTGAGAAATATATGGCCTATTTGTATTTAATTTGTGAATTATATTGTTTATTTTATTCTATTATTATTAATTATTTACCAGTACATATAATTCGTCATACTATTTTAATGATTTATTATTATTATATTTTTATTTCACGTTTTTTTAACGTTTTGCATTTTATTTTGTATTATTTATTTATTTATTTGTTTACTATTATGAATATAATTCGTAATAAAATTAATTCAATTCAATAATAATAATAATAATAATAATAATAGTGCGTATAATAATAATAATACTTATGTACATATGGGTCCATAATAGGTTATATTATATTTTTTGCGTAGGTATTAGCTAAAGGTATTTTTCTAAATGTGTTATTATCGCTCATATTATAAGTCGAGTCTTGTAATTTAAATAAATTTATAATTATTGGTGAAATTTGATAATTTAAAATCCAAAACATAATTTTACAGGCGTTATGGAATATCAATTCTTTAAAAGTTAAAATATGTTTCTCTTTGTAAATATTATCCATATTAGTTATATTATTTGACGATATAATATTCTTAAATCTTTGTTGTGAGCTATAATTATATGTTTTGATGTTGAATCATAATTATACCCCCATGCACAATTAATAAGATTGTAATGAAATACAGAGTAATATATTAGCTTTAAAATATGTATAGGTAAAATATTATTTAGTTTTCTTAGAATTAATAAACCATAATAAAGTTTAGATTTAACCATATTAGTATGTTGTTTCCAATTCATGTTCGAATCAATTATTACAACACGGAGTTTTATTGAGTTTTTTTGAATAATGACAATATTATTGAATAAAATAGATAATTTTGCTTTATTATTATTGAATATTAAATAGTTAGTTTTGCTTAAATTAATTGTCAATTTATTTAATGATAGCCATATATCAAGATGTTTTAAAGTTTTATTCATGGCATTTACCATAGAATCAATATTATTTTCACGGAATATAATAGAAGTGTCATCAGCGAATAAAACAAAATGACTTTGTGTTTTAATATTGACTATGTGCTTTTTTAAATATTAAAAATAATAAGGGACCGAGGACAGATCCTTGAGCGACACCAAACTTAATATTCTTTATTTTGGATTTAGAATTATTGATTTCTATTATTATGACAGGATATTAATAATTTTAAAGCAACTCCTAGCAATTACTATTTTTTGGCTTACTTTTTTCAACAATATTAGTTATTTCTATTGGATTAGTGGGAGTAATAAATAATAAATTTTTATAGTTATTATGTATATAATTAGAGGTATTATTGGTATTACAATTTTTTTGGGATTTTTCCGAAGCTAGCTTCTCACCTATGTTACAAAAATAATAATTACATTTTTCACACCGTTTATTATCTTCTATTACATTGGGAACTATATTATCATGTTTGTTGTTATGTATAATATTATTTATTTTATAGCATAACTGATTAGGGTTGTTTCTGTTAGTAATACAATATTGACTATATATAGTAATATCGTTCAGATTTATTTATGATTTTTAAGAGACAATGTTTTATTATTTGTTATAAATAGTTTCATTAGATACAGAATGTGTTTTAAAACTTTTGGTAAATTTTATTGTGTTAGTTATACATTTTTGTAGGCCCTCTATTAGCCAAGGTTTATTCAAATAATAATTTGTTGTATATATTTGTTTATAGATAGGAATTTTTGTTGTCTAAAATAGAAATGAATAAGTCAAAAGCATGATGCGCATTATCTATTATGTATAAAGCTGACCAATTATAATTTAGAAGATATAGCTTAAACTCACTTATATTATGCTGTGTCATGTAATATATGGTTTCACTATTTAAAAACAATAAAATTGTTACATTTATTTAATTTATAAATACAAAAAATTGGATAAGTGGTCACTAATATCATTATATAATAAACCATTAGATATTTGTACATGATTATAAGTTGTGTATATGTTATAAATTAAGGTGGACATTATATTAATAATACGTGATGGTTTGGTTATTATTGGATGTAAACCTAATGACATGAGTAGGAATATATTATTGAAATGAGAAACTTTAGGACAAGTTAATTTTAATATATCAATGTTAAAGTCTTCGCAAATACATATCGTATTATCAGTAGAAAGTGTATTAAATAAATTATATATTTCATCTGAAAAATGAATGATATAAAATTCATGACATTTATATATACCACTTATTATAATATCTTTAGAATTGGGAATTATTAATTTAATGGTAACTATGTCAAATTTATTTGGTAGTGTTGTACTGAGTGTATCAATAGTTATATATTTAAAATATTTGTTAACGAATATTGAGGTACCCCATCCACGTTTATGATTTCTGGTTGTATGTATATTATTATAGTCTAATATAAAATATAGATCTTTATTATATTAATTTAACCATGTTTCACTTATAAATAGGGGTACCCCATAAACGTTTATAATATTATATAAATTATATTATAAATATATTATAAATATATTATAATATTATATCAAATTGTGGTGTAAGGAATATAAATAATTGGTAGGGTAATATAATTAAAAAATGTTATCATAATACGTGCATTAAAATGTATGATGGATATATTACTATTCGTGTGTATTTGGCTTGGTATATTATCATAGTTACATTGATTATTTATACTATTATAAAGTTGTTTTTTTTATGATGATAAATACTACTATCGCTAGAAATGAAATTATTATCGAGATTATCTAAAGTTTGTTTATATACATTATTTTGAAATATATGTTTTCGTGAATTATCGGCATTCATAATCATTAAAATAAATAATAGGAAATGAATATAGAAAAAAATGTATAAGATAAAAAAAAAAAAATAAAGATCTATGTTTATAAAATACTCTGATGTAAGATATCAGATGTAATTGATTTTATGTCTATTTATATCTATGATGGTCTAACGTTTCACTATTCTATACTTTTATGCATCTATGTAACACATAGTCCATAGCCTACTCTCAGTATAATATCATCAATCTACTAGTATAGTTTATTTATTAGATGATATATTTCGTAAAGGATAACAATTATTATATAGATACAAAATTATAGTAGTAATATATATTTATAATATTATAAATCTTTAAAAAAAAGTTATTGAAATAGTTGAATTTATGATTCAATTTAAATTTATATTTTACTTATATATTTTATATATTTGTGTAAATGTGAATTGTCATAAAAATAAAATATTTCACATATACGTGTATACATATATTATAATATTAATAAAGTAAAAAATTACATACAAATTTAAAATTAATTAAAATATTTTTTTTCATTTTTATATTAATAATTGAACATTTTGTTGATAAATTATTTTAAGTAAGCATCACACTTTGTTTTGAGCTCATAGTGGATATATAGGAGGTATACTACAAACAAAATATTTATTTTTCTAACAAATCATTTTTTTACGACTAGTTTACTACAAAATTATTTTTTTGTAAAAATTCTCAATAAAAGTATATTTTTTTAATAAGTATATGCTATTTTTATATTAATAATTATAATTGTATATTAATATAATGATTATTGACATATATAATATAAAAAATATTTGTATTATACCATTGATCATTTTTTTTTGATTTAGAAAAAATTTCAAAACAAATTAAAATTTCAGTTAGATCGATTTAATTATAAAACAACATTTAAAAAAAATATTTTATTAAGGATTTTTTATATGATACATATGCTAAAAGGTAATTTACTTGTATACATTTTTTCCTTTCATCTGTAATTTATTTTTTTTCTTCGTAATTTTCAATGTAAATTCCTATCTTTTTAAATATTGATTAGATTTCAGAATTGTTGTCGGTTTTCAATTATTATTTTTTTATTTTATCTAGAATTATTAAGAGGAGTTATCCTGAGTTAGCTGACTCTTTATGAAGGAAACTAAATATGTTACCAAACAGTCTCTCTTATAGGTATACTTATGATACCAGACGCTAGGAGTACGCCGCGTTCTGGTATCACGTTGATACATGCGGATGGAAATCTACGTATTAATACATGTATATACATAATCGATATATAACGATACAATATATTACGAGTACAACATATTCTTAACTATTGCCTTCCTCAATAATAATGGATAAATAGTAAATTCCACGCCATTATTTCAATTTACATAGTTGGTTCCTTATGCCGCTCCCTGGTAACTTCTTCAGAAAATGGGCAAAGATAGAGTTGGAGATAACTATACTGTATTATGAATTACTTATTTTAATCCCATAACCCACGAATCGTAGGAGAATCATCTTGCTCGCATTTATAACAAATTATTCTCTATTCTTCTCTATTTTCGACCTTTCTTAATATCTTTCATTAGATGATTGATATGTCCATTGATTAATATTCGCCATCTAGTTATTTATTGGATGTCCTCTTCATCTAGTGCCTTTTACTTTGTATTATAATGTCAGTTTAGCAAATCTACATATTCGGCATATATTGGAAAAAAACTGAAACTTTCTTCATTTAATACTGACAAGCAGAGGTTCATATTTACCAACCTGGTTTTTAATTATTTCGTGAACATACGTATTCATTTTAGGTATAGGCTCAGCTCTACAGTAGTTTCATAACTAGGATTACGTAAGATATAAGTAGGATTATCTCGATAAAAGTTGCATCACATCATATGAATATCACATTTATATAAATATTATATAATTATATAAATTATTGCAAGCTATATACCGTGACACGATTCAGGGCAGGAATCTATCCACATGGCTATCCATTGGCTGATAGCTTCATGTAATAACGTATTTATCTAAAGTAGTATTACCTTGTGCTTTCTTCTATGATATCTTGAAGTCATATAACAGTAGGATTTTATAGGTAAAGTCGTACGCGCGTTTTAAGTTAAGAAAGATATATCGTTTGGTATTTAAGTAGGAAGTGAACCCGTTGACCTTTGTTTACATTAAAATACAAAACCAAGATCTAATATTATCACATCCCTACACTAGTTTCATTGAGAGTGATAAGTCTCAAAAACATATATATATAATGAAATAAGATAACGAAATTAATAAGTCCGACACCTATAATAAAATAAAAAGACCTTATTCCCATATTGAACAATTACTGTTCAATAAGACGATCGGGTGGTTTACTAATCTCGATCTCGATCTCGTCACAACAGTATTGTCTTTGTTGACTGGTATAATGTCTTTCCTATTCCTTCTGATCGTTCGTTTATCTGTTTCTATAGTATAACTTCGGTCATATATATTTCCCGTTTCTCTGCTTCGTATTACTCCCGTTCTTCCCATGTCTCGTATGTATACCTCTTCCTCTTCTTCCAGGTTTCGTTTATTCAGAGTATACTTGTTGTCGTGGTACTGTTTCTCTTTCTTTTTCTTCGTTTTGACGTCCTCCACAAATCTATCATGATCTTCTTGGTTCATCATGATATTCCTATTCAAGTCTGGTAGTGTGGTACATATTTTTCGGTTCATGAGTAGTTCAGCAGGAGATATTCCAAATGAAAGTGGAGTACTCCGGTAGCTTAATAGTCCCAGGTAGGGGTCGTCCGATTTCTCCAGTATCTGTTTGGTTGTTTGTACTGCCCGTTCTGCTACACCGTTTCCTCTTGGATGTTTTGGGGATGACGTTATGTGTTTGAATTTGTATTTGATTGAGAATTCCTTAAACTCTGAAGACGTATATTGTCTTCCGTTATCGGAGATTACGTTTTGCGGGATTCCGTGCCTGGCAAATATCGATTTCAAGACATTAATTATCGTTATTGATCTTTCGTCTTTTAGCGTAATTGTCTCTACACTCAAAAAGAAAAGCGAGTCATTTTAGCAAATAAGCTAGTCTTTTTACTAAAAAGCGAGTCATTTTAAAAATGACCCGCTTTACCGAGTCATTTTTTAAAAAGTCTAGTCTTTTTTGTCATGACTAGCATACATTTCGAATGACTAGCCAATATAAACATTTAAATAAATTGTAATACCCAGCATTCAACTTACATCAAAACTTAAGTTGAACTTAAGTTATGATGTAAGTTGAACTTAAGTTTATCGACTTAAGTTGAACTTAAGTTGAACTTAAGTTATTGATGTAAGTATTATTATTAATTTATATACTTATTTTATTATAGAAAGAATACAATTTTATACCTTTTAATTATTTTGAAATATTGATTTAATTTTTTATCTATGCAAATTAATTATAAATTATTATTTTAAATTAATATTTAAGTAAATATACTGATTTTAATAAATAAAATATTATTTTAAAACCTAAAATTAATCCTATGTATTTTAATATATTATCATGATCTAATGCAGGTGTCTCATTAACTATAATTTTAATCATAATTATATTGATAATACAAATAGAAATCATGTGAACTAATTGCCCAATATTGAATATATAGCAATTGCATATTGATTAAATATTGTATTCAATATTAAAATGATTTTATTATTGAATTTAAGTTTTAAATCTAACTTAAATGAAATGTTATAATATATTATAATATATAAGTTAATATTTTGATATGATACTATAGTATATTTACTACGCTAATATACTATTATTTATTTTACATATAAACTTACGTTCAACTTACATCAACAACTTAAGTTGAACTTAAGTTATTGATGTAAGTTGAATGCTGGGTATTATAATTACTATTAATTATTATTATTATATTAATATTAATATTATAATTATATATTATTTTTATATATATATATATAAAAAGCTTTTTGAGAGAAAAAGACTCGCTTATTTTTCTGAGTGTATGTATCTGGAGTAATAGTCTACGACTATTAAATATTTCATGTTATGGAATTGGAACAAGTCAGTTCCGACTGTTTCCCATGGAGCACTTGGTACAGGAACCATTTGTAGTGGTTCTCTATTTTCACGAGCATTAATTTTGCATTCGGTGCACATTCTAATGAGATTTTCGATATCTTTAGTGATTCTGAACCAAAATACTGTATATTTGGCGAGAATAAGGTCTTTTTATTTTATTATAGGTGTCGGACTTATTAATTCGTTGCTATCGAATGAGTTGAACATGTCTACTGCATTCTGTCCAATAGTATTTAGGAAAATAGCTACTTGTACTTTTTCAGTTTTTGTATCCAATTCTCTTGCGTTTTCATAAATCTCATGACTGTAACCATCTTTTCCAATTGTCAGGTCCTTTTAAGCTTTCTTATCCCGCAGCTGTCACCATGTAATAACGTATTTATCTAAAGTAGTATTACCTTGTGCTTTCTTAAATGATATCTTGAAGTCATATAACAGTAGGGTTTTATAGGTAAAGTCGTACGCGCGTTTTAAGTTAAGAAAGATATATCGTTTGGTATTTAAGTAGGAAGTGAACCCGTTGACCTTTGTTTACATTAAAATACAAAACCAAGATCTAATATTATCACACTTCACTATAAGCCACGCCCCTAATGGTATATATATTTAACTGTGTGCCACGGTACACTGGTTCCTAGACATTGTTCCTAAAATTAGCGCTACACGTTATTGCTATACTTGGATTAATAATAAATGTTGATCTGGACCCATTGTTTCTATAAATTTGTGAAAGTAAAATATGTGATATACAAATTAACTAACCATATTCTATTATAAACATAAGGTGTTCCTCAAGGTTCCGTTATTGGACCTCTTCTATTCTTAATATATATCAATGACCTCCCTTCAATATTTTCATCACAGCTAACATGTTCTCTTTTTGCCGATGATGCTAAAATATCTCTATCGTATAGGAATACTACTGAACGTAACATCCTTCAATCAGTACTTAATGATCTATATGGTTGGACAGTAAAATGGAACCTTCAAATAGCTTTTGAAAAATGCGCCTTATATCAATCGGAAAATCTGATATATCATTCTATTCTCTAAATAATACCCTGATTTCTAAATACTCTAATTTTCGAGACCTTGATATTGTTTTTGATGATAATATCAAATTCAATACCCAGTAAACATATAGAGTCTACATAGAGGTAATTGCCTCTAATTTTAGACTATAAGGATATTAACAATAAGACTCTATTTTGACTCTAATTTGGCTTCTATTGTGACTCTATTTAGCTTATATTTGTATTGATTTTAAACTCTATCTAGTGTATATTTAGCTTATATTTTGATTGTATTTATACTCTATTAGCACATATTTTGATTGTATTTATACTCTATTTAGCTTATGTTTTGACTCTATTTAGCTTATATTTTGATTGTATTTAGCTTATATTTCAATGCTATTTAGACTATATTTTGAATGTATTTATACTCTATTTAGCTTATATTTTGATTGTATTTAAACTCTATTTAGCTTAGATTTTGATTGTATTTATACTCTATTTAGCTTATATTAAGAATATATTTTGACTATTTATTATATTAATTGATATGTTAAAACTACACAATAGTAAACAATATGGTTATATTAAAAATTTATTAAAAATTGTTAATAAATGTTAACATACATTTGAAACATCGGAAATATTTAATTCATCATCATCGACATCATCATTTTGCTGGGATTCATCTTTAGGCTAAAATATAATAAATTCATTATTGTTGTTAATATATATATATATATATATATATATATATATATATATATATATGTTGATGAGTATCGTAGTATGCAAGGGTTAATAAGTTGCATATTATGTAGATTATGCATAACATTTTTATGAGGCTTAGCCTACTGCGGGTAAGTCTATTAGTCATATTATAGAGGGTTGTGGGGATTCGACTATAGTGAAATTTATATATTATACTATGCCATTATAATTACAAAATATTGTTGTTATGCCGTAGGTTGCGATTGGGTTTATTGCCATATGCCTCTTATTGGCTAGTTATGTAGGCTTTCTAAGGTTATTGTATACCTAAAAGGATATTACATTACTTTAAGACCCTGTGACAACTTTAAATAATATATATGTTCTATTTTTATAAATAATTTAATAAAAACATTGTATCTTGTCTCCTGGTCTGCTACATGTACATTTGACGTAATGTAGTGGAATTTATGTTTCTTGTAGTTCTTATCATAATATCTTCTCCTACAGACAGATTCGAAGTGGTGTATCCTACTGCAAGCATTGCATCTGTGTCCGAGAGCTGCGTCCAGTAGTTTATTTCAATATATAATTTTGTCATGATCTTAAAATATATAATTGAAATAAATTTGTAATTAGTAAATCATTTAAAATTTGTATATATATATATATTTATATTTATATTACTATATTACTATATTTATATTTATATTACTAACGTTAATCAGTATCTGATACCGCGATGACACTCATCAAATAAACTGGATTGCAGGTACAATTCTATATATCATATAGTTACTGATAGTTTGAGTAACATATATAAAAAATAGATAGTAGATAATTAATTAAGATAATAAATATTATATAAGATTAACTAGTGATATAAAGTAAACCAAATAAACCATGCGGAGTATATGAATGACCGTCATATATCTAAATATTATTTAGCTGTAGTAAGGTATGTGGTGGTGGGTGCGATATGTATTTTTGAACACATAATTAAGGGGGTACTAAATGGGGCGCCATTTGTTAAATTTACACATTACCTTCGTATTTTGAATGTTTCTAAACAACTATTTATTTAATAAATCCATTTTGTTGTTATATAATAAGAACATTCATATCTATTACATAAGAGGAAAAAAAATATATATTTTATACATAATAATTATATTTTTGAATAAGGGTTTTTTATATTAAGCATATATATATGTTATTTATATATATAGTAAAATAAATTAGGTAGATCATTTCTATCTAAACATTCATTTATATATGCAAACTTAACAAAACATATTATTTCTAGTAAAACGTAGGTAAAAAAAGTCAATAAATTAATTCAATAAATAAATTGTAAAGTAATAACATTATGCATTCAGCTAATATAAAATCAATATTATAAAGTAAGTTTTATATTTTAAAATGTAGATTTTTAGAAATGTACATTTCAAAATATATAATTTAAATATTGTGCTATAAAAGATGATTTTTAGGAATGTAGATTTCAAAATATATAATTTATTTTAAATATTGTGCCATAAAATATGATTTTTATCTTATTTCTAAACTGATTTAATAAGTAATCTGTTAAAAGTTACTAAATAATATATCATCAATCAATAGTTCATATTGAAATTTTTTTTCGATATTAATTAATTTATACATTGAGATATCCCCTTAATTGATAAGTATATATATATATATTTAAATACAACAATTATTTTATCTTACCATGGAAAGCTTTTTTGGTACTCCATGAAACGTATTCTCCGATCATATATATATATATATATATATATATATATATATATATATATATATCTCATCACATTTAGTAGAGCTACAGACATGCATAGTTATGCCTCCTGTATCGTCCATCAGCTGATAGTACTTTATAAGCACCCAGGAGACGGCATTTATACGATGACATTCAGATAGGGACATACCTCACTAGGTTAATTTTATTGCCCCAACAGTGTACTGAAACTAGAAATTAAAAATATATCAATGTATTTATTAAATTGTATTTATTTATATGGATGATTAAATTAGAAGTTAAATTGGTTTTATAAATAAAATTATTTATTAATGAAATAAGTCATAATAAATTACTAAATAAGTTATCATAGATTACTTTAAATAGGTAATTTGTATGAGTAATTAAGAATTAAAAATATCGCAGGTGTAATTTCGTACGAATCATTAGAAACATCAACGAAATTTTAAGTAATCGATACGACATGTAAAATTAAGTGTTTTTCATAATTATATACTTATTATTAGAATATTTATATTTAATTATTAATTACTGATGGAAAATATATTATATACATATATGTATATAAATAATGACTAGAGTCAACATTAAAATAATTAAGATAACTATAGTGTCAAATTTATATAAAATACTTTTAGAATAAACTAAATTTAATAAGACGTTCAAGATTACATAGTCCGAAATTACCTCGTACAAGATTTCTGGCTACCGTAATTAATACTATATGATTATGCAGATAATAATATAATAAACGTACTAATATAATTATAATGTTAACACTAAATGAATAAGATTTTATTAATTTTAATAAACTATTATATTTAAAATTATACTATAAGAAATTATTATAAAATAATTATCTACAATTATTTATACATTACTAAGTAATATTATAGTAAATATATTATATATATTACTAATAATATTATATATGTATACTTCCAAAAATGAACTTCTTAACATCTCGAAGGTACCTGTCATTTTCCCTACTCTGTCAATTGACGGTATAATAATTAAACCTTCTGAATCTGTGCGCAATCTTGGTGTTTTAATTGATAGTACTCTATCGTACGGTGCTCATATCAATGCAATCTCTAAATCCGCTAATCTCTATTTGAGAAAAATTCGTCACATTAAAAACTATTGTTCGCCCAACATCACTAAGCGCCTTCTCAACGCCCTAGTATTATCTCGAATAGACTATTGCTGTTCTCTATTCTACGGAATTAAGAACGCTGACGTTATTAAAGTTGACCGAATTATTCGCTCATCCGTAAGATTAATTCATAGGCTTAAGCGACGCGATCATACTTTAACGGACACCCACCAATGCAATATGAAATGGCTATCGTTTAGAAAACGGTGTCAATTTAGGCTTCTTTGCTTAACACATAAAACACTATTCCTAGGCAGACCTGCATACTTACGTGGATTGCTCACTCGTCGCAACATCCTCCCACATCTGCGCTCGTCTGATGCCACACTACTTGACTTACCTGTTACTCGTAACGTGATGCGTTCTCGCTCCTTTACAAGCATGGCTCCTACTACATGGAATCTGTGCCATACCGCCTACGAAGATTGAAGTCGCTTTACGTGTTTGCTAATAGTCTCAAAGACTATTTAAATTTAAACTTAAAGTAACCCTCTCCTTGATGTTGATCTGGTTCCATCTCTATTTTTATATATTATATTGCTAGCTTATTTAATATTATTGTTTCGTTTTGTTTGTTCGTTCACAACACCAGTGAGGGTAATCTTTCTTTACCATATTTGTTGTATAAATGAACCATCCTATCCTATCCTATCCTATATGTATAAGAAGTGTTACTAGGTATATATAATGATAAGTAAACAAATATTATTATGTATGTAAATTGAGCATTACATAATTTAATAAATGATTTATTTAGTTGACAATATTATTAATTAAAAACTAAAATAGATTTTATACAATTATCAATAATAAGTTTGATAATTATATTATATTAAATACACAATATTTACAATAGGTCAATTGAGCATGTTTTAGATTTAGATGTTAAAATCGTGTTTGTTGTAGGTTTTGGTTATGATTTATACTTAGTTATATTTATTTGAACATAATATCAAAGATACTACAAAGTAAAGATATGCCACTTGTATCTATTTTCGTGAAATACATTTTAATTTCGGTGATACCGCAATGTAGATGGCACTACTTGTCGTAGTTTAATATCTTTGCATATTTTTATTATATATCTTTATTATATTCAGGATTATAATTTAAAAATATTTATAAAATATTATTTAAAAATATATATATATATATTTTATTTTAAATAAGGTTAATTATATATATATATATATATATATATATATATATATATAATAGTGTACTTTAATTACATATTTAAATATAATTATATTAAAATATACTACTTTATAAGTAATTTTATGTACATTTATATTATAGTAAATTTACTACTTTATAAGTAGTACTTTTTTTATTAAATATAATATTTATTTTACAGTAAATTAAATGTAATTATAATTCTAATTATGTTACCAATATATTTATAAAAATATATACATTTCATTTTACACACGGTTAATTATATATACTTATATATATATATATTATATAATAGTGTTATTTAATTAAATATTTAGAAATATCTCAAATCAGGCCGACGATTGTTATTATAATAATGTCAGAATTCAAGGTGGGCTGTATTTATATATACATTACCTCACATTATACGCATTATAAGATATTTTATAGTAACACAATATTTGATAGGCAGCTATATAATGCAGCTAAAAAAACAACATAATCAAACCAAACCAAAGAAATCACACAACCCAAAATAAACATTGAACTCCGACATTCTAATAATAATAATCGGCACCATGTTCGAGATTCATGAATATTTATAATATAAATTTACTAATTTATAAAATTTAAAGTTTTAAATTTATTTTATGTACATTTATTTTAAAGTAAATTTAATTTAATTTAATAACATATTTATAATATACATTTACTTAGTGACATCGCCCCCAACATGTCACTTTTCAACCGAGAGTTCAAGTAAACGATGCGTATAGGGTGTATATAATAGTATATTAATATATAAGATACGGTATTATGATATGTATGTAGGTATCCTAGGTATGTATATATATATAAAACACGGTACCTGGTAAAAAAATCTTCGCGATTGATGCGCGATTTGAACGCTGCAAAATTGTTTATTCGAATTAGTGAATTTACAATAGCGTATTTTTGTTTTTACAAACATTAATATTTATATATATATATATATATATATATATATTTTAATGATAAGCCGATGAATGTTTGCGGTCATTTTAGTTTTTGACCATAATCCTAAAACACGAATTCACTACTCGGTGAATAATTTACTATGACATATAAGGTATTATATATATATATATATATATATATATATATATATATATATTCCTATGGGGAAGGAAGGGTATCGTGAAAAGGGGGAGTTGTGGAGAATGCGAATAACTTTTAATTATAACAGATAGGAAAAAATGTTGTATATATATTATTAGCAGTATGGCAAGCTCCGTTTTTTTAGAAAAAAAAATAAAAAATAAAAACTAATCAATTAAAAAATATTTAACTAATTAAAAAACAGTACTTTTTGATAAAAAAAACGTAACTTTAAGCTGTTATATCTACGAAAATAATTGAAATATATAGATAATTTTGATAGTATATTGTAATCATAAATATCGTTATCAATATACATTTTAAAAGTTAATTATTATTGACATTTATTTTCATTATATATGCACTTTAAGAAGGCTATAATAGTTATGATGTTTACATAAAAGTCGGGTATTGTGGAGAGCTTTTATCCAATCAGCGTCCTTAATTTTGTTTTAAAGTAGATATATATTTTAGACAATAGGGGGAAATACTTGTTATATTTGATATTTTATATACACTATTTTACTAGTATCATCTTATTATATATCGAATATTTAATTGCATCGTAGTGTCTCACGCAATTTGCATATATAAATACATAATTATAAACATAATAAATATATTTTATAATTTAAATATTACTATTAAATATAATTAACATTAAATGAACATAAATATAGTGATATTAATAATACAAATATATATATATATATATATATATATACCGTTTATAATATATACTTGACTTACTTGACTTACTTGACTTAAATGCGTAGGATTATCGTCCCTTTGCTTTCCACATGAATACATAGTTTCCGAAGGCATCTCGTCGTTTGGCTCGTCTCTCTATATTTAAGAGTGGCTCACCGCACTGTTCCCTTATGCCATCAGACCATCTTTTTGGCGGGCGTCCTCTTGGTCTCTTTTTTTTGAAATCTAGCTTGTAGCTGGAATTTAGTGTTGACGTATTCCTGACAACATGACCAAACCAGCGAAGTCTTCTTTTAAGAACGATGTCTTCTATCGTCTCGCTTATGTTTAGTTTCTTTCGTATCATGGTGTTTCTGAGTCTGTCAGACCTAGTAATACGGAGTATAGCTCTAAGGCATTTCATTTCAAACACTAGTAGCGCATCTATTTCTTTTCGTCTTGTAGTCCATGATTCTGAACCGTATGTGGCAATCGGCAGAATGAGTGCCCTGTAAAGTCTAGTCTTAAGATGTATTGACACGTCTTTTGATGACCATATCGTTCTCAGTCGACCGAAAGCTTGTGATGCCATTGATATTCGGTGTTGAACATCTGAGGAGCAGTCTGGAACAAGACTACCCAGAAATTTGAACTTGGAAACTTTGGGAACCACGTTGTTGTCGATTTCAATTTCAGCATTGCTATCTGGTGTCATTATTGCGCATTTAAGAGGATTTATCTTCAAACCCCATTTTTGACAAGCTTGTTCAAGTTCCAATGTAGATAGTTGCAGTTTTTCGAATACAGCAGATATGAGTGTCGTATCGTCTGCGTATCTGATATCAACAGACATATTTTCGTTTAATTGAAAGTCACGGTTCAAACTTTTAACACCCTTCATTACATATTCCAGGAATATGTTGAATAAACTTGGTGACATAATACAGCCTTGTCTCACGCCAATATTAACTGGGAACCAGTCAGATAGTTCTCCTCCAGCTATTATGGAGCATTCCGTTTTATCATATAGGTTTTTTATTATTTCGACAAGTTTATTTGGGATACCTATCTTAAGCAGCATCTTCCAAAGTGCATCTCTCCAAATAGTGTCAAATGCTGCTTTAAAGTCAATAAAATGGAAATGGAGCGGTATTTGGTGCTCTTTTGCTTTCTCGATCAACTGCCTTATAATAAATATTGCATCCGTGGTTCCTCTACCAGGCCTAAAACCGAATTGAGAGTCACTCATTGATGATTCAATTATGTGCGAGCATCTGTTCATCAATATTTTGCAGAATATTTTACCTGGTATTGGTAATAGTGCAATGGCTCTATAGTATACTTAATGGTGAATATATACATATATATGCCTATTATATTAATTAGTATAATATTAATTAGTAACATAGTAATTAGTAAAATATGAATTAGTTTACTAATTAATATTATATTAATATTAATATTAATTAGTATAATATTATAATTAATGATTATTTAATTAATAGTATACTAATTAATATTATACTAATTTATATTATACTAATTAATAGTATAATAATTAATATTTTACTAATTAATATTATTCTAATTACTATTAATGTAGACTAATTTATATTTAACTAATTAATATTATTCTAATTACTATTATATTATACTAATTTATATTTAACTAATTAATAGTTTAATTAATATTATACTAATTTATATTATAATTGAGTCTACGAATAGATTTCTGTTTATTTAGGTTATTCTGTTTATTTAGTCTGTTTATTTTTGTAACTGTTCAATAAAACTTTGTAATGTAAAGTAGGTTATGACCTATAGGTTAGGACCATCGACCGCCTCGAATTCGAATTCTACATTCTTTTGTAGAAAAGTTGTTCCAACAGTAAAATTATGGATAAATATAATATTTCCGGAAAGTAGTAGTGGGATATCTCTTAATACATAAAGTTGATTTTATTACACAAATAATTATTGATTATAATTGTTCTATATATGATATTACTGAGACTTGTCTAACTAATGATTATTCTTCTATAGAAGTGGTTCCCAAACTTTATATTTTTACCTAATGACAAATTTATTTTTTTATTAATATACTATTTATATATGAATAATATTTTTATAAATTGTTTCATGACCCAACAACAAAAACCCAATGACCAAATAGGTTGGGAACCACTGTTAGCATCCCACTTGGTTTCACATTATTGATTTCTAATAAGTATGCAGAAAAGTGTGGTGTAGACTTGCTCCATTATTATCATCTGAAATTAAGCTTATTTCATCATATTCTATAATTAATTATAATTAATTTAAGAAATGTTTAAATAATAAAATATAAATAATATATTTAATGTTGTATTTACTGATGTATGAATTTCATATATAATTTTATTGATTATTTAAATATATAATAAATAAATTAAAATAATGTTCCATATAAATTTATTATATAAATAAATCATATATTATAAATATATCTATGTCAACGCATAGCTCATGACACAATATTTTGCATTCGTTGCACTGAACAGAAGACTCAGTATCGTCGTCTGGATTCCGAGCATATGATAACCTTTCTTATTACCTAATGGAAAAACAGTATTAATAGTAACAAATATTATTAATTTTATATTTTAATATTAATTTAAATGAAAAAACATGAAAGCATTCAACATATAATACAATATTAATAGATACACATTATTAATAGATATATATATATATATATATATCAGGTTTGGATTAAAATCGGATTTAAAAAAAAAATCTATTTTTTTGATTTAAATTTTTTAATTCAATTGAATCAGATATTTGAATTTTATTAACATTTTGTAATAATTACAAATAATTTTAAAATTAAATATTGTTATAGACTGCATAACTTTCATTACTTTTTCATACTTATTGTATTTACTCTTATTACCATTAGTGGTAGATGTTTTTTATAATATTTCTTCTCAGGATATTGTTTTCTTCCAATATATTTATCAGATTTTATTATTCTATTTATTATTTTATAGATGTCTACTGATTATTTATAAGAATAAAGAATACATTGTATATTCAATTATTAAATAAATTTAATATAGATTTTAGAATATGTATAATAATATTATATATTATAAAATAATATAAATATATATATATCTATGGTGAAAATATTACAATCATATTTTAATTATATATTTAATTATATAATTTAAATTATAATTCAAAATAATATTAATAATATTAATAACACTGCTTTGATCTAATTTATTGAGATTTTAATGATAAATCATCATTGATATAAATATATGAAATCATATATTTATAATAATAATAATAATATAATAATAACATATACATTATATATTCAATTATTAAATAAATTTAATATAGGATTTTAGAATATTTATAATAATATTATATATTATAAAATAATAGAAATATATATCTATGGTGAAAATATTACAATCATATTTCCAATTATATATTTAATTATATAATTTAAATTATAATTAAAAATAATATTAATATCACTGCATTGATCTATTTTATTGAGATTTGAATGAGAAATTATCATTGATATATGGTTTCATATATTTATAATAATATTAAATAATATAATAATAATAACATATAATTAGAATATATATTTATAAAATAGATCAAAGGTATCTCAGCAATTTGTCAAAATATTATATTAAAATTAATATTATAACGTATTAATTTGTAATGAAAACAAATTCATTAATTAATAGAAATTTGAGATAATAAAATAGATTATCAATGTAATTTATAAAATAAATAATATTTATGAATATTCTTAAAAAATATTAAAAAATATTTATCAAACTAATATCTATATTATATTATTGATATTATTTTGATATTAATAAATATTATTAGAGATAGATATCCATACACACACAAAAAAATATATACATACATACACTCATATACACTCAGATAAACACATATATACATATACATACAAACACACAAACATACACATACATATCAGTGTTCATTCTAGGTTTCAGGGCAGCTACCAAAAAAAAATTATTATAGGGCATTTAAATATATTTTACTAAGTAAAATGTAGGATGACATATATGGGTAATTTCGCCATCTATTTATAAATTCATTTATGATAAATAATATATTAGATGGACACTTATACCCTGAAGCAATTTAAACCTGTAACAATTATTACTTACAAAAGCTACTTAGGAGGCTTTTTGAATTAGAGATGTAAATAAATAGCAAATAAGTATTCGATTCGATTACTTATTATTCGTTTACAATTAAATGATTTACAAATTTTAAATCTAATACATTGATATCAAATAATTCTTTTTATATTCAATCTCTCAAAATTTGATTCATGAAATATTCAGATATTAAAAATGTGATCTTCGAGCATTTATAATAATGAAAATTATGTTGTTGAGATCTTATAATATTGAAAAGTAGGTAGTCGAGATCTTATAATATTGAAAATGATGTTGTCGATATGTTATAATATAGAAAATTAGGTAGTCGAGATCTTATAATATTGAAAATGATGTTGTCGATATGTCTTAATATTGAAAATTAGGTAGTTGAGATCTTATAATATTGGAAATGATGTTGTCGATATGTCTTAATATTGAAAATTAGGTAGTTGAGATCTTATAATATTGGAAATTAGATGGTTGATATGTTATATTGAAAATTAGGTAGTCGAGAAGTTATATTTTTAAAATTAGGTGTTCGAGTAGTTTGATATATAAGTAATTTGGTTCTCGTTAAGTTTTAATATTATGATTATTGTAATATCATATATATAATTATATATTTATTAGTAATTTAATAGTAACTCTATCAAACTTATATATATTTACTTATTTTTTTATATAAATGTATTGGTAATATTACTAATTAATCGAATAGTATATTTATAATTTAAACTTTCATATTATTATAATGATTAATATAAGCATAATGATATATTTCGCGAGAAACACCTGTATACTATTATGTCAAGTATACAGGATTAGTTTTTCGTATCATTAAATACTATAATACAATAAATAAGTTTCTATATATAACAAACTATATAATACAAATTATAAGATACTAAATATATAATATATATAGTAATTATTTTCATTAATTATATATTATATATATATAGGCAATTAACGATATATAATATATCATACTTATAAATACTTAAAAATACTTATAGGTAGATCAAAATATACAAAAATACCTATATCTATATTAATATTATTAGATTATACTGGTACATATTATTATATATAATTTATATAAGATATTTTAATATCATAATATAACAAATTAATTAGAATGTATATTATAATTGTATTGATTATTAAAATTTAATAATTTGTTTGCACATTTTTGTTAATAACTTTTGTTTAAATACAAATTTAAAAAAACATAATATGAATTGTATTATATAATTTAATAAGCTTTCCAGTGATACCAATTTTATCATAATAAAATCAATATAAAATATGTCATGCTCATGTATCAACATGCAGTACGTACTCCGTATGCCGGTTGATTTTAAATTCAATATATATATATATATATAATAACTAATAAGTAGTATAATACATGATATTTATGACATTATATTTTAAACATTATATATTATATATAAGAATAATAATTATAATACGTATGATAATTAATATATAATATAATATTATTAAATATTAATGTAATAATAAAAATAATAATTTTAAATTTAATAATTAGATTATAATAAATTTAAAAAGTATACAGTTTAATTATTATGAATATAAAAAACAGTGAACTTATTAATAATATTGGTGTAATATAATAATATACTCATTATTTTTATATTTTCATGGTTTTTAATATCTCTAATATCACTTTAATATTACGTTTTAAAATAGGATTTTGAATAAATATATAAAAATTACGAATTTTAAATAAAACAATCACGTGATTTATATATATGGGAGAAAAAGAATTGGAATAAAAATAATTATTGAATTAATTTTCATATATTATTATAAATATAAATTGGTAGCAAATTCACTACCGAATATTTAAAGTTTGCTACCCAATTTTCATTTTGGGTAGTGAATTTGCTACCCAATCTAAAAATAGATTATTCTAAATATAGATCAAGCAGTTTATTATCATATTTCATATTTAATTTATATTTGAATCTAAATTGTTTGTTTATATAAAATATCAAACGGATATAACAAAGGGCAAATAGTATATATTCGCCATTATTTGAAAAATAATGAATTTAACCTAATGTTATGAGAGAAGTTATTCATATTCTCCATTATTTTAATACTTAAATAATAATAGAATAATAATAATGCATTTAATCGCCATTTTATAAATATTTATTGAAAATCTGCCATTTATTAAATAAAAATTCTTCATTATTTTAATACTTAAATAATAATACATTTAATAGAAATTTTATAAATATTCATTGGAAAACTGACATTTATTAAATAATATATTCCTGTAATTATAGATATAACACTTTTAATTAATAATATTACAAGTATATTAATAATAACTTAATAATTAAACTTAATCCATATAATTATATATTTAGGGCAGCTACCCACATAATTAGGGCACTTCCCAATTTGGGTAGCTGGGTAGCTCTAGAATGAACACTGATACATATATGTATATATATACATATATACACACATATATACATATACATACACACACACACTCACACACACACATATACACACACATATACACATATACACACATACATATTTATACATATAAGATATTTATAAATTATAGTATATATATAATAATAATAACAATAATATCAGAGTATACTCTATATATATCTATAGATACAGAAGCAAGAATAGCTTATCGAGGTATCTACGTTTAGAGTAAAGTTTCTATGATAAAATACAAATATAAAATAAACATATATATAAAACAACAATTATCAAATTTGTTTTTTTAAAATAACAATACAATAAAATTAATTATAATAATATTAATTATAACTTAATTTTTTTAAATAATAATAACATTATAGAAAGACTATTTTAATTTGTTGTTGTTTTGTTGTTGTTTTTTGTTTTGTATTTTGTTTTGAGTTTTTTTTAAATAATAATAATATATAATTAGTGTAAAACTTTTATATATAATAAATATAATAAATAATATTTTTGAATAACAATATCAAATACAAATAAAAAACGAAACTTTAGCTCAAACTCATAATGTTTAAAATAATAAAAAATTAAATTATAAAAATATATATATATATATATATATATATATATATATATATATATATAATAAGCAATGTCATTAGTACAGCAGGATGGTTTGTAGTGTGATATTCTTACCTGCTATCTGTAGATATAAGTAATTATTATTATTATTATTATAACTATAGATTGGTCTGCATATTATATAATAACCCATATATTAGTATACTATAAAATTATATAAAAAATATTTAATACCAATTATTAATTAATTTAATATCAGAAAAATATTTCATATTAATGAATATATTATTTATATATGCTATTTTATTTATTATTATATAAATAATATTTTATTAATGTAATAATAATAATAATTTAATAATAGTAATCTTAATGTAACACATAAACTTTAAAATTATTTATAATTAATAAATATTATATAAAATATATTATACTAATGAAAATTATTATTCTCAAAAATTAAATTTAAATATACATATAGTTTAATAAAAAACAAATATATGACATGATCCAATAATTGTATAAGAAAAAATAAATGACAAAAATAATGATAGTTGGTACTTGCCATAATGTGCATTGCTATTGAATATAACAATTCATGGTTTATATATAAATTATAGTATATAATTATATTATATATAACCTATTTCATGATGAGCAGAGAATTAGAGAGTGTTATAGATGGCTATAGCTAATATATTCTTTGAATCGGGATATTTGTAGTAATATCAGGGAGTCTCCCTGGTAATATTTAATTATTATAATTATTATATGTATTAGCCAATACATATATATTACCATATGCAATGATATTACATAATACCATAGCATAATAGCCATAAAAGATAACAATAATTGAGTATAAATTAATTTAACTCAGTATTATTATATAATATACTCATAATTATTAGAATTGCAGCATAATATCAGCATAATATATGTTTAAAATTAATAGCAGCATAATATTAGCATAATCTTGTCGTTGATCGTAAATATCATTTGATCCCTTTTATTTATTATTAATAATTAATATTACTAATTAATTACTTTTATTTATTTTCTAGATACTTTTTATATATGTATATTATATATACATTGTATATATAAATTAATATTTTATTTCAATGTAAATATATATAATTATATAAAATATGTGATAGTTATTATGTTGATATTTTATAAGTATTATTGAATAAAGAAATTAATATAAAATATAAAAAATAAATTTCTAGAATATTATTAAGGAATAATCATTATTAACATATAAAATGTATATACAACATCGCGATATATTTATATATTCGATAGAATCGCCTATTTCATTATTTAGAAAGCTAACATTATCATAATGTTAAACATTATTATATATTTTGATATAATGTCTATTAGTAATAACCGCTATTATTCCGAAATCACTATTTATTATATATATATATATATATATATATATATATATATATATATATATATATATATATATATATATATAATCATATGTATTTTGTTAATACATTTATAACTTTATAATATATTAAAATTGCATATTAATAACTCATTAATAAACAATGTAAAATAGATAAATAAATGATATGATAATATATAATTGTAATGTCTTACCGTATTTTATTCTACCTTAGGAGAATTATTCAATGGAATATCTTTCTAAATTGTTATCATAAATAAAATTTCTATATCTTCATTTATATTTTGTTATTAAATTATAAATTAATACAAATATAAACGGATTATAGCAATACATTATCAAACGAATATTGTGCGTGTGTATTTATCATAGAATATAATAATAATTTGATTTCTTATAAAAATGAGGTAAAATTGACTGAAAATATATATCGCCACCTACTGATTTTCCACGGAACTACGATATTGACGTTATCCACAATACCATACCTAGCTTAAATATTAGATATTTTAGTATGTCACTAAAAGTACTATTAAATAATATATATTTACAAATATGTTAAATAGAAATATACATATATTAGATAAGAATTTTAAGTGCACGAAAATGTTGGTATATTTAAAAATCTATATTTAAAAAGATAAGGGTATATTATCCATAACACCCGAAAACTCTCCACAACCCCCTTCCTTCCCCTATAATTATTAAATTAATATATTTACTATATTTCAGATGAATAATTTGTAAGGTACCCACTCAACGAACCTCATGTAACTAGGCACATACTATTTGTTATATATATATTTACGGATTGGTATTTTAGGGTTGTTTGATTTTATTTTTCTGTTATTTTTAGCTGCATTATATCACGAAGTGAATCTATCAAATATTGTGCTTAGTAGACAATTTTTATTTTATTTGATAAATGTGCATATTTTAGTGCGGAACACCTGGTTAAAATCTTTGTGATTTATATATATTTATATAAACATAATATACTTAATTAGTTAATATAACAAATTATATATAATTGTGCACATTTATCTATATTTAATAAATAATATTTACCATCAACTTTATAGAATACCAGTGATCTTGTGTGAAATGATAATATATATATCAATGTTTTCATCAACATTTACACCTATCACAAAATCATCAAACAAAATGAAATCATTTCATACGAGGTCACTATATATATATATATATATATATATATATATATAGATAGATAGATAGATCAAAAGTTTATTGTATTACTGGTTATATATAAAGAAAGTTATAATTATATATAAACATATAATTATATAACATATATAAACAAAATATATAAAAGTGATAACAGTAAGACAAAACGACACGATACAAAAAACAAGAAATAAATGTAGAAGTAAAATAAAAATAAAACATTCGATTATAAGAGCCGTATATATATATGTATTATAATTCTAATATATATTACATAATATTTTCATACATATAAACGAATTCACACAATCCACATCATAATAATCAACATTATCTACTAAATAATATAATCTACTATTATTTATATTTAATTAATCTTCGTTTAATTTTGTGCCTATTATTTTCTCATTTGTTCTCATTTTAGCATGATTAAAATAACTAGGTAAAATCTAAGAAAGCAGTTAAAGTATAAAATAATATTAGAAATGAAGATAAGAAATGACATAATACGCGGATGCAATCATATAGGTCACGCACCTACTATCATATACTACAATCATACACTAACACATTCAAAGCATATTCATCCCGATACTGGAGTATCTAATTATTTTAAATGTCAGGATAATTAGTTAAACAATCAGTAATAGAAGACAATCAATTTATTAATAAATACATTTTTTTAATTTCATAAACAATCGGTTCTATTTAGAACCACACAAATTTAATAAGTTTATAATTCCATATAAATCAATAATATATTTAGGTTTTATATTATTATGATATAAAATATTTAATCTAAATATGCATATACAAGCATTACATTATATTGAAACTATTAGTACTATTAATATATGCTTGATTGTGTCTATTTGTTAATAATGTTAAGTAATTTATAACTAATGAAATCAAGCTGGATATTTCTATTTAACATTTTAGTATTTTAAATAATGTTATCATAATTTAATATATCTGCTTTATGTATGTATATTACTTATTCATTTTAATTAAAATGTAATGATTATTAGAAGTTACAATAAGAAGGCCTAGAGTAAAAGAAAAATATATTAAAAAAATCTCCCCTTAGAATTAAATCATATTACAAAATGATGTATCAAAAAGATTATTTAACTTTATAAAAATCCAAATAAGAGTTCATTTTAAAGAAAATGGAACTAGGTTAATAAAATTATAAGAATATAAATAATTAATACTCAGATATTATCAAAAGTTTTTCGTTGTGATAATCCAAATAAAATGCAATTTAGACAGGTAAATGTTGTAATATCTAAATATTTATATTTAAATGGCAAACATATTTTTTTGCAGTTTAAAAATGAATTATGAAATTACTGAAATAATGAATTATATTAATTCCCAAGTAATAGTTGATGAAATACTATCATCGATTATAAACTGAAATTGTGAAGATGATGGGGAAGTATTTTTATTGAGTCTGGAAAATATTACCTCTTCTCAAATTTAGGCCAGAACTAGAATAATAAATATTCAAATTAATAAAAGTATGTATTAATAATAGATATATTATTAATTAAACTATTTCTATATGCATTATCTATGATATCAATGTAAATATCCTAAACTTTATGTTATGTTGGTGAAATGGATTTATAGGGTATGTATACATATATATATATATATATATATATATAATATGTATTGGATGTGTCTTTAGCATACTAGTTATGTGTAGGCATAGATAAGAGCATCAAGACTTATGCACTTTATTGGGGCGAATTAAGGGACTGGTTATATACAGTGGCGGTTCGCTATATATAACCAGCCGCCTGCAAGTGGGGTGGTAATGCGAGACGGCTACGCAGGAATGTGCGTGCCTGTTTACTAGATACTAGGTATGCGTGTGTTGGTATAATACTATAACAAGATTGATACATATATGAATGAATGAATGAATTCAGTTTATAGACAATGTCTAAGGAGAATTAGTGAAAGCGATGAGTTTTTGTAATTCGATATATCCTAACAGTAGTGTAATGTCATATTTCATCATCTTCATTCGGATAAAATACAATAAAATTACATAAAAATAGATATTAAAATAAACAATAAACACAAATATAAAAGAAAGAATAAAACAAAACTAAAAAAAATATTTGATTCCCATGTTAGCATCCAAAACAAAGTATAAAATATAATTAATACATTTTTCATAATTGTAATATAATATTTATAAAGAATCTAAATATTTGTATCACATATTTTATGTCAATTTTAATAATATTGATATATATATATATATATTTGTAGGTTACTATAGGTTATTAATACTGTTTATAATTGTTTTAATTCTTAACGTAAAATTTGAAAAATAAATATAAAATAGTTTTGATAAATAGTAATTTTAAAATTTTTAACATTTAATACTGTTTTTTTTTATGTTTTTATAACTTCTAATTTGTAATACTGTTTTTTTTTTTATTTTTTGTATTTAGTTATATGATGTAAAATATATAAAAATGTAAAATATGTAAAAATGTAAAATGTATATGGAGAAATACCTATTTAATACTGATTTTTTAATAAAGTTTTATAATATAAAATATTTATTTAATTTATAATATAATATTAGAGGAAATAATATATTTTTAATATTATTAAACATCACACATAAGTGTTATATTTTATATTGGTTAACGAAAAACAATTTCATAATTTTTTTAATTGATTTATATTTGTTATTTTATTTTTTTTAAGAATATTACCAAATATTATATCATTATAATACTTTATACCTTTGAAGAATATTGTATTTTGGTATTTTGTAGTTTTCATTAATGGTAAAATGAATCTATCATTACGTTTATTTAATGTAAAATATTCATTAAAATCAATTTTGTAATTTTTATTTAGCAATTTATAAATTAATATAATATTTCTAAACATCACCAGATCATTTAATTTTAGAATATAATTACTAATAAATAATTCAGATGTATTTGATAATCTGATTAAAGTTAATAGATTTAAATTTAAGATTTTCTTATTAATAATTCTGATAATTTTTTTTTGCAATAACATAATAATATTTATATTTGATATATAAGTATTTCCCCATATTTCTATGCCATAAGAAATATTAGATAAAAAAAAAGAGTTATATAATAAAATCATATTTCCAGTACTTAAAAACGAAACTTTTTTCATAAAATATATTATTGATGATAATTTGTTAGCTAGATATTCTATATGTTTTTTAAAAGTTAAATGTTGATCTAAAATTAATCCTAGAAATGTGTAACTACCTACAATTTCAATTTTAGAATTTCCAATATATTTCCTATATCTTTTAATATTCTAGCATTCATAAAAGGTAACATTTTTGTTTTTTCAATATTCAGTTTTAGTTTATTGATATTGAACCAATATACTAATTTATCGATATACAATTGTAGGTATTTAATTAATAATTCATTGTTGTCTGCATATATTATAAGTGATGTATCATCTGCATATAAGTTTAGATTAATATTGACTGCATCTTTCAAAATAGTTGGCATATCATTAATACATAATATAAAAAAATAGGCCCAAGAACTGATTATTGGGGTACTCCATATTCTATACAATCCTTCGATGATAATGAATCATTTATTCTTGTAACAATATATCTTTTATATAAATAACTTTTTAAAAATGTTTTCATTTTACCTCTGAATCCATACGATTCTAATTTATCAATTAATATATTATGATCTACGACATCAAAACTTTTTTAAGATCTAAAAATATTGTTGCTACTTTTTTATTATTATTAGTATTTAAAAAAATAAAATGTTGTATATTTATTAATGATAAAGTTGTATTGGAGTTTGGTATGAAGCCATATTGATTATTATTAATTATATTATGTGTATGTATAAGATTTGATAGTGATATATTATATATGATTTTTTCGAATATTTTACTTATTAGTGGTAATAAAGAAATAGGTCTATAATTAGTTATTAATTGGATATTATTATTTTTATATATTGGTTTAATTATTGCATCTTTCATATTATCCGGATATATTGATTTATCAATGCATAAATTAAATAAATGATTAAGTGGATTCAATATTTCATATATAATTTCTTTTATTAAATACATATTATAATTATTTATATCTTTTGAATTTTTTGACTTCATACTATCTGCTACATTAATAATTTCATTATTTGTTATTGGTAAAAAATAAAAACTTTTAGAATAATTTGTTAAAAATTGTTTAAAACTATTTTTTTCTGATGACATTTCAATAGCATTATTTATGGTTTTTCCTATTGTTGCAAAATACTTATTAAAACAATTGCATTGATCTATTTCATCATATATTTCAATATCCTTATAAATAAATATAGATGGATACTCATTTTCTTTTCTTTTTGTTAATTTATTAATTATTTTCCAATTTTCTTCTTGTTTATTATGTGAAAAAAGTTGCTTATAGTAATTATTTTTATCGTGTTTTATATTTTTCTTGATTTTTATATACGTTCCACTAGATGTTTATTTTTGGGTAAAATTATACGTTCCACTAGGTATTTATTTATGGGTAAACATATACGTTCCAATATTGATTTTTCATATGTAAAAGGAAACCGTTTATTTGCTCACAAACTACCTATAATTTTACCACCTACTGGAACATATTAATTGACCTATAATGTTACTTTTCGGCAATTAGTTTCAGGTTGCTTGGGGGAGAGAACTTTGCATTTGGGTGATATTGATTTGTTGATTTTAGTACTGTATGTTCTGTGATGTAATTGGAAAACAATAGTAGTACAGTATTTTCAAGTCAAATTAGTTGTAGTCTGTATATAAGTAAGTCTAAGTTAATGGTGTCGAATACCGAAGATAAGTCTAAAAGCAGTAGTTATGTTGGGAAGTCATTGTCAAGGGATTTCAGTAGGTCGTCGAGTAGTGAGAGTATAGTCATTTCTGTACTGTGTAATTTTCTGAATGCGCTTTGTTGAGGATCAAGTATATTATTGGCAGTGAGTAGAGTATTAATTGTTTGTATGTTACCTTCTCAAGTAGTTTATTTAAAGTTGTAAGTTGAGATATGGGTCTGTAGTTAGAGAGTGTATTGTAGTCGAGTTTGGTTTTTTTTTATTAAACTGCTGATAATGTAGTGTTTATGTCTGAAGGCATAATACTAGTTATAAGGGATTCATCAATGAAACGTTTGTATATTTATGTTATGGTCGATGCAAGCTTTTTCAGAGTTTGTAGGGGTAGGGGTTCTGATGGTGAAGAACATTTGGAGATAATAATAAGATTATAGATCTCAGTAGTGATGGGAAAGGTAAACACAGTGAATATTGGTGTCAGAATTGTACAGTCATAATATAGTTGTATGTCAGGTAATTGTTTGTTCAGGGTGTTTAGATTAATTTAATTTTATATGAAAAATAGTCAGTGAAAGTAGAACATAGTTGAATATCTGGTAGATCAGGTAAAATGATCTTCTTAGTTCTGCCAATAAGTTTATTAGTTAATTTATAGAGCTGATTGTAGTCATGTTAATAGCAGTTGATTTCAATAGAAAACCATGGTGTAGTTGTGCGTGTTGGTAGAAGTTTATTAGTTAGTAGTGCGTACTTATTAAGGAGTAAGGTAAGTCAATTATGGAAGTTAGTGTAGAATATGGGGAAGCATTAATGTCTACTGTAAATTGTGTAAAGTTAATGAAAAGAAGTTATTTTCTAATAACTTTAGGGGTATTTATGTTGATGATAAAATAAATGGCATAATGATCAGTAATTAGTGTTGAGTTAGTAGGAGGGGCAGTAATTAATAAAATAAAATACAAATAGCCGGTCACTGTGTACGAACATACTCAGAATTCGATTCAGAATTTTAAAATATTAATTTATTGTAGTTTAATCTGGTATTATCAAATTCATCTCCATTTTACTTTATATATTTGAGTATTACTTTTTAATGCATAATCAGAAGTTGATTTTTCCAAATGTGTGTATATACATATTAGTTATATGTTGTTTAAATTTGAAGCTATTCGTACGTGTATTTAGTGAAATATCATCGATTTTGTAGTCACGTGACAATCGGGGACGATTTTTGGAATGGGGACGATTTATTATATGACACCGGCACACGGTGCTAGCACTCATTTCCAGCATTATGCTAGCAAACATTATTTAGGATGTACATATCGCGAGCAACGAGTGCTAGCACTCGTTGCATGCATTTGCCGCGATAAAAGTAAAGGGGTGTATTATTAAAGGGGTGTATTATTAAATTGTGGTCAGATAATGAGTAATTGTTTACATAACATGATTAATAAATTATTAATACATCTGTTATCATTATATTTTTAATTTATTTATGTATAAACAGTATAATACTGAGTATTTAATATCACCTTTGAGAGAGTATGCTAATTTAAAAAAAAAGTCTCCATCCATTTTTAATTTCAAATAAAACGTTTGAAAATGTTTTACAATGTTTACAAAAGCTTCTATAAACGTTTCTATTGGTTGAAAATAACTACCATAATGCAATGCGTTGTTTACCATTCCGGTAACATGTACTGCAAAATTCAACCTGTTCATTCGATACCAGTAGTTTGCATTACGATGCTAGCACTTTAGGTGTACACACCACGAGCAAATGTATGAGCGCGCAGGTGCTCGCAAATAGAACATTTCAATTATTTACCGAGCTACTTTGTGTAAGCACAAAGTTAACTCAACTGCGCTCCTCCTTGTATACATCCTATAAGAGTACGTATTTCGACACATACCTTCAATATATGTTCATTAATACATACGATAATATACCATCTATGTAAATCACTAGTGTTTTATTTGTTAGTTCTACAATGATATCATTGAATTTATTCGTAATCATTGCAATAGGGGAAGGGAGGGTAATTTGGCCGATGCGGGTAATTTGGCCGACTCTAATATCTCAGAAACTATTAATGATACCAAAAAAAATTCTATAAAAAATTTATAGTATTTCATAATATCTTTAAGAATAGTTAAAATTTATTTTAATAAATAATCAATAATTATTAGTATTTATTGATTTTATAAAAATCTGGAATTTAAACAAAATAGGTGTTTGTTAATCTGTTTGTCATTTCATAAATACATGTTGGATTGTGATATTTTTTAAACCCAAATAAAATATAATATGTTCTTGATTCAATATGTAAATATCTACATATTATATCAATATGATACAAAGCTATTGTTGAAATAACAACGTACGTCAAATCGGGTAATTTGGCCGATCATTAACCAATTAGATATCAGATAGTAAAATTATAGAATGTATATACAAATTGAGGGTGTATCATTGAATTGTATATAATTGTAATATATAATTTATAATATAGATGGACATACCTCATATTTTAATATATAATTTATATATTTTTATAAGGATTTATATATATATATATATATATATATTAGGTTGGATTGAAATATAACAATTTGAATTTTGAAATATGTCAATCAAAGTCTAGTATATAATATTGTATTCAAATATCATAAATAAAGAGTAGTGTATGTATTTAAGGTTACTATAAATTAAGTTAATTTTTATTAAAATTAAATGATTTTAGATTATAATTTATAATATTGTATTCAAATGGCCATTTTAAGTCTAAATTATTATAAAATAATATGATTGGGAATTGTAAAAATCTTTGCAACATAAAGTAAACAATATTACTTAAATATTTAATTTCAATCCAAGGATTTCAATATTACGTTGTTTGTTTTGATAATAATACGGTTTGTATAGCTTATATTTTATATATTTGAAGTCTAAATATTATATATTACACATTTGACATATTACACGTAATTAAATATATTAGTAAATTAACAAATGTTATTAAAATTCAATAAATAACGATTATTTATTAAAATTTAATTTTAATTATCATCATTTTAAATTATGATTATTTTATCTATTATAATTATTATCTAATCATTGATTAGTAATAATTACTGTAATTCATTATATCATAAGTATTATGACATAATTAATTATTTATTCACCAATATAATATTCACATGTAGTCACCTATTATTATAACTTGAATTTAAAATTGTTTATATTAAATTACATAGTTAAATAAATTAAAATATACAATATTATATACTTACACCATAAAATAATTTTCCATATTAAATAATATTAAAATAATTAAAATATGATATTTATTAAACAATATGATATATTATAATTATATTTATTTAACTATCTGTTAATTATAATTACATTATGCTTATTTAATATACAATATATAATAGAGTATATTATATGGTATATACATGTAGAGCTGCCTCCACACCAACTATATAGCAATATTATCTAGCAGATATTTCGCCACGGATATCCACAACAATTATTTTATTTAATAATATCATCTATTTAATTAATTTATAGTTAATATAACTATATAATATTATAATACAAATATAATGATATACTACAAAATACAATATATCATAATATATAATATAATATTTTAGATATATACACTTAATAATATTATTTTTTATGATATATCATAGAGTATATTATATAGTATATACATGTAGAGCTGCCTCCACACCAACTATATAGCAATATTATCTAGCAGATATTTCGCCACGGATATCCACAACAATTATTTTATTTAATAATATCATCTATTTAATTAATTTAATTTATAGTGAATATAACTATATAATATTATAATAACAATATAATGATATATTATAAATACAATATATCATAATAATATATAATATAATATTGTAGATATATACACTTAATAATATTATTTTCTATCACTAGCATATTTACAATAAAAGTACGTAATATTGTCAAATCCATTATCTGTTCTAAATAAAAAAAATTAGCCTATACACATTCTCGCTAATATCCGAAGAATATCGTGAAATATCTTCCAGATAATCTGACTACTTGTTGGTGTGAACTAGTTAAATAATAATAGTATATCTATACAATTATTATATTTGTATACACGTTATTACTCTTCCATTTATTAAATTATATCTTTTAATGATATGTATATACACAATATAAATTATTTAACTCGCTAGACCAACTTTTATTTGGTCGAGGTACAGCCAAGTCAAATTAATTAACGGACCATCCACCAATGCACTCATATTTTTCTCGGTTGAATAAAGTTGAATAATGGAACACTCACAAAATATATAACAATATTTCAACACACCCATTATATAGGTGTAACTATATTTTTAGATATGTACATATCAGATAATTTAGTAGTATTTTTTGTCGAGCGATTTAAATAAATTTAACTAAAAATGTATAAAAGTTTACAGGAGCTCTAAGATGCAAGAAAAAGCGTACCCTAACACTTTTCAAATAATTAAGTATAGATTTAAATAATTTCATTTGAATATTTTCAATTTTGTGAGACAGTACTGTATCTTTAAAAGTAAATTTATTATAAACAATTCTATATTCAATTTCTTATATTTAAATACATTGCGTTCTACTTACAATAGGAACCTACATTATTATAATATATAATATTAATTTAGAATATATAAATATTTATATTTAAATGATTAATGGTATTGTTTTAGATATGTATATTAATTTAAAAGTTGTAAAGAAAATTATATTTAAATTATATACATGTTAGATGTGTATATTAAAATAAATTATATAAAATTTAAATATTATTATTTTAATATTGCACTATATAATTATTTAGGTATTGAATTCCTTAAAATTCGATAGAAGTCGATAGAAGTCGTGTTGGACAATTATTTGCGAATAATAAGTTTTACTACAAAGAAATAGAAGTAAAGGTTATTATTTATATTTATTATTATATTATAGGAGATCTATATTGAAAATTATCATAATAATTTCAATCATTAATATAATACTTGTTAACAAAATTATTATAATAACAAAAATAAATAACAGATAATCAAAATATACGTTATTATATACAATACTATATAGTTATAAATAAAATATTATATAATGGAAAGTAAAATATGATCAAAAAATAAATACACGGACATAAATATTTAATGAAGTTATATTTTTTAATTAATTATTGTAAACAAAATCTTTTTTTGTATTAAATGTTGGCATCGATGTTGGTGATTTGATCATATTCAATATTATCCCATCTCTAGATTGTTCACCTGTTGTCATTTGAGAAACCTGGCTGACATCTTGAATAAATCTCTCGACGGCTTGATTATGACATGGATATTCAAAAGTAATTTCTTCAAAATTCATATTCAGGTAATTATTGAGTGTACTATCTTCAATATTATAAGTTAACCTAGATTCATATATATTTATATTAAAATTTATTTCATAATAGTAATCCGCATTAAAATTTATATTTGGTAATTCAAAAGTTCTAATATTTGTATTATTATTTTTTCTGATATCTATTATAATTTTAATTGCTTTTCTTCTAATATCTATTTCCTTGTCTTTTAACATGCTTAGTAAAAAACTCTCTGAATGAGCATAGAAACAGTTATTTGATATGCTCTCATCAATGATATCTCTATATTGTATATCGATGTATCTTGAATTTTATATAATATAAAATAAATTTGTTGTGGCATCAGATATAGTAGGGTTTTTTTATTGTAAAATATGACGGCGCATATACTCTTACAATGTAGTTTGCTATTATATTTAAATTTTTAGTTGGATTAGTTGTCGATATGTATAGCCTTAATATATTATTTGCCAGAGTTAACCATCTGGCATGGTGCATTTTTCCTGGTTCCCCATTTTTTAAAGTATCATATACCATTCCTGCATCTATGCATTTACATATTTTATATAAATAATCTGCATCGCAGTTATTTTTTGTTTTAAAATTAATTTTGAATGTGATTTTTTCAAAATTAATTATATCTAATTTTTGCAGAGACTTTAATTGTTTCCCTATTTCTCCTGAAAATGGGGTAGGTCCAATATGTTTGCCATCTATATAAATAAATAGTTTTCTAAGGGGTAATTCATTCATATGTAGTTGACAAATCTGTAAAAAAATATGTTTATAATATAATCAAATATCTATAAATAGTGGCCGCTAGTATAATAATATGTAATAGGTGTCTCGTAATGTATTCGATTTATATTTTTTTAATTATTTAATATTAAATAATTATATTTATGATGCATACGCACCTTAATTTGATTCAATGATTTAATTACATACACACACACCTTACATACATAAATAAGTATATATAAATATTCATGTTTTTGTTAAAATTTGAAAACAAATTATTACGTAATAAATTAGATTAATTAATTATTTTCTTGGCCGCTACCTCATTCCATCCCCTATATATAAAGTTTTTGTGTTGAAGTGTTGAATATAATTTTTATAATATATATATATCTGGATTTTTAGTTTTTTATAACAAATTATTGTTAAATAAATATTAGACTAATGTAATTTGTGTTTATGATAAGATATATTATTTTAAATAATTAATTTATATTGAATTATTTGATCTATAACAATAAAATATGAAACATTTCATAAATAACTAACATAGGTTATATTAATTGCCTAATAGTATTATTATTTTTTAAATTAATTGTTATTAATTATAATTATATTTTTTGATATTATATATGGTATACTTTATATAGTCATGTCACCAGACCAAAGGGGCCATCCAAACGAAACCTACAAGACAATATAAAAGGTAAAAGAGAGCGAGGCCGGCCAAATAAGATGTGGATAGACAATATCAAAGACTGGACAGGAGGCATGGAGATTATTTGTTAAAAAATAACGCGCCCACATTCCCCCAGTTAAAAAGCTAATGGAACAAGATAATGAGGTAATACTTTATATAAAATATAGTGTAGTTTAGTATAATATAGTATATTAACGATATTGATACTAATATTAAATGTCTTCAAATTAATATATATATTTATATGTATATAAATAAAATGTTGACCATTATAGTAATATAGTGATTTGAAAATAATATAATTATATATGATTAAAACAGTTTTATGAGATTATGTTTATAAATAAATATATATTATTTTTTACTAACGGCCCAGTGTACTTTGTGAGTAGAATATTCTTCAAGTTTTCGTATTACCCCATTATATTTTCCTGTGTTTACACATGCACCATCTGTTCCGACAATTAATAATTCTTTTAGTTTTCCATCAAGTTTCTTTATTATTGATGAATATATTTCAATAGATGTCGATTTATGTGGAGAAATGTGTCCTATATATTTATTTCCCGGCTCACTCAATAACTTTATGTGTTCTTATTTTTTGTTTGTTCCATTTCTTAATCTAGTTATATCATTTCGTCCATCAAAATATAAAATAAATGTAGGATAAAATATGGATAAATATGGATAAAATAATAATCTATATATATATAGCTTATAAATGAATATAATAATGTATTATGATAAATTCAGATGTAAACTAAGATACAGATATAAGGACAATAAACTAAGGCATCTATACGATATGATATGATACGATATGATCAGGGGTAAACTACGATGCTCTCAGGGGTAAACTACGATGCTGTCAGGGGTAAACTACGATGCTGTCAGGGGTAAACTACGATGCTCTCAGGGGTAAACTACGATGCTCTCAGGGGTAAACTACGATGTTCTCAGGGGTAAACTACGATGCTCTCAGGGGTAAACTACGATGTTCTCTGGGGTAAACTACGATGCTCTCAGGGGTAAACTACGATGCTCTCAGGGGTAAACTACGATGTTCTCAGGGGTAAACTACGATGCTCTCAGGGGTAAACTACGATGCTCTCAGGGGTAAACTACGATTATATCAAGGGTAAACTACGATGCTCACAGGGGTAACTACGATGCTCTCAGGGGTAAACTGCGATGCTCTCAGGGGTAAACTATGATGCTCTCATGGTTAAATTAAAACATATTATAAGTTACCCTTAGGGGTAAACTACTGCTCCTAGCTAGTTTACCCCTGTGAGACTTCTAGTTTACCCCTAATTTCTAACAGTGTATATCTGCATTGATTTTTCTTGCTTTTATTCTTTCTCTTCTTAATTTACATCTATCAATTATATACTTGTTGTCGTGTCCATTGTTGTCGACATTATTGCCATAGATGCAAACGCAGCACCCTTCCTATCAGGTATATTGTATAGGTCACATAATTCCTCAGGCGGCTTTAGATTTAGTCTATTTTGTTGACATGATGATGATGGTTGTTGCTCTTCTGTAAAATAATTAAATATGTGGTTTTATAATTTTTAATTCAGTTAATTTATTGCATAATCAATATAAATTTTAATTTTCTAATATAAATGTATACATAATAGATTAATTTATATTCTTTATTTTTAAATTAATATACTATTTAACAATATGTATATGACATACCAGTGTGAGTATTAGTTTGCTAGATTCAGGATTATGTTCTTCTGAAATTTGTTCACTTACTTCATAATCATTATTATCTTCAATATAATTAATGTAGGATTAATATAATTTCAATAAATATCATTTAACTTTATATTTACCATTTACAGATTCAATTTGTCCATCTTCATCAGAATCAATAAGAATTGTGTTTTCTATTAATAAATTATTAATTAATATTATACACATTGTCATTATTTATAATATTAATTAATATATAATTATCAATATCAGATATAGCAATGTAGGGTAATTATAGAAATTTATATATTTTCATATTATTTAAAATAATAGTACTTTTTGTATATGTAAATAGAAATAAATATAATAATATATTTTGGAACATCATTTAATTGATTAAATAATCATGTAATATATACCAATATTATATTTAATCACAAATACAAATTAAAAATATAGGATGTTATTTTTAATATTAATATATTATAATATTAATTCAAATAATAACCTTCATTTTCTGGAGCAGTATTACAGTTATCTATTTTTTTAATATATTTCCCTCCTAAATTAAAAATATCTTATAAATTATAATAATTAATTATAAAATTGCTTCTTAATAGGGGACATCCACCATAATTTCCATTTAGAAATAAAATATTTTTTTTTATATAATCATTAATATATCATTGGGTGTAAGAATTGTATCTACAATTTCTATATAAATAAGTATAAATGATATTTTATAATACCTACTATTAAAAATAAACATTCAGTATAGTATAATCAAGATATTACACTAAGTTTTATAATAGTGAAGGAAGTCCCCCTGAAATATATGAGACATATTTTTATTATAAATTACACTATATTATGTATGTTATTACCTCCTTTACTACAAGTTAAATTCCCATTCATTAATCTTCTTTTATCTCTTTGATCTAAAATAAAATCATGATACTTTAGAAATCACACAATCTTGTTTATATAAATCAAATAGCGTATCATATTCAATATATAGTCTTTTCAATCTTAATTTATTTGTATTATATAATTTATATTTATTATATATAACTATAATGTTAGTTATAGTTTGATTTAAATGGTAATGTGGGACACTAGCACAATCCCAAATATTAATTATTTTTAAAGCAGTTTTTTTTAATAAAAATAAAATCATTTGATTTGCAATTCGATCTTCCTTTTTTTTCGAAATATATATCATTAATAACATCACATTTAGTAGGTAACATAAATAAATTCATTTGTTTATATTTAAAACTCATAATCATATAATAAGCGTTTTATAGAGTTTAATATATTTAAAAAAATTTTAAATAAATTTGGAATTTTGATTGGATCAAATTTAATTTTACTATCACTATTGTATAATCTTTGGTAAATATCATATGATATCTAATTTCAACCCCTATATTTAACCTTATAGAAAAACACCGATTTTAATTTAACAAAATCGTTAATTAAGACATACAAATATATATAATTTTTAAATCTAGATGAAATATCACATTTAAATGTGATTCTGAAAAAAATAAAGTTATAATATATAATATATGTTAAAATATGATCATTATTGTGATTTATGTATTCAAAATGGCGATTTCCCAATCTTATAACATGGCAACATTCAAATGGTTATGGCCAAGTTGATAGTTATTTTCAGAATACAAAATGTATAAGTAATAATAAAAATGTATTACTTATTAATATTAACACCTTAAATGCTATTTTAAATTTAAAATAATATGATAATAATTGAATTCAAAATTTCACTCCACCCTAATATATATATATATATATAGATACCTACATATATTAAAATCCATGTTATAATATTTGTTATATATATATAATATCATTAATATTAATAATTAATAATGTCTAACATATTAATTACATTTAATTATATAAGTTATTTATCAATTATCAAATATTATATAAATGTATTGATATTAGAAGTTTATGGAGTCACTTATACAATATATATATATATAATATATAACATTCCTAATTATATAATGATGATTCTATATCCTATACTATATAATTATAATATTTTTAATTAGGCCTATATAAGCGAATGAAAACGTATACATTGAAACCTCTCTATAAAAAACCTCTTTATAAGAACATATGTATCATATTGGTTGGAATTCAACTTTTCCATATTACAAAAACCTCTATAAGAAAATATTATATAGGAAACACCTCTTTATGCGACAATTATTTTTAGTTTGTTTTGGAAATGTTACCTTTCTATATTACAAAATGTGATGTAATAGTTTATATTGTAATGTAGACGTAAAAATAATTAATTGCAATTAGTGAATGTATTTTATTATTCTCAATGCAGTGAGCTCATAAATAGCAACAGGCATGAAGAACTAATTAATAAAAAGTAATATACTGATTGTAGTCAGTACAACAATTATCCAAACAAGTGTTAACAACTATTTTAAATAAACCATGTGATAGAAATATATTTCTAATCTATTATTTTGATTACTACTTTTAAATAAATAAATTTACTAAATATATTACCTATAGGTCATATAATGTATTTTCAATTATAATTAATTCTTAAAATCATTGGAAAAGTAAAATCATCTTTATAAGAAAACCTCAAATAATAAAATTATTTAAAAAAACAAGTTACTTAGAGAGGTTTCACTGAATATATAAATAAATGATTATTATATAAATACAATACAAATATCTACATTTAATTTCTAATCTATATAAACCTATTATTGCATATCAAAAAAAAATATGTTAATTTCGTTTTAATAAAAGTACTATTGTAACATATATTAAATATTCTAATATCAATCTGATATATATTGAAGATTGTTTTCTAATTAAAATATTGTTATTTTGTTGCTAATTATTGCTTATATATTAAATATTTAATACACACAATATAATATCAATAATTGTGTATTTATAAATATAACTATTCAAATATGAGTGAGTAATTTTTGTATATTTTTAATCCTTAACAATTATAATATATATATATATTTATTTATAAAAAGTATTATACTCAATATCATTTATTCACATAAATCGCATTTCTCGAACTTATCTCAACGTATCGACATAAATGCATACATCGTGACACAATTGTCTATATTGAATAGATTGAGTAGATGAATCGACTGATTCATCGATATTCTCCGCACAAATTATACAATTAAAATTTATTTCACTGGTAATATTCTTTTTCTTGTTATTCACCGTCATTTTAACCACCTTCTTCGTCTTATCAGCATTTGCGTTTTCTAAGTATGTTATATACTGTGAATCAGTAATAATTGCTGCGAATCCACGTTGTTTACCTTATAAAGAATTAAAATATCATTTAAAATATCACTTATAATTAGAGGTCTTAAACGAATCGAATATCGAATATCGAATATCGAATAGTTAGATATTCGAAAATTTTGAATAGTAAAATTCCTAAATCACAAGTATTCATAAGATCTCGAATAGTAATCACACGTATTCAAAAGATCTCGAATAGTAATCACAACTATTCGAAAATTTCGAATACCTAATATTTTAAATAATCTATGTACTAAATTAGTACTACTAATACATTTAAAAGAAATAAAATTATTAAGTTAAATTAAATTCATATTTATTTTAAAAAATACAAATTATTATCTTACAATTAGTGGTCAACAAAGACTAAAATCACAACACTTATTTTTAATTTAATTTAATTTTTCATTAAATAATTTATTATGGATGAAGTACTTGAAATTGAAGAAGTCAAGGTAATATATACGTACATACAATTTAGTATGTATTAGTAATATTATATTACTAATATATGATTTAATTTTGATTTAATATTTTATAACAAATGATAATTATTAAATAAATTAATTGAATTATCGTTAGTAATTATTAATAAATAAATAAATTGTGATCGTAATTGTCGCATCGATGTAAATACAAGTGGATAAGCAATTGAGTGTAGTGTGTGGCACTTTGCGATAGAGGCGCTGCAGTCGAAACCTACTACTTTTTTTTATTTAAAATTGATAATATTTATTTATCTTCATATTGAATAATATTATCATATTTATTATACTATTCATATTACAATTAATAGTTATATATTCATATACAAATTCCTTATAATTGTTCTGTAAACAAATGCAACGAACAATATTGTAAAAGTTCTAAAACGTCTTTTTTCATGTTTTAATGATTTTAATATTTCAAAAAATACAATTTTTAATGTATTATAGTCTAAAACAACGGTCTGTTTTTAAAAAAGCGACGCGAATGCGCTTGTGATAGGTTCATAGGAAATCTATATTTCAAATTATATATTTCTTACTCTCACGTATACTATATGATATATAATATTGAAATATTATACACCAAACAAAATGATATGCTTTATTTTAAGTAGATCGTCACTTTAGACCAGGTGCTTTTAAAGTTGAATTTTTATATATCTTTACATATTATTTAATGATTTAATATATGTATCATAACTTATGATTCATAACTTATGAATCATAAGTATACTAATTTAATACTAATATTATAATAGTAATATATAATATAAGTATTATAATTCTAGTAATTAAAATTTATATTTATTATTAAAATTAAAATTAAATATATCGTTTTGTTTCATGATTTAAAATATAATAATATTATTAAATACTTATATATTATTATACTTAATTATATTAATGATAAATATAATCATTTATAAATTTATAAATATTAATATATTATTATAATAATATATATTTTTATTAATATATAATTATGTTTTGATAATCATTAAATGAAATTCCTTCGCTATTTAATTAGTATATTATTTAAATATCTAAATTCATTTAATATTTGACTGCCCACAATAGCCTATATATTTATAATATTTTATTATATTATAGAAATAAATTATGTTGGGCTCGTATATTGTTTGATATTAGTTATGCGGCATAACTTATGAGGCATAACTTATGAGGCATAACTTATGCCACAAAATATGTATGATACATTTTTACAAAATATTATAAGCCGCATACCCATCATATATATCTATTATGATGCAGACACAAGTAAATATCATGCCGCCACAAGTAAATACCATGCCGCCACCATCGATGCAAATAAAAGTTTAAAATAAAAATCTGTTTCGGCATCACCGTAACTTGTATCGGTTAACAATTATCTTTCTCGGCAACATTATGATCACTCTCGGCATCATAAAAATCTGTTTCGGCATCACCGTAACTTGTATCGGTTAACAATTATCTTTCTCGGCAACATTATGATCACTCTCTGCATCATAAAAATCTGTTTCGGCATCACCGTAACTTGTATCGGTTAACAATTATCTTTCTCGGCAACATTATGATCACTCTCGGCATCATAAAAATCTGTTTCGGCATCACCGTAACTTGTATCGGTTAACAATTATCTTTCTCGGCAACATTATGATCACTCTCGGCATCATAAAAATCTGTTTCGGCATCACCGTAACTTGTATCGGATAACAATTATCTTTCTCGGCATCATTATGATCACTATCGGCATCATAAAAATCTGTTTCGGCATCACCGTAACTAGTATCGGATAACAATTATCGGAACATAATTATACATGTGATAGGTATACACATATAATTTATTAATAATTTATTATATATTATCAACGATAATTTATTGTAAGTAAATATTATTATAATATATTTACTATGACTTTTTTTTATATATATTATATTATATAAAATATATCGGATCAAGCGACAATCAATTACGATCAAAATTTACTCAGTACATATTATATTATAATAATTATTAATAATATGTTTATAATAACAAATTTTTATAAAAATATAAATTTGTTAATCTAAATATAAATTTGTTAATCTAAATATAAGGGTACCAGTAACTTGGGACGAAGTAATTTGGGATTATTTTTTTAGTAACTTGGGACGAGTTAGTTGTAACTTGGGATGACCCGAAAAAGTCGTCCCAAATTACTTCACTATTTTTTCGGGTCGTCCCAAATTACTTCGTCACAAGTTACCTAGTCCCAAGTTACTGGTATCCAATTATAATACTTATTATAATTATGTTAATACTATTATATATAATCATAATTATTATAATAAAAATATTTTTAAATAGATGAGCGAAACAATTTTAAAATCTAAAATCGTTTACGAAAGTATTGTCGGAAAGAGAAGTGGTGTCTGGGAGCATTTTGTAATTAAAGAACTTAACAGTTAGATACATTTATATTATCATAATATTTTTTATAACATTTATATAAAAGTATATTATATCTAGGACCAGTGTTGTATATTAAGTCGGTATAGCATTTTAGGTCAGTATCAAATGATCACCTATTCAATATATACTATATTATAAAGTAAATATTGATATTAAAAGCCTTAACATAGGGAGTTTAAGGTTTTTTACATTAATATACTTGTTTATCATAATACACTCGATTCTACGTCTAATATAATGTAATCTAATTACATATTTAAAATATGTGTATCTAATTACTATTATAAAATGCTATATCGACTTAATATACAACAACGGTATAAAATATATTGTATAGTATACAATTTATACTGATCTTGAATATAATATATTATAATATAACTAAAATAAATCTATTGTATTTATATATATTGACTTCAAGTGATATTGAACAAATACGGTCACCACTTAATATATTTATCAATCATATTTAAATATAACATCATTCTTATTTATTCTAGAGGCTGATACATCACAATGGTCTAACGGAGTTGACATAAGGGAACGTCGACCCTATTGCCGATATTGTCATTTGACAATATCGGCTAAAGGTGGAAGCACGACTGCAATGTGCAACCATCTTCAAAGGATCCATCCAACAATTACAGGTTTTAAATAAATATAATGTGTTATTTTCTAAAGTATATATATACTATAAATTGTTCACAATATATATCATAAATTATAATAATTATTATTTATAATATAAATATTTCAGGATTATTGAGATAATGCTTTTCAGCATATTTTTAGGCTTCTTAGTTTAATATTTTTAATATGCAAATGATTTTTATCTTTGGAATGTACAACCGTTTTAATTTAGTATTTCTATTATTTATAATGTATAATATAATTATATTTTTTAATATTATAGTTAAGAAAACAAAGGACACGATAATAATAAATAAAATATCTGATATTTTTAAGGTTTTTATTAGTTATTTACAAATATTATAAAATAATAATTATCAATATTTATAACATGTATATTTAAATCAATATTCTATTATATAAACGCAATTAATTTTTTACAGCCATCTCAAACAAAAACAGCAGAACTTGATGAGGCTATAGTTTTGTTTATTGCGCTGGACATGCGAGCATTTTATTCTATTTATGTGCGAGGATTCATAAATTTAATGAGAGTTGCAGTCCCAAATTATAAAATCCCATCTCAATATATGATTCGTAAATTAACAAATAATGTATACAATACAATATTAAAGAATGTGCAAGAAGAGATAAGTGGACTTCATTATAGTTTAACTACGGATGCCTGGACAGCTATTTCTAAAGTATCATTTGTTACATATACAATACATGTTATTAATGATAACTAGAAGAGATTGAGCTTTGTTTTGAAAACCTCACCAATGAAAGTAAGCAAATTATTAATAGTATTACATTATAATAATTTAAATCAAATAACTACTGTTATTTGATATATTTTTTAAATATATTTCATATTTATATTATATTTTAGGAATCACATACATCAATAAATTTAAAATCCCATTTAATTGAAATTATAAAAGAATGGAATTTAGAAGATCAAAAACCAATTGTTTGTTTGAGTTTCTTTAATTAAAAATATTAAATTAATAATAAAATATTATTGTATAATTATAATTATTCACTTATTAATTTCACGTATAATTAGATTATTAATTATTTCATAAACAGGTTACTACTGATGCTGCTAACAATATTGTCAAAGCCTGTTCGTTGGCTAAATCGGAGGATGTTATCAACGGACATATCAAATGCTTCGCGCATTGTTTGAATTTAGTTGCCAAGAGTGCATTTGAAGTTAGAATCTTATTATTTTATTATTTGTTTTATAATTACTTTTATATATTAATTATTTTTAATTTTTAATAATTAATTTTTATTTATTAATAATTATTTTTAATTTATTGTAGAATAATGCTGAAATAGTATCTATGCTTGATAAGGTAAAAGATGTTGTTAATAAAATCAACAGGAGTAATAAAAATGTTGAGATTTTAGATACTGCACAGGGAAACAATTATTTGCGTCTGATTCATGACGTTTCTACAAGGTAATTTTACATTTACAATTTAAATAAATATAGTTAAAATAAAACAATTTAAATATAAATAAATTATAATATATAAGATATATATATATATATATATATATATATATATATATATATATATATGATGATGATGATGAAAATATATATATATATATATATATATATATATATATATATATACATACATGTATCTAAATATACATAATTAATAAATAATATATACCATTAAGATTATATACCATTTTAAATACTGTAGATGGAATTCAACTTATGAGATGGTTGAAAGGTTTATTACATTGAGACCTTTTATAGATGATTGTTTTGAAGTCTATGCTGATATGATGCCAGATGAAGATAACTTTAAAACCCTTAAAGCTCTGCAAACAGTATTGCATCCATTATTTTTAATGACTAAGGTATTATTTATACTAATATAATAACTATGTTAATAATAATGATATTACTAATATTCATTCATTGTTAAATCTTTTAATACTATTCCTTTAATACAAATCTTTTAATACCATTCAAACAGTAGACATATAAGTTAAAATCTAGTATTTTACTATACATTATGTTTCGTTATCTTGTATATATCATATCATATCATATCATATTACATCTATCATAGACATATTACTTTTTGTATATGTAAATAGAAATAAATATAATAATATATTTTGGAACATCATTTAATTGATTAAATAATCATGTAATATATACCAATATTATATTTAATCACAAATACAAATTAAAAATATAGGATGTTATTTTTAATATTAATATATTATAATATTAATTCAAATAATAACCTTCATTTTCTGGAGCAGTATTACAGTTATCTATTTTTTTAATATATTTCCCTCCTAAATTAAAAATATCTTATAAATTATAATAATTAATTATAAAATTGCTTCTTAATAGGGGACATCCACCATAATTTCCATTTAGAAATAAAATATTTTTTTTTATATAATCATTAATATATCATTGGGTGTAAGAATTGTATCTACAATTTCTATATAAATAAGTATAAATGATATTTTATAATACCTACTATTAAAAATAAACATTCAGTATAGTATAATCAAGATATTACACTAAGTTTTATAATAGTGAAGGAAGTCCCCCTGAAATATATGAGACATATTTTTATTATAAATTACACTATATTATGTATGTTATTACCTCCTTTACTACAAGTTAAATTCCCATTCATTAATCTTCTTTTATCTCTTTGATCTAAAATAAAATCATGATACTTTAGAAATCACACAATCTTGTTTATATAAATCAAATAGCGTATCATATTCAATATATAGTCTTTTCAATCTTAATTTATTTGTATTATATAATTTATATTTATTATATATAACTATAATGTTAGTTATAGTTTGATTTAAATGGTAATGTGGGACACTAGCACAATCCCAAATATTAATTATTTTTAAAGCAGTTTTTTTTAATAAAAATAAAATCATTTGATTTGCAATTCGATCTTCCTTTTTTTTCGAAATATATATCATTAATAACATCACATTTAGTAGGTAACATAAATAAATTCATTTGTTTATATTTAAAACTCATAATCATATAATAAGCGTTTTATAGAGTTTAATATATTTAAAAAAATTTTAAATAAATTTGGAATTTTGATTGGATCAAATTTAATTTTACTATCACTATTGTATAATCTTTGGTAAATATCATATGATATCTAATTTCAACCCCTATATTTAACCTTATAGAAAAACACCGATTTTAATTTAACAAAATCGTTAATTAAGACATACAAATATATATAATTTTTAAATCTAGATGAAATATCACATTTAAATGTGATTCTGAAAAAAATAAAGTTATAATATATAATATATGTTAAAATATGATCATTATTGTGATTTATGTATTCAAAATGGCGATTTCCCAATCTTATAACATGGCAACATTCAAATGGTTATGGCCAAGTTGATAGTTATTTTCAGAATACAAAATGTATAAGTAATAATAAAAATGTATTACTTATTAATATTAACACCTTAAATGCTATTTTAAATTTAAAATAATATGATAATAATTGAATTCAAAATTTCACTCCACCCTAATATATATATATATATATATAGATACCTACATATATTAAAATCCATGTTATAATATTTGTTATATATATATAATATCATTAATATTAATAATTAATAATGTCTAACATATTAATTACATTTAATTATATAAGTTATTTATCAATTATCAAATATTATATAAATGTATTGATATTAGAAGTTTATGGAGTCACTTATACAATATATATATATATATATATATATATATATATATATATATATATATATATATATATATATATAATATATAACATTCCTAATTATATAATGATGATTCTATATCCTATACTATATAATTATAATATTTTTAATTAGGCCTATATAAGCGAATGAAAACGTATACATTGAAACCTCTCTATAAAAAACCTCTTTATAAGAACATATGTATCATATTGGTTGGAATTCAACTTTTCCATATTACAAAAACCTCTATAAGAAAATATTATATAGGAAACACCTCTTTATGCGACAATTATTTTTAGTTTGTTTTGGAAATGTTACCTTTCTATATTACAAAATGTGATGTAATAGTTTATATTGTAATGTAGACGTAAAAATAATTAATTGCAATTAGTGAATGTATTTTATTATTCTCAATGCAGTGAGCTCATAAATAGCAACAGGCATGAAGAACTAATTAATAAAAAGTAATATACTGATTGTAGTCAGTACAACAATTATCCAAACAAGTGTTAACAACTATTTTAAATAAACCATGTGATAGAAATATATTTCTAATCTATTATTTTGATTACTACTTTTAAATAAATAAATTTACTAAATATATTACCTATAGGTCATATAATGTATTTTCAATTATAATTAATTCTTAAAATCATTGGAAAAGTAAAATCATCTTTATAAGAAAACCTCAAATAATAAAATTATTTAAAAAAACAAGTTACTTAGAGAGGTTTCACTGAATATATAAATAAATGATTATTATATAAATACAATACAAATATCTACATTTAATTTCTAATCTATATAAACCTATTATTGCATATCAAAAAAAAATATGTTAATTTCGTTTTAATAAAAGTACTATTGTAACATATATTAAATATTCTAATATCAATCTGATATATATTGAAGATTGTTTTCTAATTAAAATATTGTTATTTTGTTGCTAATTATTGCTTATATATTAAATATTTAATACACACAATATAATATCAATAATTGTGTATTTATAAATATAACTATTCAAATATGAGTGAGTAATTTTTGTATATTTTTAATCCTTAACAATTATAATATATATATATATTTATTTATAAAAAGTATTATACTCAATATCATTTATTCACATAAATCGCATTTCTCGAACTTATCTCAACGTATCGACATAAATGCATACATCGTGACACAATTGTCTATATTGAATAGATTGAGTAGATGAATCGACTGATTCATCGATATTCTCCGCACAAATTATACAATTAAAATTTATTTCACTGGTAATATTCTTTTTCTTGTTATTCACCGTCATTTTAACCACCTTCTTCGTCTTATCAGCATTTGCGTTTTCTAAGTATGTTATATACTGTGAATCAGTAATAATTGCTGCGAATCCACGTTGTTTACCTTATAAAGAATTAAAATATCATTTAAAATATCACTTATAATTAGAGGTCTTAAACGAATCGAATATCGAATATCGAATATCGAATAGTTAGATATTCGAAAATTTTGAATAGTAAAATTCCTAAATCACAAGTATTCATAAGATCTCGAATAGTAATCACACGTATTCAAAAGATCTCGAATAGTAATCACAACTATTCGAAAATTTCGAATACCTAATATTTTAAATAATCTATGTACTAAATTAGTACTACTAATACATTTAAAAGAAATAAAATTATTAAGTTAAATTAAATTCATATTTATTTTAAAAAATACAAATTATTATCTTACAATTAGTGGTCAACAAAGACTAAAATCACAACACTTATTTTTAATTTAATTTAATTTTTCATTAAATAATTTATTATGGATGAAGTACTTGAAATTGAAGAAGTCAAGGTAATATATACGTACATACAATTTAGTATGTATTAGTAATATTATATTACTAATATATGATTTAATTTTGATTTAATATTTTATAACAAATGATAATTATTAAATAAATTAATTGAATTATCGTTAGTAATTATTAATAAATAAATAAATTGTGATCGTAATTGTCGCATCGATGTAAATACAAGTGGATAAGCAATTGAGTGTAGTGTGTGGCACTTTGCGATAGAGGCGCTGCAGTCGAAACCTACTACTTTTTTTTATTTAAAATTGATAATATTTATTTATCTTCATATTGAATAATATTATCATATTTATTATACTATTCATATTACAATTAATAGTTATATATTCATATACAAATTCCTTATAATTGTTCTGTAAACAAATGCAACGAACAATATTGTAAAAGTTCTAAAACGTCTTTTTTCATGTTTTAATGATTTTAATATTTCAAAAAATACAATTTTTAATGTATTATAGTCTAAAACAACGGTCTGTTTTTAAAAAAGCGACGCGAATGCGCTTGTGATAGGTTCATAGGAAATCTATATTTCAAATTATATATTTCTTACTCTCACGTATACTATATGATATATAATATTGAAATATCATACACCAAACAAAATGATATGCTTTATTTTAAGTAGATCGTCACTTTAGACCAGGTGCTTTTAAAGTTGAATTTTTATATATCTTTACGTATTATTTAATGATTTAATATATGTATCATAACTTATGATTCATAACTTATGAATCATAAGTATACTAATTTAATACTAATATTATAATAGTAATATATAATATAAGTATTATAATTCTAGTAATTAAAATTTATATTTATTATTAAAATTAAAATTAAATATATCGTTTTGTTTCATGATTTAAAATATAATAATATTATTAAATACTTATATATTATTATACTTAATTATATTAATGATAAATATAATCATTTATAAATTTATAAATATTAATATATTATTATAATAATATATATTTTTATTAATATATAATTATGTTTTGATAATCATTAAATGAAATTCCTTCGCTATTTAATTAGTATATTATTTAAATATCTAAATTCATTTAATATTTGACTGCCCACAATAGCCTATATATTTATAATATTTTATTATATTATAGAAATAAATTATGTTGGGCTCGTATATTGTTTGATATTAGTTATGCGGCATAACTTATGAGGCATAACTTATGAGGCATAACTTATGCCACAAAATATGTATGATACATTTTTACAAAATATTATAAGCCGCATACCCATCATATATATCTATTATGATGCAGACACAAGTAAATATCATGCCGCCACAAGTAAATACCATGCCGCCACCATCGATGCAAATAAAAGTTTAAAATAAAAATCTGTTTCGGCATCACCGTAACTTGTATCGGTTAACAATTATCTTTCTCGGCAACATTATGATCACTCTCGGCATCATAAAAATCTGTTTCGGCATCACCGTAACTTGTATCGGTTAACAATTATCTTTCTCGGCAACATTATGATCACTCTCTGCATCATAAAAATCTGTTTCGGCATCACCGTAACTTGTATCGGTTAACAATTATCTTTCTCGGCAACATTATGATCACTCTCGGCATCATAAAAATCTGTTTCGGCATCACCGTAACTTGTATCGGTTAACAATTATCTTTCTCGGCAACATTATGATCACTCTCGGCATCATAAAAATCTGTTTCGGCATCACCGTAACTTGTATCGGATAACAATTATCTTTCTCGGCATCATTATGATCACTATCGGCATCATAAAAATCTGTTTCGGCATCACCGTAACTAGTATCGGATAACAATTATCGGAACATAATTATACATGTGATAGGTATACACATATAATTTATTAATAATTTATTATATATTATCAACGATAATTTATTGTAAGTAAATATTATTATAATATATTTACTATGACTTTTTTTTATATATATTATATTATATAAAATATATCGGATCAAGCGACAATCAATTACGATCAAAATTTACTCAGTACATATTATATTATAATAATTATTAATAATATGTTTATAATAACAAATTTTTATAAAAATATAAATTTGTTAATCTAAATATAAATTTGTTAATCTAAATATAAGGGTACCAGTAACTTGGGACGAAGTAATTTGGGATTATTTTTTTAGTAACTTGGGACGAGTTAGTTGTAACTTGGGATGACCCGAAAAAGTCGTCCCAAATTACTTCACTATTTTTTCGGGTCGTCCCAAATTACTTCGTCACAAGTTACCTAGTCCCAAGTTACTGGTATCCAATTATAATACTTATTATAATTATGTTAATACTATTATATATAATCATAATTATTATAATAAAAATATTTTTAAATAGATGAGCGAAACAATTTTAAAATCTAAAATCGTTTACGAAAGTATTGTCGGAAAGAGAAGTGGTGTCTGGGAGCATTTTGTAATTAAAGAACTTAACAGTTAGATACATTTATATTATCATAATATTTTTTATAACATTTATATAAAAGTATATTATATCTAGGACCAGTGTTGTATATTAAGTCGGTATAGCATTTTAGGTCAGTATCAAATGATCACCTATTCAATATGTACTATATTATAAAGTAAATATTGATATTAAAAGCCTTAACATAGGGAGTTTAAGGTTTTTTACATTAATATACTTGTTTATCATAATACACTCGATTCTACGTCTAATATAATGTAATCTAATTACATATTTAAAATATGTGTATCTAATTACTATTATAAAATGCTATATCGACTTAATATACAACAACGGTATAAAATATATTGTATAGTATACAATTTATACTGATCTTGAATATAATATATTATAATATAACTAAAATAAATCTATTGTATTTATATATATTGACTTCAAGTGATATTGAACAAATACGGTCACCACTTAATATATTTATCAATCATATTTAAATATAACATCATTCTTATTTATTCTAGAGGCTGATACATCACAATGGTCTAACGGAGTTGACATAAGGGAACGTCGACCCTATTGCCGATATTGTCATTTGACAATATCGGCTAAAGGTGGAAGCACGACTGCAATGTGCAACCATCTTCAAAGGATCCATCCAACAATTACAGGTTTTAAATAAATATAATGTGTTATTTTCTAAAGTATATATATACTATAAATTGTTCACAATATATATCATAAATTATAATAATTATTATTTATAATATAAATATTTCAGGATTATTGAGATAATGCTTTTCAGCATATTTTTAGGCTTCTTAGTTTAATATTTTTAATATGCAAATGATTTTTATCTTTGGAATGTACAACCGTTTTAATTTAGTATTTCTATTATTTATAATGTATAATATAATTATATTTTTTAATATTATAGTTAAGAAAACAAAGGACACGATAATAATAAATAAAATATCTGATATTTTTAAGGTTTTTATTAGTTATTTACAAATATTATAAAATAATAATTATCAATATTTATAACATGTATATTTAAATCAATATTCTATTATATAAACGCAATTAATTTTTTACAGCCATCTCAAACAAAAACAGCAGAACTTGATGAGGCTATAGTTTTGTTTATTGCGCTGGACATGCGAGCATTTTATTCTATTTATGTGCGAGGATTCATAAATTTAATGAGAGTTGCAGTCCCAAATTATAAAATCCCATCTCAATATATGATTCGTAAATTAACAAATAATGTATACAATACAATATTAAAGAATGTGCAAGAAGAGATAAGTGGACTTCATTATAGTTTAACTACGGATGCCTGGACAGCTATTTCTAAAGTATCATTTGTTACATATACAATACATGTTATTAATGATAACTAGAAGAGATTGAGCTTTGTTTTGAAAACCTCACCAATGAAAGTAAGCAAATTATTAATAGTATTACATTATAATAATTTAAATCAAATAACTACTGTTATTTGATATATTTTTTAAATATATTTCATATTTATATTATATTTTAGGAATCACATACATCAATAAATTTAAAATCCCATTTAATTGAAATTATAAAAGAATGGAATTTAGAAGATCAAAAACCAATTGTTTGTTTGAGTTTCTTTAATTAAAAATATTAAATTAATAATAAAATATTATTGTATAATTATAATTATTCACTTATTAATTTCACGTATAATTAGATTATTAATTATTTCATAAACAGGTTACTACTGATGCTGCTAACAATATTGTCAAAGCCTGTTCGTTGGCTAAATCGGAGGATGTTATCAACGGACATATCAAATGCTTCGCGCATTGTTTGAATTTAGTTGCCAAGAGTGCATTTGAAGTTAGAATCTTATTATTTTATTATTTGTTTTATAATTACTTTTATATATTAATTATTTTTAATTTTTAATAATTAATTTTTATTTATTAATAATTATTTTTAATTTATTGTAGAATAATGCTGAAATAGTATCTATGCTTGATAAGGTAAAAGATGTTGTTAATAAAATCAACAGGAGTAATAAAAATGTTGAGATTTTAGATACTGCACAGGGAAACAATTATTTGCGTCTGATTCATGACGTTTCTACAAGGTAATTTTACATTTACAATTTAAATAAATATAGTTAAAATAAAACAATTTAAATATAAATAAATTATAATATATAAGATATATATATATATATATATATATATATATATATATATATATATATATGATGATGATGATGAAAATATATATATATATATATATATATATATATATATATATATACATACATGTATCTAAATATACATAATTAATAAATAATATATACCATTAAGATTATATACCATTTTAAATACTGTAGATGGAATTCAACTTATGAGATGGTTGAAAGGTTTATTACATTGAGACCTTTTATAGATGATTGTTTTGAAGTCTATGCTGATATGATGCCAGATGAAGATAACTTTAAAACCCTTAAAGCTCTGCAAACAGTATTGCATCCATTATTTTTAATGACTAAGGTATTATTTATACTAATATAATAACTATGTTAATAATAATGATATTACTAATATTCATTCATTGTTAAATCTTTTAATACTATTCCTTTAATACAAATCTTTTAATACCATTCAAACAGTAGACATATAAGTTAAAATCTAGTATTTTACTATACATTATGTTTCGTTATCTTGTATATATCATATCATATCATATCATATTACATCTATCATAGACATATTACTTTTTGTATATGTAAATAGAAATAAATATAATAATATATTTTGGAACATCATTTAATTGATTAAATAATCATGTAATATATACCAATATTATATTTAATCACAAATACAAATTAAAAATATAGGATGTTATTTTTAATATTAATATATTATAATATTAATTCAAATAATAACCTTCATTTTCTGGAGCAGTATTACAGTTATCTATTTTTTTAATATATTTCCCTCCTAAATTAAAAATATCTTATAAATTATAATAATTAATTATAAAATTGCTTCTTAATAGGGGACATCCACCATAATTTCCATTTAGAAATAAAATATTTTTTTTTATATAATCATTAATATATCATTGGGTGTAAGAATTGTATCTACAATTTCTATATAAATAAGTATAAATGATATTTTATAATACCTACTATTAAAAATAAACATTCAGTATAGTATAATCAAGATATTACACTAAGTTTTATAATAGTGAAGGAAGTCCCCCTGAAATATATGAGACATATTTTTATTATAAATTACACTATATTATGTATGTTATTACCTCCTTTACTACAAGTTAAATTCCCATTCATTAATCTTCTTTTATCTCTTTGATCTAAAATAAAATCATGATACTTTAGAAATCACACAATCTTGTTTATATAAATCAAATAGCGTATCATATTCAATATATAGTCTTTTCAATCTTAATTTATTTGTATTATATAATTTATATTTATTATATATAACTATAATGTTAGTTATAGTTTGATTTAAATGGTAATGTGGGACACTAGCACAATCCCAAATATTAATTATTTTTAAAGCAGTTTTTTTTAATAAAAATAAAATCATTTGATTTGCAATTCGATCTTCCTTTTTTTTCGAAATATATATCATTAATAACATCACATTTAGTAGGTAACATAAATAAATTCATTTGTTTATATTTAAAACTCATAATCATATAATAAGCGTTTTATAGAGTTTAATATATTTAAAAAAATTTTAAATAAATTTGGAATTTTGATTGGATCAAATTTAATTTTACTATCACTATTGTATAATCTTTGGTAAATATCATATGATATCTAATTTCAACCCCTATATTTAACCTTATAGAAAAACACCGATTTTAATTTAACAAAATCGTTAATTAAGACATACAAATATATATAATTTTTAAATCTAGATGAAATATCACATTTAAATGTGATTCTGAAAAAAATAAAGTTATAATATATAATATATGTTAAAATATGATCATTATTGTGATTTATGTATTCAAAATGGCGATTTCCCAATCTTATAACATGGCAACATTCAAATGGTTATGGCCAAGTTGATAGTTATTTTCAGAATACAAAATGTATAAGTAATAATAAAAATGTATTACTTATTAATATTAACACCTTAAATGCTATTTTAAATTTAAAATAATATGATAATAATTGAATTCAAAATTTCACTCCACCCTAATATATATATATATATATATAGATACCTACATATATTAAAATCCATGTTATAATATTTGTTATATATATATAATATCATTAATATTAATAATTAATAATGTCTAACATATTAATTACATTTAATTATATAAGTTATTTATCAATTATCAAATATTATATAAATGTATTGATATTAGAAGTTTATGGAGTCACTTATACAATATATATATATATATATATATATATATATATATATATATATATATATATATATATATAATATATAACATTCCTAATTATATAATGATGATTCTATATCCTATACTATATAATTATAATATTTTTAATTAGGCCTATATAAGCGAATGAAAACGTATACATTGAAACCTCTCTATAAAAAACCTCTTTATAAGAACATATGTATCATATTGGTTGGAATTCAACTTTTCCATATTACAAAAACCTCTATAAGAAAATATTATATAGGAAACACCTCTTTATGCGACAATTATTTTTAGTTTGTTTTGGAAATGTTACCTTTCTATATTACAAAATGTGATGTAATAGTTTATATTGTAATGTAGACGTAAAAATAATTAATTGCAATTAGTGAATGTATTTTATTATTCTCAATGCAGTGAGCTCATAAATAGCAACAGGCATGAAGAACTAATTAATAAAAAGTAATATACTGATTGTAGTCAGTACAACAATTATCCAAACAAGTGTTAACAACTATTTTAAATAAACCATGTGATAGAAATATATTTCTAATCTATTATTTTGATTACTACTTTTAAATAAATAAATTTACTAAATATATTACCTATAGGTCATATAATGTATTTTCAATTATAATTAATTCTTAAAATCATTGGAAAAGTAAAATCATCTTTATAAGAAAACCTCAAATAATAAAATTATTTAAAAAAACAAGTTACTTAGAGAGGTTTCACTGAATATATAAATAAATGATTATTATATAAATACAATACAAATATCTACATTTAATTTCTAATCTATATAAACCTATTATTGCATATCAAAAAAAAATATGTTAATTTCGTTTTAATAAAAGTACTATTGTAACATATATTAAATATTCTAATATCAATCTGATATATATTGAAGATTGTTTTCTAATTAAAATATTGTTATTTTGTTGCTAATTATTGCTTATATATTAAATATTTAATACACACAATATAATATCAATAATTGTGTATTTATAAATATAACTATTCAAATATGAGTGAGTAATTTTTGTATATTTTTAATCCTTAACAATTATAATATATATATATATTTATTTATAAAAAGTATTATACTCAATATCATTTATTCACATAAATCGCATTTCTCGAACTTATCTCAACGTATCGACATAAATGCATACATCGTGACACAATTGTCTATATTGAATAGATTGAGTAGATGAATCGACTGATTCATCGATATTCTCCGCACAAATTATACAATTAAAATTTATTTCACTGGTAATATTCTTTTTCTTGTTATTCACCGTCATTTTAACCACCTTCTTCGTCTTATCAGCATTTGCGTTTTCTAAGTATGTTATATACTGTGAATCAGTAATAATTGCTGCGAATCCACGTTGTTTACCTTATAAAGAATTAAAATATCATTTAAAATATCACTTATAATTAGAGGTCTTAAACGAATCGAATATCGAATATCGAATATCGAATAGTTAGATATTCGAAAATTTTGAATAGTAAAATTCCTAAATCACAAGTATTCATAAGATCTCGAATAGTAATCACACGTATTCAAAAGATCTCGAATAGTAATCACAACTATTCGAAAATTTCGAATACCTAATATTTTAAATAATCTATGTACTAAATTAGTACTACTAATACATTTAAAAGAAATAAAATTATTAAGTTAAATTAAATTCATATTTATTTTAAAAAATACAAATTATTATCTTACAATTAGTGGTCAACAAAGACTAAAATCACAACACTTATTTTTAATTTAATTTAATTTTTCATTAAATAATTTATTATGGATGAAGTACTTGAAATTGAAGAAGTCAAGGTAATATATACGTACATACAATTTAGTATGTATTAGTAATATTATATTACTAATATATGATTTAATTTTGATTTAATATTTTATAACAAATGATAATTATTAAATAAATTAATTGAATTATCGTTAGTAATTATTAATAAATAAATAAATTGTGATCGTAATTGTCGCATCGATGTAAATACAAGTGGATAAGCAATTGAGTGTAGTGTGTGGCACTTTGCGATAGAGGCGCTGCAGTCGAAACCTACTACTTTTTTTTATTTAAAATTGATAATATTTATTTATCTTCATATTGAATAATATTATCATATTTATTATACTATTCATATTACAATTAATAGTTATATATTCATATACAAATTCCTTATAATTGTTCTGTAAACAAATGCAACGAACAATATTGTAAAAGTTCTAAAACGTCTTTTTTCATGTTTTAATGATTTTAATATTTCAAAAAATACAATTTTTAATGTATTATAGTCTAAAACAACGGTCTGTTTTTAAAAAAGCGACGCGAATGCGCTTGTGATAGGTTCATAGGAAATCTATATTTCAAATTATATATTTCTTACTCTCACGTATACTATATGATATATAATATTGAAATATCATACACCAAACAAAATGATATGCTTTATTTTAAGTAGATCGTCACTTTAGACCAGGTGCTTTTAAAGTTGAATTTTTATATATCTTTACGTATTATTTAATGATTTAATATATGTATCATAACTTATGATTCATAACTTATGAATCATAAGTATACTAATTTAATACTAATATTATAATAGTAATATATAATATAAGTATTATAATTCTAGTAATTAAAATTTATATTTATTATTAAAATTAAAATTAAATATATCGTTTTGTTTCATGATTTAAAATATAATAATATTATTAAATACTTATATATTATTATACTTAATTATATTAATGATAAATATAATCATTTATAAATTTATAAATATTAATATATTATTATAATAATATATATTTTTATTAATATATAATTATGTTTTGATAATCATTAAATGAAATTCCTTCGCTATTTAATTAGTATATTATTTAAATATCTAAATTCATTTAATATTTGACTGCCCACAATAGCCTATATATTTATAATATTTTATTATATTATAGAAATAAATTATGTTGGGCTCGTATATTGTTTGATATTAGTTATGCGGCATAACTTATGAGGCATAACTTATGAGGCATAACTTATGCCACAAAATATGTATGATACATTTTTACAAAATATTATAAGCCGCATACCCATCATATATATCTATTATGATGCAGACACAAGTAAATATCATGCCGCCACAAGTAAATACCATGCCGCCACCATCGATGCAAATAAAAGTTTAAAATAAAAATCTGTTTCGGCATCACCGTAACTTGTATCGGTTAACAATTATCTTTCTCGGCAACATTATGATCACTCTCGGCATCATAAAAATCTGTTTCGGCATCACCGTAACTTGTATCGGTTAACAATTATCTTTCTCGGCAACATTATGATCACTCTCTGCATCATAAAAATCTGTTTCGGCATCACCGTAACTTGTATCGGTTAACAATTATCTTTCTCGGCAACATTATGATCACTCTCGGCATCATAAAAATCTGTTTCGGCATCACCGTAACTTGTATCGGTTAACAATTATCTTTCTCGGCAACATTATGATCACTCTCGGCATCATAAAAATCTGTTTCGGCATCACCGTAACTTGTATCGGATAACAATTATCTTTCTCGGCATCATTATGATCACTATCGGCATCATAAAAATCTGTTTCGGCATCACCGTAACTAGTATCGGATAACAATTATCGGAACATAATTATACATGTGATAGGTATACACATATAATTTATTAATAATTTATTATATATTATCAACGATAATTTATTGTAAGTAAATATTATTATAATATATTTACTATGACTTTTTTTTATATATATTATATTATATAAAATATATCGGATCAAGCGACAATCAATTACGATCAAAATTTACTCAGTACATATTATATTATAATAATTATTAATAATATGTTTATAATAACAAATTTTTATAAAAATATAAATTTGTTAATCTAAATATAAATTTGTTAATCTAAATATAAGGGTACCAGTAACTTGGGACGAAGTAATTTGGGATTATTTTTTTAGTAACTTGGGACGAGTTAGTTGTAACTTGGGATGACCCGAAAAAGTCGTCCCAAATTACTTCACTATTTTTTCGGGTCGTCCCAAATTACTTCGTCACAAGTTACCTAGTCCCAAGTTACTGGTATCCAATTATAATACTTATTATAATTATGTTAATACTATTATATATAATCATAATTATTATAATAAAAATATTTTTAAATAGATGAGCGAAACAATTTTAAAATCTAAAATCGTTTACGAAAGTATTGTCGGAAAGAGAAGTGGTGTCTGGGAGCATTTTGTAATTAAAGAACTTAACAGTTAGATACATTTATATTATCATAATATTTTTTATAACATTTATATAAAAGTATATTATATCTAGGACCAGTGTTGTATATTAAGTCGGTATAGCATTTTAGGTCAGTATCAAATGATCACCTATTCAATATGTACTATATTATAAAGTAAATATTGATATTAAAAGCCTTAACATAGGGAGTTTAAGGTTTTTTACATTAATATACTTGTTTATCATAATACACTCGATTCTACGTCTAATATAATGTAATCTAATTACATATTTAAAATATGTGTATCTAATTACTATTATAAAATGCTATATCGACTTAATATACAACAACGGTATAAAATATATTGTATAGTATACAATTTATACTGATCTTGAATATAATATATTATAATATAACTAAAATAAATCTATTGTATTTATATATATTGACTTCAAGTGATATTGAACAAATACGGTCACCACTTAATATATTTATCAATCATATTTAAATATAACATCATTCTTATTTATTCTAGAGGCTGATACATCACAATGGTCTAACGGAGTTGACATAAGGGAACGTCGACCCTATTGCCGATATTGTCATTTGACAATATCGGCTAAAGGTGGAAGCACGACTGCAATGTGCAACCATCTTCAAAGGATCCATCCAACAATTACAGGTTTTAAATAAATATAATGTGTTATTTTCTAAAGTATATATATACTATAAATTGTTCACAATATATATCATAAATTATAATAATTATTATTTATAATATAAATATTTCAGGATTATTGAGATAATGCTTTTCAGCATATTTTTAGGCTTCTTAGTTTAATATTTTTAATATGCAAATGATTTTTATCTTTGGAATGTACAACCGTTTTAATTTAGTATTTCTATTATTTATAATGTATAATATAATTATATTTTTTAATATTATAGTTAAGAAAACAAAGGACACGATAATAATAAATAAAATATCTGATATTTTTAAGGTTTTTATTAGTTATTTACAAATATTATAAAATAATAATTATCAATATTTATAACATGTATATTTAAATCAATATTCTATTATATAAACGCAATTAATTTTTTACAGCCATCTCAAACAAAAACAGCAGAACTTGATGAGGCTATAGTTTTGTTTATTGCGCTGGACATGCGAGCATTTTATTCTATTTATGTGCGAGGATTCATAAATTTAATGAGAGTTGCAGTCCCAAATTATAAAATCCCATCTCAATATATGATTCGTAAATTAACAAATAATGTATACAATACAATATTAAAGAATGTGCAAGAAGAGATAAGTGGACTTCATTATAGTTTAACTACGGATGCCTGGACAGCTATTTCTAAAGTATCATTTGTTACATATACAATACATGTTATTAATGATAACTAGAAGAGATTGAGCTTTGTTTTGAAAACCTCACCAATGAAAGTAAGCAAATTATTAATAGTATTACATTATAATAATTTAAATCAAATAACTACTGTTATTTGATATATTTTTTAAATATATTTCATATTTATATTATATTTTAGGAATCACATACATCAATAAATTTAAAATCCCATTTAATTGAAATTATAAAAGAATGGAATTTAGAAGATCAAAAACCAATTTTTTGTTTGAGTTTCTTTAATTAAAAATATTAAATTAATAATAAAATATTATTGTATAATTATAATTATTCACTTATTAATTTCACGTATAATTAGATTATTAATTATTTCATAAACAGGTTACTACTGATGCTGCTAACAATATTGTCAAAGCCTGTTCGTTGGCTAAATCGGAGGATGTTATCAACGGACATATCAAATTCTTCGCGCATTGTTTGAATTTAGTTGCCAAGAGTGCATTTGAAGTTAGAATCTTATTATTTTATTATTTGTTTTATAATTACTTTTATATATTAATTATTTTTAATTTTTAATAATTAATTTTTATTTATTAATAATTATTTTTAATTTATTGTAGAATAATGCTGAAATAGTATCTATGCTTGATAAGGTAAAAGATGTTGTTAATAAAATCAACAGGAGTAATAAAAATGTTGAGATTTTAGATACTGCACAGGGAAACAATTATTTGCGTCTGATTCATGACGTTTCTACAAGGTAATTTTACATTTACAATTTAAATAAATATAGTTAAAATAAAACAATTTAAATATAAATAAATTATAATATATAAGATAAATATATATATATATATATATATATATATATATATATGATGATGATGATGAAAATATATATATATATATATATATACATACATGTATCTAAATATACATAATTAATAAATAATATATACCGTAGTTTATTACATTGAGACCTTTTATAGATGATTGTTTTGAAGTCTATGCTGATATGATGCCAGATGAAGATAACTTTAAAACCCTTAAAGCTCTGCAAACAGTATTGCATCCATTATTTTTAATGACTAAGGTATTATTTATACTAATATAATAACTATGTTAATAATAATGATATTACTAATATTCATTCATTGTTAAATCTTTTAATACTATTCCTTTAATACAAATCTTTTAATACCATTCAAACAATAGTTAATCTCTGATGCGGAATGCTGTTCTTCTATTATTTTGCCCTACAAATATAGGTTATGCAAATTACTAGAAGCGTCGCTTGATGATTGCCCAACTATAGCATCAGCTAAAGAAAGTATGTTAATAAATTTAAAGAAAAGGTTTTTTTACTTATATATATATATAATATATATTATATATAAATATATATATAAATAATTAAATTACAATTTTTTTTATTAATCGAAATATACATAACAATGAGAATCTACACTAAAAATTATGTAAATTGTTAAAATAACTAAACATGTATTTGCTTTAAAGGTTTAAAAAAATGTTATTATAAAAGTAAGACATTGTTAGATAATTTTCAAATAATATTTAACTAATTATAATATAATATATAAAATACAATTAAATAAATGTATACTAATTAGTTTTATTATTCTTATTATTATTCTTAAGATATTGTTTAAATTTTATAACTTATTATGTATAATAAGGAAAACAGTAATATCCGGCATACATTATAATAGTCTTATAATAATCTTAAAATATATAATGATAATATTAATAATAATAATGTAGATACACTGCAGAAGAGGAAATTACACCATTGGTTAAGGCGGCCTTACTAGATCCCAGATTTAAAGCAAGTAAATTCTTTGAAGGTCTAGGAATTAAAAAATACGAATATATACGTCAACTCCGAAACGAAATATCTGAGGTATGCATTTTTATATTAACTAAATAATTTAATAAAATAGCATAATATATTTAATAATAATTTATTACATATTTTGCAATATTACAACTCACCAAAACAAATATTATTATTTTTATACCTGATCAAACCCTGATTCATAATTAATTATAATTCGATTAATAATCGACAATTAGTATTAATATTACGTTTTACTATATTATTATTATTATATATAAGTATACTTAATGAAATATGTACCATATATGTATATTATATATATTTATATATATATATATATATATATATATATTTAAATAAATTCGATACTTTTACATTTATTAAAGGTTTATGTAATCCCTGTAAAAAAGCGGAAATTAAACTTAAAACAGACTGCTTATGATATGTTGGGCCTTAATGATGAATATGATGAAGATGTTGGTGCCTAAATATATATTGGAACTCCTATTATAAGTATCACTACTAGGACAATGAAGAGGATGAAATCAATGTATACATGATATCGACTGGGATAAAAATGGACCAAGATCCTTTAATATGGTGGAAAGAGCATGAAATAAAGTTTCCGTCTCTAGCATCCCTGGCCAAGAAATATCTAGTGCCCCAGGCAACGAGTGTACCTGCAGGGAGATTATTCTCTACTGCAGGGAACATTCTCACTAAAAAACGTAATAAGTTAAGCCCTGATCATTTAAATAAATTAATTTTTATTAATAAAAATTACAAATAAAATATTTTAAATTTATACTTTCATGTCATTAATATAATAATAATTATAATTGTAATATATTGTATTTTTACCTTTTACCTATCCCATAGCATTTGGATGCCGTAGGGGCGCAGTTGATTTCTTCACAATTTTTTTCCATCCCGCTCTCATCGCTTTATTTATATTAAGACCAGTCCATTTCACGATATTGTCATTGCATTTTTGGCCTACCTCGTCTTCTCTTACCTTCAATAGAACCCTGTAGAATTGTTTTGGACATGGAATTTGATCTTGTCACATGACCAAACCATCTCAATTTCTTCGCGATGACCATTGCTAGTAGCTCCGAATGTGGACCGATTTCTTTGGTAACTCTATTGCGTACTTCAATGTTAGTAATTCTATCTCTGTATGATATGTTCAATAATCGTCTTAGGCACCGCATTTCTAATGTTTGTATTTTTCTTTGCAGTTCCATCGTTATTGTCCATGTCTCACATGCATATAAGAATATTGAGTTGACTAGTGACTGAATGAGTCGGATTTTCAGTTTCAGTTTTAGTGACTTATCGTACCATATAACATTTAGTCTAGATAGATCTGCAATCGTCTGTCCGGTTCTAGCTAATATTTCAGCCTTTGAACCTTTATCGTCGATGATTGCTCCTAAGTATTTAAAACTGTCTACTACTTTTAATGGCTCATTATTTATTTTTATTTCTGATGTGAAACTACCTTCAGAATTTACCATTATTTGACTTTTCGTAGAGTTTATTTTCATTCCATATGCACGTGCTGAATTGTCGATTATTTTAATAAGATTGGCTAACTCAGTTTCACTACCTGCTAATCCATCTATGTCATCTGCGAATCTCAGATTTGTGATTATTTTACCACCAATATTTACTGAACCTACATGATTATCTAAAGCATCGTTCATTATTTGTTCAAGCAAAATATTGAATAGTGTGGGTGAAAGTAGACAACCTTGCCTAACAGGATTATCTTTAGCATTATTTTACTAGAGTGTGATATATTGTATAATACTAATTAATAATGATAATCCATATTTTTTTTCTAGAAACAAGATCATTTTTAAATATTTACGAATAGTCTCGAGATCTAAATTATGGTAATCACAAAGTATCGAGATCGCAATTTTTATTTTCATTTGGTATTCAAAAATTATCGAGATCATGATTCTTATATTCAAAAAGTCTCGAGATCGCAAAATGTTCTGAAATTCAGACCTCTACTTATAATATATATTTATAGTTACATTAAATACATATTGTAAATTAAATATAAATAAAAAAAGTATATAAATAAATATGATTTAGAACATATTTTATTAAATGTGTTAAGTATAAATATATAACTTCTGTTATCACCTATTACTTTACCACTGCATACTTGTAACGATATAATAGTTATATCGGTTGTATAACGAATATATATATATATATATATATATATATATATATATATATATATATATAGTAATACCAAAGATATTGTGAAGTTTTTTCCTTTGGAAAATCTTTGGTAATACTATATTGTATTTATATTTTACGAATATCAAAGTGTAAGTTAATTTAATTATTAATTGAACTCAAAAGAGATATCTTCAATTTAATATCTTTATTGTTTATATTATATTACATAAATTAAAATGAATTTAATAATTATTGTATTATTATATTATTTATTAGATTCTATAGAATTATAATTCAAGTATATAAAATAATATTCAATTATAAATGTAATCATTAATCTAAAGTATTAATATAGTATTTATATTTTACGAATATCAAAGTGTAAGTTAATTTAATATTTAATTTAACTCAAAAGAGATAATGATTGAAATGAATGAATTATTTAAATTAAATAAATTAAATTAATTAAAATATATCCAATAATACAAAAATAACTTTTTATAATATATTATATTATTTATATACAATAATGATTTCAATTTATTTATTTATAACAAAAGCACTACAATTTAAGTATTTATTGAAAAATTTAAAATTTCTTCGTTTAATATATCGAAAACGTAAACGATATCACCGTTTATTGCCATTTACGAATGCATTAATTATGGTAAAGTGAATATAACTACATTTTTAAAAATCGCCTCACATTCGCATAGATTTTATATGTGAAACATTTTCTTCTGAAATCAAAAGATTTCCCTGTAGAGGGAAATAGGTCGAAAATAGGACAGTTTTACGTAATTATAATCGGTGTATCCGCCTCTATAGATCAAAAAATTCATTCGAACAACCACAATACTATTGTCCTGGAGAGTTAGTAGCAATTTAATTTTGTAAATCCATCGAGCCATTTTCTTAAACATCGAACGCATATAAATAAATAAATAAAAGGCTCGGCGTTGCCCGGGTATTATACTTGTAGTGGTAATTATAACGTATTAAATGTTGCACTGCTATTTTATATGAATACTAGCCGTACCCGACCCGGCGTTGCTCGGTTTTTGATTATTTGTATATTTATTATTAATTATAGTTATTCCTAATTATGCATAGCTAATCTTAAATTTTATTTCTAAATAATATTTAATAATTCTTACTATATCCGATGTGCTTTGTTAGTTTTTAAGATTTATTCCTAAAATATTTGGTAAAAATACAAAAAATAATTCAAAACCATACCAGTACACGTTTCTAGGTTTTGATTATTTTCCTATCTATTATTTATTACTTATATCTATTCCTGATACTTCATTGCTATATATAAAATAAAATAAATGTTAGCTGACATACAAACAAATGTAGGAAAATATTTTAATATTTAAAAAATTAGTAGAAAAATTAGTAGAAAAATATATTAAAAAATACACCAAATATTTCAAATATTACAAAATATGTTTTAAAAAATTTTCGAAAACCTAAACCCAAACCGCACCCGACACGGCGTTGCTATGTTTTTGATTGTTTGTATATCTATTATTTATTAATTATAGCTAATCTTAATTCTGCATTGCTATATATACAATAAAATAAATGTTAGCTGATATACAAACAAATGTAGAAAATTTTAATATTTAAGAAATTAGTGGATATTTCAAATATTACAAAATATGTTTTAAAAAATTGTCGAAAACTCAAACCTAAACCCAAACCCAAACCATACCGACATGTATCGGTTTTTGATTGTTTGCCTGTTTATTATTTATTAATTAGGCTATTCCTGATTCTAAATTTATAGTATATACAATTTTAAAAATGTAAAAATATAAAAATTGTAAAAATTGTATATACAATTAATATTGTATATTAATTATATAAATAAAGTTTATCTAAAATACAAACTAATGTAATATTTGTTTTAATATTTAAAAAACTTGTGATCACTCGAACAAATATTTTAAACAATATATTAAAAAATACAAAAAATATTTCAAATATTACAAAATATATTGAAAACCTAAACCCAAACCGTCCCAAACCGACGTTGATCGGTTTTTTATTATTTTCCTATCTATCATTTAATAATTATAACTATTCCTGATTTGGAATTGCTTGCCGTACTCAACCCGACGTTGCTCGGTTTTTGATTATTTTCCTATCAATTATTAATTATAGCTATTCCTAATTATGTATAGCTAATATTTAATTTTGTTTCTAACTAATATTTAATAATTCTAACTGTATATGATGTAGATCTAGCGTTGTTCGTTTTTAAGATTTATTCATAAAATATTTTGTAAAAATACAAAAAATAATTTAAAATATTATCAAATATATTTTAAAAAGTGTCTACAAATATTTTTTTAAATATAACAAATATTTCAACATATTAGTATCCATACCCGACCCGGCGTTGCTAAGTTTTTGATTATTTGCCTATTTATTTTTATCATTTATAGGCTATAATTTATAGCTATTCGTGATTATGCTAAAATATTTAATTGCTGAAAAATACAACACATATTTAAAATATTAAAAAAAATGTCGAAAACTCAAATATAAACCCAAACCCAAACAGTGCCCGACCCGACATTTATCGGTTTTTGATTGTTTGACTATTTATTATTTATTAATTAGATCTATTCCTGATTCTACAATTCTATACAATAACATACATTTATGCTAAATATAATAAAATACAAACAATTTTAGACAAATATTTGTTTAAAATACTTCAAAAATGATGGACTTTAATATTTCAAAAAATATTTTAAAAAATACAACAAATATTTCCAATATTATAAAATATGACTTAAAATGATGCCGAAAACCAAACCAAAACCATACCCGATCACGTTTCTAGGTTTTCTATTATTTTCCTATATATTATTTATTACTTATAGCTATTCCTGATACTCCATTGCTATATATAGAATAATATAAATGTTAGCTGAACAAATGTAGGAAAATATTTTAATATTTAAAAAATTAGTAGAAAAATATTTCAAAAAATATATTAAAAAATCACCAAATATTTCAAATATTACAAAATATGTTTTAAAAAAAATGTCGAAAATCCAAACCGCACCCGACCCGACGTTGCTATGTTTTTGATTGTTTGTATATCTATTATTTATTAATTATAGCTAATCCTAATTCTGCATTGCTATATATACAATAAAATAAATTTAGCTGTTATACAAACAAATGTAGACAATTTTAATATTTAAGAAATTAGTGGAAAAATATAAAATAATAAAAACAATAAATATTTCAAATATTACAAAATATGTTTTAAAAAATTGTCGAAAACTCAAACCTAAACCCAAACCCAAACCATACCGACATTTGTCGGTTTTTGATTGATTGCCTATTTATTATTTATTAATTATGGCTATTCATGATTCTACCTTTCATATATAATAACATACATTTTTGTAAAAATTCAAACAAATTTAGACAAATATTCGTTTTTAATATCTCAAAAATTAGTGGAAATATATTTCAAAAATATTTAAAAAAATACAACACATATTTCCAATATTACAAAATATTACTTAATAAATGTCGAAAACCCAAACCGCACCCTGCGTTGATCGATTTTTGATTGTTTCCTATATATTATTTATTAATTATAGCTATTCCTGATTCTGTATTCCTATACAACAAATATTTCCAAATATTACAAAATATATTTTTTATAAATGTTCTAAAAATATTTTAAAAAGTATAATATTTATATATTATTAAATAATTATAATATTTTAATTATTATCTTAAAATAATAATATTTCAACGATTATAATCTAAAATAATAGTTATAGTTGAAAAATGTAAACAAATATTTCAAATAATATTTTTTAAAAATACAAATAATATAAATAATATTACAAAATAAATTTTTTTTAAATTTCAAAAAATGTTTACAAATATTTCAAAAAATTTTTTAAAATATATCCAAATATTTCAAAAATTTCAAAAAAATTTGATAAAAATTTCAAAAATATTTCAAAAATTTCAAAAAAATTTCAAAAATTTTCAAAAAAAATTTCAAAAAAAATTCCAAAAAATATATCGAAAAAATGTAAAAAAAATATTTCAAAAAAGCGACGCCTGAGATTTTAGATGACAAAAAATCATTTTAATGGCAAAAAGTCAATTTTTCGGGTTTTTCTGGGGTACACGGTAACAAATTCAAAAAATTGTCCGGACCAAGACCATACTTTTGAAAATTTATTAAGATCGGGTATAACAGATTTTTGCGACGTACCCCGGTTCTCGAGTTACCTCACCAGATACACACACACACATATATATATATATATATATAATTAAATAGACTTTCTTTTATATAATAGATATCAAATATGAATGACATTATAATTATTATGAATTTTATTTATATATCCTTATTTATAAAACATATATAATCAATTTACGGTTAGAATATATATATATAAATATTATACGAATTTGAATCATTATATGTTTTATTTATTTTAAGCAATTTTTTAATTATTTCTTTAGTTATTCAGTACTTCTTTGTATACTACGTTAGCTGTTAGTCCATCTTTGGCCAGTATATAATATTCTTTTTCTTCTCATGCTCTTGAACAGCCTACATATAATTGACCATGGGAGAAGCATTCGGTTTCGTGATCTAAGACCACGACTTTGAAAGATTGTCCTTGAGATTTGTTTATTGTCATGGAAAAACAAAGTTTTATTGGAAATTGGAATCTTTTAAAATTAAAGGGATAATCTGATGGTATAAGTGGTATTTTGGGAAACATGACTTCTTCTCCCTTATATTGACCCGTTAGTATTTTGGCTTCTATCAAATTATTTTGTAAATTAGTTATGATCAATCTGGATCCATTACATCATTTTGGGGGATTTAAATTTCTTAGTAGCATGATTAGCGCTCCTACTTTAGTGCTAGTTTATGGTCTGGTAATCCGGAAAGTTTAAGGAAATACTAAAATTCTATAGGATAATCTACAACTTCTTTTCTTTTGTACTCTGTCTATAGACCTATATACTTTCATCTCTCCTGGAAATTTATTTAGTAAATTTTTATTTATTGTATATACATTGTCATTTTTAGGTATTAATATACATCTTTCACAAAGCCAATTTTCATCCAAATAATTGTCTTCCACATTTTCATAAATTGTTGTGATGAGTTCATTCTTATTTTCCATTATATTTCCGCACGGGATAATATCCGTACCATTATTTGTCTGCGTCATTCTATTACCTATATCTAAGAGATTATTTTCTAATGTGGCTGTATCTTGATTGTTTGATAAGAATACTCTCATGTTTTTAGTTAATCTTATATATTTTCCACATTACTGAAGTTTTCAAACACGAATTTATGTGGTCTGTCTTTGTACCTCTTTTAACTACTGGAAGGATTTGTCTGAAATCACTGCTAATTATTAATGTCTGTCCTCCCAGCGGCTATCTTTGTTTACTATGTCTCTTACTATTATATCGACGGCTTATAATGCGTGATTGTGAGTCATTGTACATTCATCCCAAACAATAAATCTACAGCTTCTAAATAGTTTCCCTGATTTTGAATTATTATTTATACTGCAAATGGAATCTTCGTTTAACGGTATTGCAATCATAAAAATGGAATGGGCTGTTCTACAGTTCAATAATTGAGATGCTGCTATTCCTGATGATGATATATGTTCTTTATTTGCCATCTTCATTTTAGCTAGCAATAAATTAATCATCTTAAATTTCAACATTTTTACGAAACGCCTCACAATCGCATAGATTTTATGTGTAAAAACATTTTCTTCTAAAATCAAAAGATTTCCTGATATAGGGAAAATAGCTCTAAAAGGACAGTTTTACGTAATTATAATCGGTGTAGAGGCGGAAATCAAAAAATTCATCCGAACAACCACAATATTATTGTCCTGGAGAATTAGTAGCAATTTAATTTTGTAAATCCGTCGAGCCATTTTCTTAAACATCGAACGCATATAAATAAATAAATAAATAAATAAATATTTAAATAGACTTTCTTTTATATGACTAGCCGTATCCGACCCGGCGTTGCTCGGTTTTTGATTATTTGCCTATTATCTATTATTTATTAATTATAGATATATTATATACCTATTCCTGATTATGCATTGATATATATACAATAAAATAAATGTTAGCTAAAATACAAACAAAATATAGAAAAATATTTGTTTGATATCTAATAGGGTATTCACATCAATTCCGTTTTAAAAAACGTACGTGTAACTGCAACTTCAAATGATTCATTCACGGCAAATTTGAAGTTATGAGTCACATTCCTATTTATTTGAAGTTGAACTACACGTTTTCTGAACGTTTTCTGAAATAGGATTAATCCTATTTTCTGTACATAACAACACACAGAATTAGAGAGAACAGCTAGAATGAACACACAGAATTAGTGAGAACAGCTAGAATTCCACTTGATTCCAATTGATATATATATAAAGTATATTATTACATATAACTTATAGAATAACTATTTATTAAATATATATATATTAAATATACTATTTATTAAAAATATATATATATATATATATATATAAAGTATATTAACAAATGTTTATTATTACATATAACTTATCGAATAACTATTTATTAAATATATATATATATATATATATATATTAAATATACTATTTATTAAATATATATATATATATATATATATATATATATATATATATTTATATATATATATATATATATATATATATATATATATATATATATATATATTTATATATATATATATATATATATATATATATATATATAAAGTATATTAACAAATGTTTATTATTACATATAACTTATCGAATAACTATTTATTAAATATATATACATATATATATATTATAAAAAGGTTATATAAGATGGTATACAACTATATATATATATTTTAATAATATATATCAACTATACAATAGTAATAAATAATATATATTTCAATAATTTATTAAATATTTATTTAAATTATATATATTTCATAAGTTTAGATATAATTATAAGGATTTATGTATTATATAATAATAAAGTATTTGTTATATTAGTTAAAAATATTAAATTAATAAATATAATGTATGTAGTATTTATGTATTTGTGTATTTAAAGAAATATATAATACTACTATTTATACATTGAATTTAGCTATATCCACAATTAGATTTGTTACAATTGATTTTATTTGTACATATTTAAATATAGGTGGCGATATATGTCTACCCTTACGAAAAACTAAAAAACACGGAATTGATGTGAACACTTAAGGGGGTTCGCGGCCTTTTGAGTATACAATGTATTAAGATAGGAGATATTTTTTTTTTATATATTTTAACCAATTTTAAAATTTTTTCAGCACCTAGGGTTTTGATCCGATTTCAATTATGTAAATTGCATATTGTTAACCAATATAATGTTAATAAAACTTGCTTATTTAAAAAAAAAATGGTTCACTGAAAACCCAAAATATTTTAAGACAAAATATGATGCTAAATTAAATTTTTTTTTTAATTTTTATAATTTTGTATATGTTATACTATGTCTATTACATTTCTTTTAAGCAAATTTTATTATACTTATAATAATGAAGATACTGTGAAAAATTCATCAAGTTTGGATAATTATTGAGAGGGCTGAAAAATTTCTAAGATTCAAAATTAATTAAATTCAATATTCTGAGTAAATCGAGTTTAAAGTTTGACTAGATTTATTTTTAATTTTATGGTAATATTTGTTTATTATTTCTAACATGACAACATTTATAGCATTATACTATTATAGAATACCATACTAATATATCCATAGAGTTATTATTATAATATTTATATTATATTACCAATAATTACACATAATAAACTAATATTTATGACATTTAAAAAAAAAAAATTTACAATAAAATTTAGTTTTTTTTAGTATATTTATTTATTTCTAATATTATAATATAACAGAATACCACAATAATATACTCATAATTTATTCTAATAATATTTATATTAAATTATATTACCAATTGCATATAATAAACTATATTTATGACATTTATTTTACAAGAAAATAAGTTTTTTTATCATATTTATTTATGTACAATATATAAACAGTATATAATAGTTTCTTTTTTCTTGAATTTTTGAGTCTTGAATTGTCTCTAAATTGAGTATATGTTCTTTCCACAGCTGAAGTACCTAAAGATAGAATCATTATGATTTAAATATTATGTATGATATTTTCTAATATATAATATATGATGTGATTACAATAAAATATGATAATTACTTGTATATTTATTTGACATGTAGAAAATGAAAATAAATTTATAAAATAAACAATATATAGTATTGAATTTGATAAATAATCATAATATTGTGATGATTTATATATTATGTATAATTTTATATATTATGTATAATTTTATATATTATGTATAATTTTATATATAATGTATGTTATTTTTCTAATATATAATATATGATGTGATTACAATAAAATAAGATAATTAGATAATTACTTGTATATTTATTTGACATGTAGAAAATGAAAATAAATTTATAAAATAAACAATATTTACTCGTTTTGAATTCTATAATAAATAATCATTATATCGTTATGATTTATATGATTTATATATTATGTATGTTAATTTTTTAATATATATTATATGATGTGATTACAATAAAATAAGATAATTACTAGTATATTTAGTTGACATGTAGAAAATGAAAATAAATTTATAAAATAAACAATATTTACTCGTTTTTAATTCTATAATACATAATCATTATATCGTTATGATTTATATGATTTATATATTATGTATGTTACGTTTCTAATATATATTATATGTTGTGATTACAATACAATAATATAATTAGATAATTACTAGTATATTTATTTGACATGTAGAAAATGAAAATAAAATTTATAAAATAAACAATATTTACTAGTTTTTAATTCTATAATACATATTTTCATTATATCGTGATGATTTATATGATTTATATATTATGTATTACTAACATGGTCTTGTAATATATCATCATATGAAGTTTTAGTACGGTTAAGTTGTCCGGTGATCGATTTTCTACTACGTCTTGGCATTTTGAAATAAAATAATTAATGACGCAATCTCAATTACTTTGTTTATAATTCGAATTTTACAGCCAATGTAATGCGTTCATTTGATATCAATACGTTAATTATAGATGTCGCTAGTTGACATGATATTAAATAATAGATCGTATATAGTACTGCATTTAAATTTTTTTTAAAGTATACACTTATAGATATAATATTATAAGTTTAAAATATGAGTATTTTGCTATTATTTAGGCCATTTTTTACACATTTTTTTTTTTACAAAATAGGTCTTGTACTAAACCATCAAAGTGTATCATTTATAAGTCTTTATTTGCTCTACAAGTTTCATAGAATATTAAATATATATTAAATAATACTTTTCTCAAATAACAAAAAAAAAAAAAAATTATTTAAAAATAATTTCAAAAGGCCGCGAACCCCCTTAAAAATCTGTTACTTCAAATTTGCTGTGAATGAATCATTTGAAGTTGCAGTTACACGTACGTTTTTTAAAACGGAATTGATGTGAACACCCTATAACAAATTAGTGGAAATATATTAAAAAATGCAACTAATATTACAAATATTACAAACTATGTTTAAAAAAATGTCTAAAACCCAAACTTAAACCCAAACCGTACCCAAACCGGCGTTGCTCGGATGTTGATTGTTTGCCTATCTATTATTTATTAATTATAGCTGTTCCTTATTCTTCATTGTTATATATACAATTAAATAAATGTTAGCTGAAATACAAATAAATGTAGAAAAATATTTTAATAATTAAAAAATTAGTAGAAAAATATTTCAAAAAATATATTAAAAAATACAATAAATATTTTGAATATTACAAAATATGTTTTAAAAAGATGTCGAAAACCCAAACCTAAACCCAAACCGTACCCGAACTGGCGTTGCTCGGTTTTTGATTGTTTGCCAATTATTATTTATTAATTATAGCTATTACTAATTCTGCATTGTTAAATATTTATATTTAATTTTTTCATAACTATTATTTATATACAATAAAATAAATGGTAGATGACATACAAACAAATATAGAAAAATATTTTAATATTTAAAAAATTAGTGGAAAAATATTTTAAAAAATATATTAAAAAATACAACTAATATTTCAATTATTACAAAATATGTTTAAAAAAAATGTTTAAAACCAAAACCCGCACCGTCCTGACACGGCGTTGCTAGGTTTTTGATTGTTTTCCTATCTATTATTTATTAATTATAACTATTCCTGATTTTAAATTGCTTGCCTTACCCAACACGACGTTTCTCGGTTTTTAATTATATGCCTATCAATTATTAATTATAGCTATTCCTAATTATGCATAGCTAATCTTTAATTTTTGTTTCTAACTAATATTTAATAAATATAACTGTATCAGATGTATATCTAGCGTTGTTCTTTTTTAGATTTATTCGTAAAATATTTTGTAAAAAAAATAATTTAAAATATTATAAAATATATTTTTAAAAAGTGTCTAAAAATATTTTTTAAATATAAAAAATATTTCAACATATTAGTAGCCATACCCTACCCGGCGTTGCTAGGTTTTTGATTGTTTGACTATATTTATTAATTATAGCTATTCCTGATTATTCTAAAATATATAATTGCTAAAAAATACAAAAAATATTTAAAATATTACAAAATATGTTTTAAAAAAATGTCGAAAACTCAAACCTAAACCCAAATCCAAACAGTACCCAACTCGATATTTATCGGTTTTTGATTATTTGCCTATTTATTATTTATCAATTAGAGCTATTCCTGATCCTACATTTCTAGTATATACAATTAAATAAAGTTTAAAATAACAAAACTAAAATACAAACAAATGTGGAAACATATTTTTTTTAATATTTAAAAAATTAGTGACCAAATATTTCAAAAAATACAACAGATATTTCAAATAATCCAAAATATGTTGAAAACCTAAACCCAAACAGTTCCAAATCGGCGTTGCTCGGTTTTTTATTATTTGCCTATCTATCATTTATTAATTATAACTATTCCTTATTTGGAATTTCTTGCCGTACCCACCTTTGCTTTACTTGTTGTTTGATAGTTTACCTATCTATTATTTATTAAGTATGGCTATTCATGATTCTGCTTTTCATATACAATAATATACATTTTTGCTAAAATTCAAACAAATTTATACAAATATTAATATCTCAAAAATTAGTGGAAAAATATTTTAAAAATATTTCACAAAATATTTTTAAAAATACAACACACATTTCCAATATTACAATATTACTTAACAAATGTCGAAAACCCAAACTGCACCCTGCGTTGCTCGATTTTTGATTTTTGTTGCCAATCTATTATTTATTAATTATAGATATGTCTGATTCTGTATTTCTGTATTGCTACAAAATATATTTTTTATAAATGTTCTACAAATATTTTAAAAAGTATAATATTATTATCTTATAATATTTATATATTTATTATATAATTATAATATTTTAATTATATCTTAAAATAATAATATTTCAAAGATTAGTTGAAAAATAGAAAAAAATATTTGAAAAAAATGTTTTAAAATATTTGAAACAAATGTTTAAAAATATTTCAAAAAATTTCAAAAATATTTCAAACAATTTCAAAATATTTCAAAAAAATTTCAAAAAAATTTCAAAAATTTTCAAAAAAAATACAAAAAAATTTCAAAAAAATACTTCGAAAAAATGTAAAAAAAATGTTTCAAAAAAGCGACGCCGAAGATATTTGATGACAAAAAATCATTTTAATGGCAAAAAGTTAATTTTTCGGGTTTTTATGGGGTACATCATAAAAAATTCAAAAAAATTTCCGGACTAAGACCATACTGTTGAAAATTTATTAAGATACATATAAATATATATATATATATAAATATTTAAATAGACTTTCTTTTATATGTATAGATAGCTGGCTTCGTCCCGGCTTCGCTCGGGTGATGGTTTTTCAGTTGTGTCGTTATGATAATATAAGTATTTTATTCATTTTATAGTATTTATATTTTAGTATATATATACTTAAACGCTATTTAAACCCCTCATATCTCACGCTAATATTACTATTCATCAATCCTCATTGTCATCTATATACCCCTACATCTTTGTTTAGATCAATAATCATTACAATATTTAACACATGTATTCGAATTCATTCTTCTACTCCCTAATACCAATACTTACTTTAATTGTTCACAACAATTGTTACTTTTATCGCATACTGTTGGTATTGTTTCACCTATATATCTGTTTATCTGGTACAATTATATTTCTTTCCATATCTTAGAAAACATGCTTCTCCTCTTCTCATTACCCTTATTCTCCCTTTATTATAGCTATGGATAGGTTGAATTTCCTCTTCACTACGATATTTATTTATTTAAATTTATTTCTGATAATTACACATGGATATTATTAAAGACTTATCTAATATATTTGTAATAAATATTTACTTTAAAAACAATATATTATGATTATAACACACAATTAAAGGGTCACTTAGGTATGAAAGTTACAAAAAAAGTTAAAAACAAACCAATGAAATCAATAAAACCTAACCATTATGAATACAAATAATAAATAAAATAGAGCTGGCTTCGTCCCGGCGCCCCGTCCGTTGTGTCGATATATGATAAAACTATTTTTACTTATAACCATTAACCATGGATTAGTAGAAAGTACACATTTATGTAAATGATGGTTGTTTAAAAATATGTATATTTTTAAATAGATCACTTTTAGTAAAACACATACAAATTGGATAAAGTACCCTTCCTCACCCTAGTGAATTTATTAATAATATTTTTAAATATCTTGGGAACTGTTAATTAATTATTCAGTTTTAAATAATGTAATAGTTTGTCCGTTGTTTCGTTATCCGATATGTTATAATTTTATTAATTTAATATAATTTAACATTTTATAACGTGATATTTGCCCATTGATATCATTAAAGACATTTAATATAATATATATATATATATGTAATATATATATATATATATATATATATAACTTAACCCAACCTAACCACAACAGTGAACATATACTTTTATAGACTCACTCGGGAAGTAAATCAGCTAAAAAAAACTACAAAAATTAAAACTTAACCCAATCTAACCACAACAGTTAAAATATACTTTTATAGATACACTCTGGAAGTAATGCAGCTAAAAATTCTGTACCATTATTTTTTCTGCGTCATTCCATTACCTATATCTAAGAGATGATTTTCGAATGTGGCTGTATCTTTATTGTTTGATAAGAATACTCTCATGTTTTTAGTTAATTTCATTAATCTTATAATTTTCTACATTACTGAAGTTTTCAAAAACGAATTTATGTGGTCTGTCTTTGTACCTCTTTTAACTACTGGAAGGATTTGTCTGAAATCACTGCTAATTATTAATGTCTGTCCTCCCATCGGCTTATCTTTGTTTACTATGTATCTTACTATTATATCGACGGCTTCTAATGCGTGATTGTGAGTCATTGTACATTCATCCCAAACAATAAATCTACAGCTTCTAAATAGTTTCCCTGATTTTGAATTATTATTTATACTGCAAATGGAATCTTCGTTTAACGGTATTGCAATCATAAAAATGGAATGGGCTGTTCTACAGTTCAATAATTTAGATGCTGCTATTCCTGATGATGATATATGTTCTTTATTTGCCATCTTCATTTTAGCTAGCAATAAATGAATCAAAAAAGTGTTTCCAGTTCCTGCGGGGGCATCTAGGAAAAACAATTTTCATTTTTGTTATTTACACTGGGTAAGATTTTGTTATAAACTATTCTTTGTCATCATTCAATTTAATTTCATTTGCTTGAAAATTTTCCGGGCTACGTCTCGGCGTTGCCCGAGTATAATGGTCACTAATCGTTTGTAAATCCGTCGAGCCATTTTCTTAAACATAGAACGCATATAAATAAATAAATAAATAAATAAATATTTAAATAGACTTTATTTTATATGTATAGACTAGCTAGCTACGGCCCGGCGTTGCCCGGGTATTATACGTGTTGTACAAGTAGGATAGGTAACAACGTAGATGTAAACAAAGATTTATTTATAAAAATCAATTTATTTATTAATAACAAAGCATTTAAATTTAAGTGTTTATTGAAAAATTTAAAATTTCTTCCTTAAATATATCGAAAACGTAAACGTTATCACCGTTTATTGCCATTTACGAATGCATTAATTATGGTAAAGTGAATATAACTACATTTTTACGAAACGCCTCACATTCGCATACATTTCATGTGTGAAACATATTCTTCTAAAATCAAAAGATTTACCGATAGAGGGAAAATAGCTCTAAAAGGACAGTTTTACGTAATTATGATCGGTGTAGAGGTGGAAATCAAAAAGTCATCCGAATAACCACAATACTATTGTCCTGGAGAATTAGTAGCAATTTAAATTTTGTAAATCCGTCGAGCCATTTTCTTAAACATCGAACGCATATAAATAAATAAATAAATAAATATTTAAATAGACTTTTTTATGTGTATCTACATATATAATATATACATGTATCTAGATAAATAAATATAGCATATATATATAAATAAATAAATCAATAAATGATTAAATTTAATTTCTTTTATATGTATAGATTAATAATTTTAAATTAATTTAAATTCACAATAATTTATAATATTATAATAATGTATTAAATATTTAGTGTTGATACAACTATAAACATGAATAATTCATTCATTTATGTCATTATTACTTTTATAAGATATTCCGTAACAGTTACATGGGTATGTAGTATGTATTACTATTATTTAGTTTAAAATATAGTATCAATATAGTATCAATATAGTATCAATATATATATGTATGTGTGTGAATGTGATACTATGTGGCAAGCATTAACATATGAACATGTTGGTCCCCTTCGCTTTTACGCGAATTAATAGGTATGTATCGTTTGTGACAGCTTATATGTGTCCATGTTAGGGGGGTGGGAATTCCATAAAATGATAGATAGATATATAGATATATGATTTATTTAGACACAAATATAACAAAGAGAGTTTTCATTTGCGTATTATCAATAAAAATAATACATAAATAAATAAGCGATAACATAATATATAAGTATACTTATAGAACAACATAGGATTATTAGATTAATAAACGTGACCATAATACAATAAGTATGTAGTATCTCCTTTCTGATATACGTTATACTATGAATTATACAGGTTATACATAATTCTTTTTTTAATGGTATTTGCCATAGAACTGGAATTCATGAATATATAATAAAATGGTAGTTAATAATTAATCAAGGTGAATTCATTATACTAAACGTAATATTAATAATTTACAAGTGTAAACAATATTAAAAAATAGCAATATCTTAATATTAAATAACGAAAAGTATTATTAATATAATGTTATGTATATAACCATAGCTACATATATATATATATATATATATATATATATATATATATATATATATATATATATATATGTTATGTTATCATATATTGATATTCATAATAATATCAATATATTAGTAACTATTATTATTTAAGTATTATATATGTAAACTAGATTACTTATCGGTATATATATTTATCATATAGTTTTGGAACTTTATTATAAAGATATAATAAATTAACCTTCCGTGATCTTTGTGATAACATGATGTTATGATTGTAGATATGTTAAGAATGTGACACATTTTGTTTATTAATTATTGTATTTTTGATTTGATTAAACTGTAACATACTACCTTTGACTTATTTAATTGTATAAAGTAATACACTTATGATATCTATAAATACTGGAGGATATCAATGCTGATTTCCCGGTCGCGAGTGTAGGGTTGCACGTCAAATCGAATAATTCAAATTAAAAAACAAGTCACATGACCTAGCATGACCTATATGACCTGATTTTTAAAATAACAAAAATATATTTTAAATATTTCAATAAATCTATTTTATTTATTAAATAATATTAATTATATTATTTCACAAATGTCAGTAATTAACATCATTAAACCACTTATATTTTTTATAAACAAATGGATTATGGAGATACATAACCATTATTAGTATGTATAATTCACTATAAAAACGTATTTTTCATATAATATTTACTATTTCCAAAATAATTTCGTAACTTTAAATGTAATTATTACGTTATTCAATTATTGTCTAGTTAATTATATAATATAATTTATATTACAATACAATATACTTGTATACTCCTATGCATATATATATATATCTAATGGAAGAAGTCCCTAGATCACAAACTTTTATAGACACGAATAGTAATATAGCGCTTGAAATTAAGTCATAATCCACATCTAATATTTTATTAATGCGTTTTAGTTGCACGTTTTTGATCATAACTGTTTAAATATCAATTTTAAAAAACTAAAATATGAAGTCTATTATAGAATTTGATAAGTTTTCTATTGGTAAAATGAATTACAAATATATTAATTTAAAAAAGCACATTATCATATCTATATAGATATGATACATTGGTAATAAAACCTAAAATCGAATAAAGTTAATTATTTATGATATTTATATGTAGGTTTTCATCCTAATTTTATTATTATTATATTCACTATAAAGCTTATTAAATTCTACAATACAAGTCATATTTTCGTTTTTATAGATACCCTTAACAAATAAAAAGTTATGTTCACATATGTACAACAAAATATGTACATTATATTACATATGTATAGATATTATAATATTATAATATAATATTACATTGATATTATGTATGTTTATATTTATTTATAATACATATTTTTCAATGTATTTTATAACATTAATAGTATATTTTCATGAAATATATATATATTATTAATTTAATTAAATATATATGTTAATAACATCATATATTATTACATTAAAAGTATATTTTCATCATACATGTATTATTAATAATTTAATTAAATATACATGTTAATACTATCATTATGATATTAATCATATATATAGTATTCGAACATTACAAATTATAAAATGATTACTATTAATGATGTGTTTTAAATAAATACATTATATATATATATATATATATATATATATATATATTTTAAGGGAAGCGCGAATTGATGACGATGAACTACATTTTTTATCTACCATTTAACTTAAAATACAACTTTAAAACACATTTTACTTTTACAAAATATAAATTTCATTAAATTATTGTATTCAATTACCCATTGAAAATGTAAAAATTTGTAGTTTCTCGTCATCAATTCGCCTTTACCATCAACATTATTTGTAATCGTTATTATTTCTATTCGAATTATATATTATTATATATATATAATATCTGTATTCACTATTTGTGTCTTTATGTGATATATATATATATATATATATATATATATATATATTATTATTATTATTATCAGATTTAGGTTTACACCAGGGTTTTTGTAGAAGCTAAAGCTTATCGAGACAATTACCCTTAATAATATATACCTGACAATATATATATATATATATATATATATATATATATATATATATATATATATATATTCTAACATTACATACTATATTAAAAATATATTAAAAATATTACAAAAATGACATACTATACAAAATCAATAATAATTAATAATTAAAATTATATAATAATTAAAATAATAAAAAGTAATCAACATTTATTGGCGATCATGCTATAGGCATGCGAACGAGATTTTGTATATATATATATATATACTATAGTATGTAATATTTGTCATATATTTTTAATATAGTATGTAATGTTAGAATAATATATATCACATAAAGATACAAATAGTGAATACAGATATTATATATATATAATAATATATAATTAGAATAGAAATAATTACGATTACAAATAATTGTACAAATAAAATACACATTTTTACTTTTTTACTTTTGCAATAGGTACTTGAATCGAATAATTTAATGAAATTTATATTTCGTAAAAATGTGTTTTAATGATGTATTTTAGTACGTAAGTTAAATGGTATAGACAAAAATGTAGTTCATCGTCATCAATTCGCCCTTCCTTCAGAATATATATATATATATAATGTATTTATTTAAAACACATCATTAATAGTAATAATTTTATAATTTGTAATGTTCGAATAATATATATATATGATATTATTAACATATATATTTAATTAAATTAATAATAATATATATATATATATATATATATATATATATCATGAAAATATACTATTAATGTTATAAAATACATTGACAAATACATATTATAAATAAATATAAACATACATAATATCAATGTAATATTATATTATAATATTATAATATCTATACATATTTAATATAATGTACATATTTTGTTGTAAATATGTGAACATAACTTTTTATTTGTTAAGGGTATCTATAAAAACGAAAATATGACTTGTATTGTAGAATTTAATAAGCTTTATAGTGAATATAATAATATTAAAATTAGGATGTAAACCTACATATAAATATCATAAATAATTAACTTTATTCTATTTTAGGTTTGATTACCAATGTATCATATCTATATAGATATGATAATGTGCTTTTTTAAATTAATGTATTTATAATACATTTTACCAATAGAAAACTTATTAAATTCTATAATAGGTTTCATATTTTAGTTTTTTCAAATTGATATTTAAACAGTTATGATCAAAAACGTGCAACTAAAACGCGTTAATAAAATATTAGATGTCACATCTGATGTGGATTATGATTTAATTTCAAGCGCTATATTACTATTCGTGTCTATAAAAGTTTGTGATCTAGGGACTTCATCCATTATATATATATGTATATATTATATACATAGGAGTATACAAGTATATTGTATTACACTATAATTAACTAGACAATAATTAAATAACGTAATAATTACATTTAAAGTTACGAAATTATTATTATATGAAATATACGTTTGTATAGTGAATTATACATACTAATAATGGTTATGTATCTCCGTAATCCATTTGTTTATAAAAAAAATATAAGTGGTTTAATGATGTTAATTACTGACATTTATTAAATAATCTAATTAATATTATTTAATAAATAAAATAGATTTATTAAAATATTTAAAATATATTTTTGTTATTTTAAAAATCAGGTCATATAGGTCATGCTAGGTCATGTAATGTGTCATGTGACTTGTTTTAAATTTTAATTATTTGAATTGACGTGCAACCCTACAATCGCTTCCCGGTCAATGAATATTACTCGTTGTCGTAAGAAAGCCCAACCCCGCGGTGATTGCTATCGAAAGGGATAGTCAAGCCTTTGCTTTGAAACCTAATAAAAAAAGCTTATTTAGCCACGCAACCCATATTATTACATTGGTGTCAGAAGTGGGATTTGTTACGACGAAGAAGAAGATTTGTTACCAAGAAGAAGAGGAAAATAATATTATCGCGGGTTTGTGATATTTTTATTATAAAGTTCCACATTTTGTATAAAAATATTTTTAACTTGTAATTACGGTAATTAGTGTAGTTTATTATTTAATACATATTATAAATATATAAGGAAATATTAAATATAAATACATAACAGACCATTTATTTTTATTTACTATAAATACATTTTGTTAAAATACTGGAAACAAATTTGTTACACTTAATTTATATTAGCTATGATAGCTAGTTCATTAGTGAATCGGACTTCTAATACGAAAGTTGCGAGTAAAGTCTTAATTGTGGAATATTTTTGAAAAATATTATTTACATTTAGTTTTAACAAAGCCTCGTTGTCCTAGTAATTAGTGCATCGGACTGTTAATATGAAGGTCGCGAGTTCTAATCTTGCTCGATGAAACATTTAAAAAAAATTTATTGATTATTTTTTGAAAAAAATATTTACTCTTGGGAAGACGATAGATGGATAGTGAAACCAGGCTAATGGAAAGAAACATAATATCTGGAGTGGTAGTTTAATATCTCGTAAAATTGATGGACGAGGATGCCGTAACGTAGGTATTTATAGAGGTAAGTAAAGGGAGAATATGAGTTAGATACATTTTTAATTTCATTTTAAATTTCATAATTACCATTTTATTTTTTCAGCATACTTAAAACATAAAAAAAGTTAGGATTATTGTTATGTTGATATATTGATATTCAGAATAATATCAATATATTAGTAACTATTATTATTTAAGTGTTATATATGCCAACTAGATTAATTATCGTTATATATATTTATCATATAGTTTTGGAACTTTATTATAAAGATATCATAAATTAACATTACGTGATATTTGTGATCACGTGATGTTATGATTGTAGATATGTCATGAATGTGAAAAGTTTTGTTTATTAATTATTGTATATTTGATTTTATTAAACTGTAACATAATATAGTATGAAAAGGTATACCTTTGACTTATTTAATGATATAAAGTAATACACTTATGATATCTATAAATATTGGAGGATATCTACGCTGATTTCCCGGTCTCCGAATATTACTCATTATCACCAGAAAGCCCAACCCCACGGTGATTGCTAGCTAAATGGTTAGTCAAGCCTTTGCTTTGAAACCGATAAAGAAGCTTATTTAGCCCCCAACCTATATTATTACATATATACAAATGTTGTGTAATTGAATATCTAATCTAATATTATTTTAATTATTATTATACTTATAAATATATTATATTTAATCATTATATAAAACTATACATATATTATTTAATTAGATGATGTACCCTTTCATAGTATAATCTATTTTAGGATTATTGCGATACTGATGACGTAGATAAGCTAGGAAAGCTAACAGCATATGCAATTAGCAGGACAGCAACCCATTATGAATGCAGTAATAAATTTATCAATATTATGGATATATATACGGCCTTTGTTAAAAATACACATGCAGACAATTTCCAGTTGGTATATTTCGCTGTACCACATAATAGTATCACACATATACTTAATAATCAATTTAAACATTTGATATACCTAAAGTACCTATACTTACATAACAATTTGATTTCTACAATACAAAGTGATGTTTTTAAATATAATAAAGACTTGGATTTTATACATCTATCTACGAATAAAATATCTGTGTTTCATTTAGAATTAAATACATTACAAAATTTGAGATTTTTTTCTATATATTCTAATCGTCTAACTGTACTGAAAGAAAATCTATTTAAAAATTTCATAAGCAATACAAATAATTTATTAAAAGTATATGATAATATGTTTATATGTGATCGTGAAATGGACTGGTTGACTAATATGACAGGTGAAATTAAACCAGTCATAATTATAAAAAAGGATTCTTGCTCGTGTTCATTTAATGGACTCAGCATCGATTGTTTCATTAAGAAAACATATTTATATGGAAATTGCGTTGTAGAAACTATACCAATCTGCAATAATGGCTAGTAACAAGTAGTATATATATATATGGTATATATATGGTATATATATACGTATATATAATTAATAAGTTTAAATTAAGATATAATTAACTGTAATATTTATAATTACAAAATAAAACAACTTAAGTTGTTCACTGTAATATTCAGTCCTTCTATTATTAATATCGTCATCAACTGATAACATCTTGATATCATCATGATAACTTTAACTTACACATATATACTTTCTTTGTTTTATAATAATTGCTAATGGTATTATTTATTTGTTGATAGCATTCATCGAGCTATTTTTAGATCGCTTCTTTTGTGAAAAAAATGTAACAATAATACTGGTTTAAAGGGGTGTACACATCAAGACCAACGAGTGCCGGCACTCGGTACTAGCACTCATTTCCAGCATTATACTAGCACACATTATTTAGGATATACACATCGCGAGCAACAAGTGCTAGCACTCGTTGCCAGCATTTGCCGCGATCAAAGTAAAGGGGTGTATTATTAAAGGGGTGTATTATTACATTGTGGTCAGATAATGAGTAATTGATTACATAACATGATTAATAAATTATTAATACATCTGTTGTCAATTTATTTTTAATTTATTTATGTATAAACAGTATAATACTGAGTATATCACCTTTGAGATAGTATGCTAATTTAAAAAAAAGTCTCCATCCATTTTTAATTTCAAATAAAACGTTTGAAAACGTTTTACAATGTTTACAAAAGCTTCTATAAACGTTTCTATTGGTTGAAAATAACTACCATAATGCAATGAGTTGTTTACCATTCTGGTAACATGTACTGCAAAATTAAACCTGTTCATTCGATACCAGTAGTTTGCATTACGATGCTAGCACTTTAGGTGTACACACCACGAGCAAATGTACGAGCGCGCGGGCGCTCGCAAATATAACATCTCAAGTATTTACCGAGCCACTTTGTGCAAGCACAAAGTTAACTCAACTGCGCTCCTCCTTGTATACATCCTTTAAGAGTACGCATTTAGACACATACCTCAATATATGTTCATTAATACAAGCGATAATATACCATCTATGTAAATCACTAGTGTATTATTTGTTAGTTCTAGGATGATATCATTGAAATTATTCGTAACCATTGCAATAACCGTAGTATCACACTCGTTACAATTATAATAATAGTAGAATAATAATGATAGTGAAATAATTAACGTTACTAATAACACGAAATCTAAAGTATCCATGGATGTAAATAATTATGATATGTCATTGATAAAACAGATTATTAATTGTATTTTATATCATATGAATCCTATATTTAATAATAGTATTGTAACTAGACTATTTCTATCGTATATGAAAAAAATCAATTATAAAACCACTATTTAAAAAAAATGACAATAAAATATTATTAATTACCGCCCAATTGCACTTTTACCACAAATTAGTAAAATATTAAAAAAAATTATATATAATAGATTATCCAATTTCATAAAATTAAACATAAAATAATAAATAAAAATCAATATGGTTTTATTCCAAAATCTAATACAAAAATATCGCTTTTAAAATTCAGCATTATTTTCTACAAAAAAATAGTGAACATAAAAAAATTGCAGCAATTTTTCTAGATCTGAAAAAAGCTTTCGATGTTGTTGATCATGTAATATTAATAAAAAAACTAGAAATATATGGAATAAGAGGAAATATATATAATCTAATAAAAATTATTTAAATAACAGAACATTTACTACATAAATAAATAATTCATTATCGAATACTAATATGTTAATTACGGGGTTTTAGTACGACCTTATTTTTTATAATTTTTATAAATGACCTACAAAATGTTTTTAAAAATGTGAATAATATTAATTTAAATTTATATGCTGACGATACATCACTAACAGTTTACGCTAATAGTGATGTTGAACTAACAAAATTACTTCAAATATATATGGATAAATTAAAATATTGGTTCGATATAAATAAATTTAAAACTTAATATACAAAAAACTAAAATATTTCCATATTTTAATACTAAACTAACTAATGATATAACAATTGACAATATAAAAATTGATATAGTAGATAACTATACATTTTTGGGTTTGTATCTGGATACAAAATTATCATTTAATGTACATATTGATAATTTAAATATGAAACTTTCAAAAATAATATACTTAATTAAAAGGTTATCATATTTAAATATTAAAAATTTGATTTTATTATACAACTCTTTGTTCTTATCTAATTTATCATATGGTATTGAAATATGGGGTAATATTTATAATTCTAATTTAAATATATTAAATTTATCACAAAAAAAATAATAAGAATAATTAATAATAAGATTATAGACAATTCAAAATTACCATTAATACGATTATCGCAAACATTAATTTTATTTTATAATAGTAACATTTTAAAACTTGATGATCTTATAACTTTTAGAAATATTTTAATTATATTTAATCTTTTAAATAATAAATATGTTAATGATATAACTGATTATTTTAAATTTAATAGAAATAATACCATATTTATTTTACCACTATTGAAAACCAATAGAATGCAAAATACAATATTTTTCAAAGGACCTAAACTTTATAATTCAATAATGTTTAATATATTTTAAAAACTAATACAATTACTCATACTTTAAAACTGAGGAAGGTATTAAAATAATTTTTTATTAAACAGTATTGTTAATTTTTTGTATAAATATTAATTATTATAAATTTGGCAAATATCTTTTTTTAATCATTTTAAAACAATTACAGATATTTATTATAAACAGTATTACAAAATGTACATATTTTTATTAATTATAAACAGTATTAAAAATAAACAATTAAAAATTAAACATTATTAAAAAATATAAATATTATAAAAGGATTATAATCTTTAAAAAAAACAGTATTACAATTATAAATATGTTTACACTATAGTGTACAGTATTAAAATAAAATCTAAAAAATTATTTAATTTATTGTATATTATTTTTCATATTACACTATCGTGATATTAACCTATTACATTTGTATGCTTATTTTATAATAATCAATTATTTCTTGTATAATATTTTTATATAAACAGTATTAAAATATATGTCATATTGATAGTACAAATTATTTAATTTTCTCTTTCTTTAATATTTAACTTTGAATGCCTATTCACGAATCACAACTTTTATTTTTATAATCTGTATCAAATTTATTTATATCTCCTTTATTATTGTAATTTTATATTATATTTTGTTTCTAATTTTAAATTTGTATTATTTTCGTATGTGATTAACCTTTTATTTAATCATTTCATTGTTTTTTTATATTACTATGATTATATTATTATGTTTATCATTATTTCTATTTTATTATTTTATTTGAATGGAAATTATGATATGACATTGCACACACTGTTAGGAGGTTTCGAATCAATAAAGCTAATCGCTTTCACTGATCCTCTTAGACTTTGTATATAAACTTAATTAATTCATTCATTCATTCATATATATTATATGTAATATCAATTAAGAGTTGGTATTGTGTCATCTTCCAACGTTTATAGATTATATTTCCTTCCAGTTCTTTCGAATTAATTTGTATACGAATTTTAAATAACATTGTTACCAATACATGAACGATTCATATATCGGATGTATTAGAGTGTTTGTTGTGTGTTGCTAGAGTATTAATTTATAAATATATACTTATAATACTAGCTATATATATCTTATTTTAATACTAATGTGTGTACATTTATAATACATTTATATACTATAGGATATTAAGTATAGTATAGTATACGATAGGTATACTATAGTATAATATTGATATACTTAAAGATACTATAGGTATACTATAATATAATAAAGATATACTAGAGTATATTATAGATATACTATAGTATGCAGTAAATTGGGGTATTTTTACATATAGGTAATAGTCGATATAATGTGATACTAATTAAAATACCAATAACATATAGGTTATAATACTTAACGTAATTTATTATATTATTTAAATATTTAAATAATATATATATATATATATATATATATATATATATATATATCTAATACTAATAATAATACTATAAAGTATTAAAATTGGTATTTTTTATATGTATGTGATAAAGTATATCTTTTTATTTTATTAGAAATGAATGAAAATACTACTTTTCTATTATTGTTCATAGATTATCTGATAACCATATTTTCTAAATCATAACATATTATAATTAAAATAAACTATATAATATAGGGGAAAGTAACCTAATACGGACACTTCAACAATAAATGTTCTTAACATTTTATGACTCATTATTTTTATTCAAGAATTACAATATAATAATATTATATGATTGTAGATATTATTGTTATTTTAAAATTGTATTTAGTGTTTTAATTCCATAGATAACGGGAGTATCCGTATTTGTTAACGTGTCCGAATACGGACACCCTATATATCACTAGATAAACTATATTATTGATAAATCAATCCGACAAATTATAATTACATTATTTATAATTAATTTTATGAACAATTTATTCAAATTTAATTAGTTAATAATTTATTTATTTTAATTATTTTTTTAATTAATAATAAAATTAAGTATCTAAATAATAAAAATATTAGATTTAGCTTTATTGGTGGTATTAATATTATAACGCACGCGATTTTTTATAAAACATAAGAATATTTCATACGCTGCGCGCTGATTGGTTATAGGGTGTCCGTATTAAGACATCTAGAGTGTCCGTATTAGGAACTTATATAAATTCTAGATATATGCTTATAACTTAATGAACATTTGATAACAAATATAACAAATAATATATATATATATATATTTAATTTTAGAATGCTTTATTTTTTAATAATATATTGTTATGTTTTATATCGATACATTTGTATATTCTTGAGAAGGTTTTACATTTTTAGTTGACATTTTTTCATAAATTTAAAAACGAAATAAAAAAATCAGTTTAATTGACATATCAGCACAATTTTGAATAATAAAAAATAAAAAAATACTTATTTAGACTATTTATAACATTATGAATGTTTTATTTATTAAACATTTTTTTTGTATGATTTATGGTTTCTGAGATATCGAGAGTGTCCGTATTCGGGCACTCCATATTCGAATATATTATATTATATTATATATATATATATTATATATATATTCATTTATATATATATATATATATAACACTGCCTGTGTGGCTCAGTGGCTAAGGCGTCAGACACACAAGCAGTAGGACACGGGTTCGACCCTCGTCCGGACCATTAATTAATTTTATAAAATGGGTCTTAAAATATTATTTAGAAGTGATCTTATATAATTGTGTATAAATAAATGATCGGCTCTCGTTAAAACTATGGATGCCTTAACATGAGAGCGGCTTCGAAGGGACATTAGAGCCATATATGGTTATAAGTGAAAACTTCATCTAAGTTCCTGGATGGGATGAAAGGACTCCACCAAATAAAAATAACAAAAAATAACAATATATATATATATATATATATAAATAAATATATATAAATATATGTATAATATATTATATAATACCGATCGGTTACTTTCCCATATACTATATATTCGCTTATCAATACTTATCTTTTATATATATATATATATATATATATATATAATATCATCTTGATTATTGCTCACATATATGGGGTAATACTTTCGAAATCAATAATAAGCTACTATCAAAACTCCAAATCGAGTAATAAGATTAATTTTCAAAGATGACTATTTTCTATAAAAAAATTCCTACATAATGAAATTGACTGATATTGTTAATTGAAAACTTTCTGGCAGGAAAACATTAATATAATTTTCATAAAGCCTGTTTCATCAATAGAAATTGAAAATATTGTCTATATATACAATTATAATTGTGATTCAAAATATAGTACTGATTCCAATGATTTTAACTTTTTTTTAATACGTAACATTATTTTATCCATTAGTAATATTTTATCAATTGTATTTAATAAATGCATTGAAAATGGTGTTTACCCTGATTTACTTAAAACATCTAAAGTTATAATGTTATATAAAAAAGGAAATAAAAATGATTGCTCGAATTATAGGCCAATATCATTAACATCACAATTTTCAAAAATTGTTGAAAACATTTTAAAAGTAAGAATGTTTTCATTTTTAGATACAAATTCTTTAATAAACAATTCTCAATTTGTATTTCAAAAATCTATATTAACATGTGATGCTTTGATAAATTATATCGATTACTTGAATATAAATTACCAATTATTCATATCCACAATATCGATTGATTTAAAAAAGGCTTTCGACACTATTAATCATGAGATTTTATTAAACAAATTATATATATATATATGGTTTCAGAGGTATCACATTGTCATTATTAAAAAGCTATTTGACAAACAGGTATCAATACGTAAGCTATAATAATACCAATTCTAAAATACTTCCGATTAAATGTGGTACCACAAGGTTCAGTTTTTGGACTAGTATTATTTTTAATGTGCATTTATGATTTACCTAATATAACTAATAAATGCAATTTTACTCTTTTTGCTGACGATACCACTTTAACATTTAAGTCTCATAATTTATATGATCTAGAAAATGAAATAAATTCTATTCTAGTTTTAATATGTGACTGGCTTTGTGGTAATAAGCTACTTCTTAATATTGATAAAACAACATTAATTTTATTCCATCGCACAAGAGTTAAACATAAATTTAACACAAAAATAAATAATATAGCCATAAAACAATCAACTAATTTTAAATTCCTAGGCATTTTAATTGACGAAAATCAGAATTGGAAAATGCAAATAAATAATATTAAAAATAAACTTTACTATGGACTTAGTTTACTACATAGATATAAATATACATGTAATATTAATACTTTAGTTATGCTATATTTTTCTTTTATTCATAGTCATATTAATTATTGTTCTATTATATGGGGAAGTACTTACCATAGCAATATAAAATGCATTCAAATTTTACAAAATAAATGTATGAGAGCAATATATAAACTTGATAACAAAACTAATATTGATTACATTTTTTTAAGACATAACATTCTTAAATTTAAAGATATAATTAATATATCCATTTATAAATATATATTTAGAATATACAACCAGCATTATTTGCATGGTTCAATTTATAAGTTATTTACATATAATTACTCTTATACAATTTTCGGATACATAGAACATTCTTAATACCAAAAATAAGATTTGATCATCATGAATTTAGTATTCGTTACAAAGGCACATGTTTATGGAATTCTTTAAATACAACCATATCATCTTTAACGAATTTGAATACTTTTACAATGCATATTAAAAATATGCTTTTAAATAATTATATTTAATCACTTACACCTTATCTGTATTGTTTGTTATTTTATTTACATGGTCATCTTTTCTTCTTTTTAGCTCTTTTAAATTGTTCGTATTGTATACATATTTGTTATCTCTGTAGCCTTACTATGATATTTAGTTTATTTGATTTTTTAAGTTTAACTTATTTATTATTTTAGTATCTTTTTACATTTTTAAATTTTATATTATATATTTTTATTATATTTTATTATTATTTTATTGTTATATACATGATGATTTCTTGGTATTGAGAGACATATTTAATTTTATTGTATTGATTTTTTTATGAGACAGATCACGAATGAACAATATAGAATTGTAAAATATTTATTTATATTTATTCATTTTGTATAAGTTCTCTCATTACCAGAGCAGGTTGGTATCTCGATAAGTGCAATAGAACTTTTATACCATACCTATGTTTATGTAGTGTATTGTTTATTAGGTCGTAGTCATATTATGTTGTTTCAGACTTGAAATAATAAACAAAATATTTATTATCTTCCCGACCGTAAATACCTATATTTTACCATTACAATTTAAAAACTGTTGTTAGTTAATATGTTTTTATTACTATACTCATACTTTTTTTTCAACGGAATATAATACGATTTTCTTCAATATATATCCGGGTTCTTATACCACATTCTGAATTATAATATATTTATAATATATATTATTAATATATTATATATATATATATATCAATAATTTAATTTAATTATACAGATCTAGATAATATGACAACTAATTATACGACTACACCAGGAGTTACTTCACAAAGTACAGGTTATTCATACAAGCAACATTTATAATAACATATTAATGATATATTATAGGTTATATGATATACGTATATAGTATTGGTTATATAATATAATTATATAGTATATGTTATATAATATAATTATATAGTATAGTTATATAGTATAATTATATAGTATAGGTTATATGATATAATTATATAGTATAGGTTATATAATATAATTATATAGTATAGTTTATATAATATAATTATATAGTATAGGTTATATAGTATAATTATATAGTATATGTTATATAGTATAATTATATAGTATAGGTTATATAATACAAATTATATAGTATAGTTTATATAATATAATTATATAGTATAGGTTATATAATAAAATGTTATAGTATATGTAATATTGTATAATTATATAGTATTGGAGTATTATGGAATTAGTATATATATATATATATATATATATATATATATAGATCCTATAGTTTATAGTATATATATAGTATATATATAGTATCATATAAATATAATGTTGACATTTCCACACTACGCTGTTAACAATTAGGGTACAGCGAGTGCCTTTTTAAGGTGTAAGTAGTGTCACCATAGCAGTACCCTAATTAGGGTACAATTTGAATAAATACGATCACTACCCTCAACATTATGAAACTGTACCGTACAGAATTATAGCGGGTTTTACCCTAATTATATGATATACAACTGGTATACCGTATACCCTAATTCAATTGTATGATATGTACCATAATTGAATTGCATGATATATAAATATAATAAGCACGTACCCTAATATTTAACATAGCTGTACCCTAATACATATATATATATATATATATATATATATATATATATATATATATATATATATATATATATATATATTTATATATTGTACCCTAGTTAGTTTAAAATCGTGTATACTATTCCTAGATGGTAAATTGTTGTGATATTATAAAGATATGTATCCTATACATTTAATTCGCTATACCCTAAGTTTTAACAGTGTATATTTAGATGTATATATATATACTTAAGAGAGACAATTTATAACAAATGTTTAAAGTTAACAGTGTAGTTTTATTTGAGTTAAGAAATATGTAATTCGTTATCATAAATTTGCGTAAATCAACGATACAATTATTTAAACGGAGATTATTTATTGGTGACATAACAATAATATCATAAGCATATAAATGATATTTTATTTAATGTTAATTTAGAAATATTCAAAATATTGTAGTGATATATAAGGAATACAGCAAGGGAGGTACAGTACCTTAGGCTCTCCAAATAAAAGGAATTTATTGGAATATACGGATTTGAGTTTTATGTTGTATGTTAGGTTGGTAATATAGTCTTACAGTAGATGTAATTCATCGATGTTAATGATTAGTAGCTTTAGTTGGTTTAAATGTAAATTGTGGTCAATTATATCAAAGGCGGAATATAATTCAAGGAAACCCAAACCCAAATCAAATTGTAAATATCTACCGTTACGGTAACAGTTATTTTACAACAGAAAAAAAACAGTGATTTTGTGGTGTTTCGGTAATAGTTATTCTGCGAAGTTACAAATCGGTAACTTTGCGATAGGGTTACAAACCCTGTTACAATGCGAGGTTACAAATCTGTAATTTTGCGATAGGGTTTGTAACCCTTATATAATTTAAGAATAATTGAAAATAATATTACAAATTTAATAGTTGAAATAGAAATATTATTACATATTATTACTGATTAGGATATTATATGTAGATGTTATGAGGCTGTAAATTGGCTGTTATATAAGGCAGTTATGAGAATATTATATGATGATATATTGTTAAATTATTTAGAAATGTATACATTTAGGCTAAATGAGGAGGACAACTCAAAAAACGGTTTTACACTTTATTTGGGGACAAAAATTACACTACTTATATACTTACTAACACGGATTAAAACAACCCTTATAATTATATGCTAACTGGTAAATACTGTAATAATAATTATAATAATAATAATAATGGCCTCCAGCACAGCTGAGCAACGTTAAACACATCTGATCGCAATCAGCGTCGACTAACAATATAATGTCCCAATGTAAAAGTCAGCATGACTAAATTTTCACATTATATTCCTTCAGACGGAATATTTTTTCCACGATCTATTAAATACACAATATAATTTTAGATTATATATGGAATAATGATACTAGCATATATCTAAGAGGGCTTCATGGAGATTCGATGATACAGCACATACTGCTATTGTCATCTCTAAGGTTCCACGTTATTGATTATCATGGACTGATATAGTCATATTGAAGGAAACACGTAACTGGTATCATGGACTTCTATGGATTGAGAGATTTTTATTTAAGTAAATATATAGTTGATATAGTCGCAATTATCAATATTTTCTAATAAAGTTGTTATCTCGAAAGTGAAAGTATATGGACTTCTCTTGTTTATCTTAAATGTGTCATGTCAATGATAATCACGGGCTGTTGTTTTCATCTAAAGTGATATCATATATATATATATATATATATATATATATATATATATATATATATATAAATATAAGTAAAATTATATATTTAATATAAAGTAATAGGTTTGTGTATATTTTTGATACATATGTATATGTATTAGCTCTCATTATAATTTTATTGCATTATCATGAGAGTGGCTTTGAAGATAATAAAATAACAACAATATATACAAACAAATCATAACAGATGAAATTATGACCACTTGTTTACTTACTAAATGACACTGATATGCTAGCTTATACAAGATTATTCACTTAGATTCTATGGTCATTACAAAGGAGTCACATACTGCTATTGTTATATCTAAGGTATCATATCATTGATTATTACGGAATGCTTCTGTCATCGTGAAGGCGACACTGCACTAAATATCATGGCCTGCTGTTGATGAATTACGTTTATATTTAATCAAATATATAGTTGAAAGTATAAATATGTGCTAACGTTGTTTTCATCTCAATTGAAAGGACATAGGCTGATGTTGACACCTCTAAGGCATCACGCATTGATTATCATAGAGTACTGTTGATGTATTGATTTTTTATTTAATAAAATATATAGTTGAAAGTATAAATATTTACTAACGTCATATTTACTATTGTCATATTAAAGGAGAATGGCCATAAGTTGATTTTGTCACCTCTTATGCGACACATCACTGAATATGACAGACTGCTGTTGATATATTGCTTTTTGGTTTAAGCAAATATATAGTTGAAAGTATAAATATGTTCTAACATTATTGTTATCTCGAAATAGAAAGGTTACGGAAAGATATTGTCATCTCTAAGCTGGTATCATAGATTATGAACATATATTCTGTGTTAATATCGAAGGTGTTACGTCACTGAATATCATGGACTACTGTTGAATGATTTATTTTGTTTAAGCAAATATATCTATATACGACTATAATCATAATTATAAAGTACTAATATGTTCTAACGTATTTGTTATCTCGAAGGTGAAAGTATATGGACAGCTCTTGTTCATCTTGAAGGTGTCATATCAATGATAATCAAGGATTGATGTTGTAATATAGATGGATACATAATATATAAATAAGATTATAAGTAAACTTATATATTTAATATAAATTAATAAGTAAACAATATATAGGTAAAAATACTTGCAGTAGAGTTTAGAGATTTGGATACATATTTATATGTATAGCTCTGGTTATAATTTGTTTGAATTAACGTGAGTGTAGCTTTGAAAGTAATAAAATAAAAACAATATATATATATACATATGAATGATATAACAGATGAAAATATTACCACTTCTGTAATTACTAAATGACACTGTAGCCGTTAATTTCAAAATGAGGGTTTTATTTCTAACAACTAATATTCAGATATGTTTATAAACAGAACATAAGTCAATCTATCTAACAAAATAAGATAGATAAATACAAAATGTTAACTACATTATTTTATTATTGAATAAGTAATTTATAAGGTAAGGTAAGGTAAGGTAATTATTTATTTAGACACTCGTTATATTTTAAAATCTCACAAGTGTTGAGAATATATAAAAATAAATAATTAAATTAATAAATTAATTAAATAGTTAACAACAAAATTCGCAATTTCTTCTTGAATTCGGTGTGACTCCTTGTACATCGTAATGACTTGGGAAGAGAATTCCACATGGAAGGAGCAGCCCAGCCGAACGATCTTTTCCCAATTCTCATCAGATTTATTTTCGGCACTGAAAGTAAATTTGAATATTGCAGACGAGTGTTTCTCATTAGCTCTTCATTAAGGAGTTTATTTAAATATATAGGCTTTTTCAAAATAATAGTTTTATGAGTTATACTTAGTATTTTAAATTTGCACATATTGTCCATAAGGAACCAATTTAAATAAGATAATATAATCACTACCAATATACTAGTTCTAGCCATAAACATAGTCATATCAACATCTTCCATACTTTGAAATCATAGGCTACATTGCTATAATAAATATACTATATTTAATATAAACAATGTCATAAGAATATGCATTGTGTAATATGAATTTACTGACTGTAAAACACAAATATATAGTTGGTAATGTAAATGTAAATACTACTTCATATGCATATATCATAAAAGTAATCATACATATATAATATAGGAGAATAAAAATAGGATTTTAGCACAAATATGTATGCTAAAATATATAAACGTATTGAATATGTATTGTACTTCAAATTATCAATAAACTATAAAATATATATATATATATATATATATATATATCTATAGATAGTCTATTAGATACTATATATTATATGATACACCATATATATGTACTATAGTAATTAATACTATATTATATAATCACTATATAATGTAATAGTGTATTACATATTGATACACATGATCTCGTACGAAGTGATCATGATCTCATAAATATTGGTGATATTGCGCAATGTTAATTTAAATAATTATTTATAAATAGTAGAATTGATACAAATTGGACACAAATTGGACACAAAATCATCAAACCAAATTAAAACACTCCAAACGAGATCACTGGTTTCACGAGATTATCACGAGATTACCTTACATATTATATAATATATAATATAGGTTAATTAATATTAATATTTAAAAAAAAGTAATCAATTATAAATGGTATCCTAGTTATAGTCGTAAATTAAAAATAGAAGAAGTGAGTGCTCTAAATAATAAAAGTTACGGTTTTAAATAGATCGCGAAATGTGGTATACATTTTATATTTTAATAATTATTATACTTTCAAAGTAACTTTGATTGTGTAAATATATAAATATATATTTATAAATATAGTATAATCATTATACTAATCATAGTATACTATAATGAATACAATATAATACAATAAGTACTAGAATATATATTTCTACTATAATATAATATAATATTATTATAATAATTATATTGTAGGATTCTAGTTAGATTCTACTTAATAGATTACGTATATTAACAATGAACAACATGATTTATTAACTTGTGTCTATATAGTAATAACGTGGTTATATATATATACAAGTGGTCGCACGCACATGGCGTACGTTGATTCTTTGTTCGTGTCTATTATATAGACGCGAACGCGATACGTTGTTCGATAGAGCGTGACGACGTTTACAGGAATGCATCTTGCTGTGTAGTGTGTGCTAGGCCGCTACAATATCATATAATATATGTAAAATAACAATTTAGGGATAATATTTATATACATATAAAATGTATACGCAATTTAGTGATCTATTTAGAACCGTCTCTTTCGTTATTAAGATCTCTTACGCGATTCTAATTTTTAAATAAATACTTCTACAGCTCTGACAACAAAAGTTATACATGTATAACGTAATTAAGTTTATTATAAATTATAATTTATAAATATTACATTATGTAATACATATGCATACATAAATAAAAATATTGACTATACTATAGATATATACTATAATATAGTACTAGTACTACTTGACTATTATAATTAAATTAAATTTAACATTATGATAATGATTATCGATATTGTTAAGGTGAATATTGACATATGCCCCCAATAAGTCACGTGTCAAACCGAAAGTTCAAATAAACATTCGTGGCTGGCGTTATATCTCTTAGTAAATTATTCACCGAGTAGTTAATTCGTGTTTCATATATACATATCATAATACCGTATTTTATATATTAATATGATATTATATAAACTCTACACGCATTGTTTACTTTAACTCTCGGTTAGTCACATGACATATTGGGGGCCGAAATCAGTCTAAATCATTGTTAAAAGTTTCAACATGAAACCGAACGTTTTAATAATAATTATGATAACATAAAGTTAATAAATTATATAGTAAATACAATTAAAATAATTATTATTTTATGAAGGATATTAAATATCGTATTATAATTTATAATACGATTGTTATAATGTTACAATTTATAATAATACGATATTTGATATCCTTCATAAAATAATAATTATTTTAATTGTATTTACTAAATAATTTAGTTATAAATATAATGTATATATATATATATATATATATATATATATATATATATTCTATGAGTTATTTAATTATGATAATACACTTTATTTTATCATCATTATTATTAAAATGTTCGGGTTCATGTTGAAATTTGTAATGGTGACTGGAGAAGCAGGCAGCCGATATATTAAAGAGTTCAAGTTGGGCGGTCCTACTAATATATAAGAGCCGCCCATCGATGTAAATATATGTCACTCAAGTACATATGTTACGCTTGATTTCGCACGCTAAAATAGTCCATACGAGTAACATACGTACGGCGTATATGCTGCTTATGTGTATTCTCATATTAACACAAATACACAAATATATATTATATTTATATATATTATAATTATATATATAATAATATAATCCATAGATATGTTATCCGTTATAGTAACTGTAAAATTAAATATTTGTTAATACATTTTAATTTTTATTAAATTTTAACTTATACTATTTGAAATTATTCGATTATAATTCGAATATGTTACATACATATGATATCGATATAGTTTTAGAATATCCATTTAATTTAAGAAGAGAGCATAACCTGAATGATACCACATTCGTACCAATACCGGAAAAATCCTCCGACGCACGAGAAATCATATCTAATACCCAATTCCCAGCATTAATTCCCCATCACCCCCTCACCTGATGATAATCACACCCCCATACACACTTGTATTATAATACCGACCCCAGCCACGTTAACCCTACGCATAGCATTAGTATCAGACGCCCCCACCCCCGAATGATATGTTCCGTAACATCTCTTCAGATTGTGAGATAAGAAGGGATGTTATATAATGTATCCTTATACACATATATATATATATATTGTTATACATAATGTACCATTCCGTAACGCTAGCATAATGAAACGTTATATATCTAGCTAACGAACTAGATATCGGTCGAATTAGGTCGACGCACGCACTGCGTGTGCATCCCTGATTGGCTAGTGACAACGTGCATCACGCGATACTGTGCACCTGTTATGCACTCGTGCATACCACTTCGGTCATTACCACTTATCGTGTATATCTCCCCAACCCCCCGTCTTGCGTACTCGTCACACTCACCCCCACCCCATTCCAACGTAACGCTTATCACCCTTCCCACGTCACGCTCACCCCTCCCCATTCCCACGTCACACTCACCCCTCCCCATTCCCACGTCACACTCACCCCCACCCCATTCCAAAGTCACGCTCAACCCCATTCCCACGTCACGCTCACCACCATTCCCACGTCACGCTCACCCCCATTCCCACGTCACACTCACCACCATTCCCACGTCTCGCGTATACCTACGCTAAGGTGGAGTTATTTTGGACAATTATATAAGTTTTACCTGACTCACGCTGCATCAATAGATAGCAGGGTAAAGAATAATCTACAAAAATGGTGTTTATTAAGTAAATATTCAGGTTGATATGGCTATTTTAAAATTAACATGGGATTTATGGGAGATTTGATTTATTTTTTTCGATAAAATTCGAATTTGTTCGTATTTATAATTCAAGAATATGAATTATTTCTTAATATGTTATTACTTGAGTTATAATCTCCTTAAAATCATTTTTGAAATATTTGTAAGAATTTTTTTAATAATTCCTAGCGATTTCCAAGAATTTTACTAATTTTTTGTAAAATTGATATCACTTTTTAATTTCTTATTATTAAATTTAATAAGAATCTAATAATATATATATATATATATATATATATATATTATCAAAAAATATATAATGATAATTGTTATTTTATAAAATGTGGATGTTTAATGACATTTTTGTTAAATTTTAGCTTGTATTTTCAAAGGGATGTAATTTGGAATATTTTTAATTTTTTTTTATATATTATATAAGTAATAGCTTTATTTATACAAGTATTAAAATTAAAAAATTATTCAATATTAATAATATTAAGATTTAAATGAACTTTAGTTTTTTTTATATTTATATATTATTTTATTTTTTTTCACATATTTTAAATAATACAAAAATGGTCATAATCTTATATAATGATATATATATATATATATATATATATATATAATATAAAAATATAAAAATATAAAAGTATAATATTATTGACAATTTATGTAATAAATAATTTTGTTATAAAATTATATTTTATTATTAAATAGTTTTAACATATTTTACACATTACATTGTCATTTAGTATTAAAGTTTGGCATTTTCTTTTATGCTTCAATATTAACTCTAATTCTCCCATCACGCTGTACTGGATGGATCATAATATTGAATAATTATCGTTATATTAGAAGAATTTCATATTTCAATAATAGACGATGCAGTTTTTTTTACTGTAAAATCATGCTTATTTGTATCTAGTAAATAGTAGTACTGTTGTACTACATGGTAGAATATTTGTAGTTCTCTAGTGTATATGGGCCGGGGATGTAGTAGTTGATAGAATATGGATTTCTCTATTAGATTCATGTTTAATAGTTGTTAATCAAATTATATTTATTAAATTATTTAAAAATTAAAATGTAGCGAATGACCAGTAGACAAAATAAACATAGCGAGAATTGTGATTGACTGATTGATTACACTTATTTTTATTTTACCCATATCACCTTAAATACTTAATTTAAATATCTAAAACTTTATTTCCATCATTATTTAATTATATGCTATATATATATAGCGTGATTCATGTAAAACTGATATTATGGTAAAACATCACTCCACCTTAACCTAGGTCCATCCCTCGTCTTGCATCTCGTCACGATTATGCCCACGCCATGCGTGCATATACATCTATATAATACATATGACAAACACCAAACATCGCTTCTTCATTATAAACAAATTATATACAAAGTATAACCATTGTGTAGACAATATTTAAGACAAACTTAAATAAAATAATAATAATATATATTTAATTTAATTAGAGGGTTAAATGATAAGTCTACTAAATAGTTATATGTATGTATCCAATATATATATATATATATATATATATATATATAGAGTATTAATTCAATAATAACTTACTTATTCTATAGATTTTAATATATGTAATACATTTTTAATTAATAATTTATATACACATATAGTTCATATATATTAATGATATCATTTTATTATATAACAAATTTATTCCAAAATTAATAAATTATACTCATTATATAATACTTAGTAAGTATTAAATTTAATAAAATTCATTCTTTTAAAATACTTTATAAAATTGTAATATTTTACATCATCTATAGATATATACAAACCAAATGAACGATATAATAATTATTTATGGATATATATATTAGGTTAGTACTACGATTTAAAATTAATTAATTTAAAATTTAAATACTAATACATATAAAAAAAACATATATATATATATATATATTTATATATATATATATATATATATTACCTTTACTATTATATACATTTATATTTTCATTATTATACAGGTATAATTGTGTTATTTATCATTTGTTATACAATAATTAGTATTTATAATAAAAACTCTATTAAAAAAAAAAGGTTATGTTATATTATATAAATTACTTATAACATCATTAATAATGGTATAGTATCTATATTTATTGATTAATTGTTTTATTTTATACTATTATGTATATAAAGTCAGTCCCGATATTTATTTTAATTATACGCATTACAATGTTATACTATAGTATAACTATTGTATTAACAATAGGTATATCTATTGTATTAACATTGTAATTATATTCATAACTATAATATATAATATATATATATATGTAGTGTAGTCTCCTCTACGTAATATCCTACTCTCTAATCAAAGTACTTTGAATAAGTCTAAGTTTAATTCCTTTATTAAATAGTCAGAATCTCCCTCGTGGTAGACGTCGATATTAGATTTGCTCAATTCTCCTCGGTTCGAACGCGCGACTTCAAAGTTCACCTTGGAACAATTCCAGATGTCACGCCCACAATATGTTAAGGGGCGTGCCAAACAATTAATAATAATAATACGATGCCGAGTCGGTAGCGTTCCAGAAGCATGTCGTATCGATGCTTATCCGTCGTAGTGGTAGCAGGGTGAAGATCGTGATATACGCGAGAGGGAATGTTATGTAATTATTGTGATGGTCATTATAGTTATATGAACTTTCGAAACACTCTGACAAAGATCACTCGCACCATATAATATATATAATATACAGATATATACAATATATAGCTATATATAATATACAGATATATACAATATATAGATATATATAATATACAGATATATATATATATATAATATACAGATATATACAATATACAGATAAACATAATATACAGATATATACAGTATATAGATATATATATATAGATCACACACATACGCGATGTACACTACATTACACATATATATATATATATATATATATATATATATATATATATATATAAATTGAGTATTGACATGGGTTAGACCCTCGTCCGGACCATTAATTAATTTTATAAAATGGGATTTAAAATATTATTTAGAAGTTAT